>CM033651.1:47174016-47378385 GCA_019512145.1 Engystomops pustulosus
ATGGACCAAAATCTCTGAGGAATGCTTCCAGCACCTTGTTGAATCTATGCCACGAAGAATTGAGGCAGTTCTGAGGGCAAAAGGGGGTCCAACCCATTACTAGCATGGTGTACCTAATAAAGTGGCCGGTGAGTGTATGTCAACGTATGAAAAAGCACTTTTAAGAAGTTTGTTAACCCTTTAGGTGTTAACCTAACCTCCAACAAAATGGAGGTGCAGTCTACAAATTGTAATATTTTTTGACAATACATTCATTTTGGGTGGAAAATTAAACATTTGAAATGAATTAAATGAAAAAAGGCTCCACAAAGTTTGATACCCAATTTCTCCCGAGAAGTAGTAGTAGTTTTATAGTATGTAAACTGCCCAAACAAAAGATGCTCTGTTCGCTGGTTCAAGTCCAATACGCTGCTCTACAATACTTACTCATTGTAGAGCAGTTTAAACTGTCTGAGCATGCAGACGCATGGCCAGACAGTTTAGAGTCAGACCCCGTCCGGGTCTGACTGCAAAGAACATTGGGCTGCCTCTGGCCACTTAGCAGACCTCGGGATAAGCAGCACGGGGGATCCGATCCATAGGGTAAACACCCTTACACGCCGAAGTCATGCTTCGCGGGTGTTAGAGCGAGGTCAGCTGTAATATACAGCTGACAGCAGCTGCTTCTGGTGCCGGCTCCGTTTGTGAGGCGGTGCCAGAAGCGGGACATTATAGAACATCCCCGTGTGGGAAGTATCTTCCCTCAGGGACGTACTATAACGTCCTGGTGCATGTAGGGGTTAATTCAACGATGAGGTAATCAAAAATAAAAAAGAGAGGTGGATTAATCCACCTATAAGTTTGTGTCTACGATTTATGTGAAGTATGCCTTTATCAATGGGTAAATAAGTCTAATGACTCCTCAGTAAAGGTCTCCCATTCTGACCATATTTTTTCATATTGATTCAGTTGTGTGGTGCACCCGAAAATCTGGATGAAGCGCGCAGCACGAGCGAGAAAACGCGGCTCTCCTTTTTAATTTTTAATTCGTATTCTTTTTTGTTTTTTTGTGCCATAAAATTGTCTTAAATTAAAAAAGAAAAGAAACTTTTGTTGAGCAGGCCGAGCCGGATCCTTTTCCAACGTTCCAAATAGGAAGCAGCGCACCCTTTCCGGGATGCTATCCGTTTATTCTTTACAAGTTACTGCAATGTGACCTTTGGGGACTCCGCAGTCGGAACGAGACAGCGGCATTAAGTCGCATACCAAGCTCATAGGAGTGTGTCCTATCACTAACATAATTCACAATAAATCCTTGTAATAACGAGGTTGTATCACACTAGAAGGGCGCGTTTTTGTCCTTTTGGTGGTGCTCTTCCCTTGTCCTCCCCTACATCCTACTCCTACTTATGGGACTGGCAAAGTTAGAATGGGGATCACTGTGTTTACAGTGCTAAACACAAGAGAATCATCCTCAAATTTCTCAGTCTTTTCGATTGCATAAAAACTGTTATATAAACCCCCACAACGATCTATAGGATAGGATAATAGCAGATTCAAAATGTCTTGTTGCTGATTGTAAAACACAAAAGTTGAGCAACAGTTCTGTATCTTTTTACATGTAGTTAACTACATCCTTTTGAACTCAATTACAACACAACATAGTAACACATTTTGTTAACATCATCTGTTGTTAATAGATTTAGAGTTTAAAACTCCTGAAAAAAGTAACAATTTTTTCGCCTTTTTTTTAGCTAAACTTGGAGACTGCCAACTTTCAATTGCCAGAGCAAGTTACCCAGTACCTTCCTAAAAATTGTGGATTATGTATGTGTAATTAAAAACGTAATCTGTTGTAAGAAACCGTTGTGTGGTGCACCCGGGTTTCTTAAAAACAGCTTACGTTTTTAATTACACATAACTAATCCACAATTTTAGGAGAGTCTGGGTCCAACTATGCTCTGGCAATTGAAATTTTGGCAGCTCCAAGTAAAAGGGAAATTGTTACTTTTTTTCAGAGTTTTAAATCTAAATCTATTAACTAACAGATGATGTTAAAAAATGTGTTTACTATGTTTTGTAATGAGTTCCAAAAGGGCTGTAGTTTACTACATGTAAAAAAAGATACAAGACATGTTGTCAACTTTTGTTTTACATCAGCAAAACTTTTTTGATCTGCTATTATCTATCCTATGCAGCTGTTGTGGGGTTTTATAACATGTTTTATGCAATCGAAAAAGAATGAGAAATTTTGAGGATGATTCTCTTGTGTTTAGCTGTAAACAGGATCCCCATTCTCATTGCCAGTCCAATAAGTAGGAAGTAGAGATGTAGGGGTGACAAGGAGAGACAAAAGAGCGCTCCTAAGTATTTAAAGTTTATGGTCTCTTTTTATCCAGTTCTAAAATATCAATGACCAGGCACAATGGCTCCATCATCCTGGTGTCTGGGAAAGATCCCTTGTGCCAGACTACAACATTGTACAAAAATGCAACATTTAAGGTCTATCCTAAACTTAGGCCCAGAAAAGCATGTCAACAATAAAAGTGAGTGTGCATGTACAATTATGATTTTTTTTTTTTATCAGACCATTGCAAGAAGCCTGAAGATTGCATGTGATCTCGCACATCTGAAGTTTTTAGCAATAACGGTAAGGTCTGCATGGGATAAAGGAGTCTGGCAAAACTGATCATTTTTATCAGCTGCACTCTACCTGATATATTCAGTGGCAATGCCTGCAATCTTGTCAGTTAATTTTTTATTTTATGGAATATCGGGGGATAATTTAATTTGTAAAGAGATGAAGATGTGGTGCCTATTTTTATCCCTAAATATTTTATGTGGTCTTTGGCTATATTAAGGCCAAATGTTTTCATTTCCGCCAATTCTTTAAAAGTAAATGGGTCCAAGGGTAAAATTTCACTTTTTGATGTATTTATCGCGAATCCTGATAGCAGACCAAAATGTTTAATATGCTCCAGAATCTTTGGGATGTGTGTTATAGGGTTTGACACAAACAGCAGTATGTCGTCTGCAAATAGAGCGTTCGACACTCGCTTTTGGCCCACCGCGATGCCAGGATATATTGTTTGGGTTCTAAGCATTCTTGCCAGGGGTTCTACCGCTAAGTCAAATAATAAGGGGGAAAGTGGGCATCCCTGTCGTGTTCCTCTGTTTTGAATAATAAGGGGGAAAGTGGGCATCCCTGTCGTGTTCCTCTGTTTTGTGTAAATCTCTTTGTCAAGCGTCCTGGAAAATATATAGCTGCCGTCGGGTCTTTGTAGAGTGTTTTCAGCAACACTCGAAACGGTCCTGTAATGTCAAACTTGTCCAGTACTTGGTCCAGCCTTAGTACTCCCCCCCTTCTACTGGATTCTGAATAGCCAATGGCCTCGGCCACCCACATACGTTTCATAAATTTAGTTTCTGTCTCCATCAGATGGGATTCTTGTAGCATGGCCACATCTACATGGAGACTCTTTAAGTGTCTCAGTACCTTGACATTCCAGGATACTACTTTTAATGACATTGTTTTTGAAGACTTGACATTTTTTGCTGACTATTCCTTGTGTAATTGGATTCAGTTTTCTCCCCTTTTGTTAGGCCAAACATATAACAACATATTACTGAACATAAGAATACCATAAAAACTGTTCAATTAACTGTAACATACACATCAGTAAAATAACATCCATTTCAAATTTCTGACATGGATAGCACATATACCTTTTTTTTAAACTGTGGCTGCTGTTATTTTTGTTAAAGCCGTCGCCAAGTCATCTTCCAGTGTGGAGATGCGCCTTTCCGCTTCCTTTAATCGATTAGCATGAGAGTCTATCTCCATTTGTAAGGTTTGTAGTGTATCTTCAATCGCATTAGAGACTTTTGCAGGGGGATGGGCTGCCTCCTTTCTCTGCTGCCCTGATGTTCCACGCTATGGCGCTCGTGCCTCCACGTTCACCCTCCAGCCTTTTGCTTCTGGCCTGCTATGCTCCCACGATCGGCAGCTCCGGTAGCTTCCGCGCGCCTGAGACTAGTACGTGCTTTCTGGGCTGCTGGGTGTGCAGTTGTCAGCCTTGCCTACTATGTCTCCCGATTCTGGGTGATTGAGCTGGCTGTGGTGTGTTGCTGGGATTCGGGTGGCGGAGCTCCCTTTCCTCGCTGCTTCACATGGCGGGGCCGGAACCGGAACTGCAATTCTATTTTAATAGGATCGAAGACTCAGAAATCATCAACGTCCCCCCCCCCCCCCCTTCTACTGGATTCCGAATATCCAATGGCCTAGGCCACCCACAGGCGTTTCATAAATTTAGTTTCTGTCTCCATAAGATGGGATTCCTGTAGCATGGCCACATCTACATGGAGACTCTTCAAGTGTCTCAATACCATTGAACGTTTCTGTGGGGACCTAAGGCCCTTGACATTCCAGGATATTGCTTTTAAGGACATTGTTTTTTAAGACATGACATTTTTTGCTGACTATTCCTTGCATATTTAGTTTCGTTCTGCTCCCCTTTTGTTAGGCCAAACATATAACAACATATTACTGAACATAAGATTACCATAAAAAACTGTTCAATTAACTGTAACATACACATCAGTAAAATAACATCCATTTCAAATTTCTGACATGGATAGCACATATACCTTTTTTTAAACTTCCCCTTATTCCGCCATGCTAGGAAGACTACCCTAAGGGTAATCATCCCAAATCTCTTTAGCCAATTCACCCTTACTTCTTAAAACACAATCCCATTTTGCTGTGTAACATAGTCACTCACAGAATCTTTGCCTTTCCTGCTTTTCTTTTGTCTTTACTTATCTTTGTTGTCTGATGGACCGCTGAGGTTTTCCCCCACTATTGTCTGAAGAGGATGGTCTTGATCCGGGGCTAGTGGGTGGAGCAGGGGCCTTCTGAGTCTCTGAGGATCTGTTCTCGCTAGGTGATTTTGTTAGCGCCGCTTCCGCCAGTCTTGGATCAGTGAATGTGTGTGTGGAGCCATCTGGATATATCACTTTGAGAAGAGCAGGATATAGTAGCTGAAATTTCCATTGTCGTCTGAAAAGTTCTGAACATAATGGGGTAAATGCTCGCCGTTTCCTGGTGAGTTCTGCTGAATAATCCGCAAAAATCAGGATCTTTGTATTCTCTATTATTAGAGGTTCTCTCATGCGCCTGTATGCCCTCAGAATGGCCTCTTTGTCCGAGTAATCCAGATATTTTGCGATCGCCTGCCTTGGGCGTTCTTCCCCTCCTGACTGTTGGGATGATGGAGGGCGTATTTCTCTGGGAGGGCCAATTCTGTGGGCTCGCTCGACTTTTAATGGGCCATGGAGCCCCAGTAGCTGTGGCAGCTGTTCTGAGAAAACTTTATAAAGTTGCTGTGGAGCGATCCTCTCAGGTAATCCCACCAGGCGTATATTGCTCCTGCGTGACCTGTTTTCAAGGTCTTCTATCTTATCCGCCATTCTAGCTGATTCTGTCGTGGCTGCTGTTATTTTTGATAAAGCCGTCGCCAAGTCATCTTCCAGAGCGGAGATGCGCCTTTCCGCTTCATCTAATCGATTAGCATGAGAGTCTATCTCCATTTGTAAGGTTTGTAGTGTATCTTCAATCGCATTAGAGACTGTCTCCTGTATACTAGGAGCTATTTTCTTTGCTACCTCCTTAGCCAGCTTCTTATAGTTTATAGGGGCTTTGGCTTGGGGCTGTCAGCTTGTATCTGATTCTCCAAAGTCGTCTTCGGACACGTCTCCCACCTGTGCCCCTACTTGCGTGTGAGGGAGCGGCATTATTGGGTCTTATAGTGCCTTCTAATGTTAAGTTGCGTAGAGCCAAATCTGTGATTCAGGCCTTTTAACAATTCGGAGCGCTGTGTTTAATAAATCGCAGTGTCTGCTGGGTTTACCGTTTGCAGGGGGATGGGGATGCCTCTTTCTATGCTGCCCTTGATGGTCCACCTTTATGGAGACTCGTGCCTCAACGTTCAACCTACAGCCTTTTTGCATTGGCTGCTATGCTCACGATCAGCAGATCGGTTTGCTTCCGCGTGCTTGAGAATAGGCACGTGCTGCTGGTGAAGAGAAAGGATGATACTAGCGGGGCCCCGGCCGTCAGACTTCTGCTGAGTCGGCTTGGTAATGGGCTGCCAAGTTGTCACTGTGCGCTCCTTTTCTGAACGCAGCAAGATGAACTATCCACAAGGAAGATAATCTTTATGGGCTGCTGGGTGTGCAGTTGTCAGAATTGCACTACCTATGTTCCCGATTCGGGTGATTGAGTGGCGTGGTGTGGCTGGGATTCGGGTGGCGGAGCTCCCTTTCCTCGCTGCTTCACATGGCGGGGCCGGAACCGGAAGTCCGAACTGATTCATTTTGCTGTTCTGAATTATTAACATGGTGGTAATTAAAAGGAGGATAGCCGTCTGCTAAACTGCTCATACCTGTTTCCAGAAAAGACAAACTGTATAGGATCAGGAGCTAAGGAAAAGAGACACATGATCAATTGCTATTCAATGTATTTCCCTACTTTTGAGAACTTCTATAGATGAGATTTCTATCAATCGTAATTATTATTATGATTTCATTAAGAATTAAAAGAGGAAATTTTTTTTTTCTGGTATATTCACCATGTTCTTATCTGCTACTTGCATTCCCAACTATGACTAACTGTCCTTATCTCTGTAGCTCCCAGAACCACAAACGTGATATGATTTGCAAGAAGAAATTCTTTTATGTAAAACCTTCCCGCATAGTTACTGACTCCATGATATACAATTAGGTCATGGTGATGAACCAGGCTCAGAAGCTTTATGTAACAGCCGGGTTCCTGCACTAACAGCTGAGACCACATTGTGACCTCAGTGTCTATACGGCAATACCATATATTCAACCAGATGATCTGCACCCTTGATGCTGGGCACAGGGGGTGCTGATTGTTCCCTAATGGCCCATCTCATGCGAAAATCACATATAACAAAGAAAATGAAAATCCACACAAAAGCATGACAAATTGGGTAGCAAAACATCTGTAAAACTTCAATAAAACAAAATAGTTACTGAACCTGTACAGTGTATGCCGTAAAAATAAATAAAAAAGCACACAAAATTACTTTATATTATTATATTATGTCATGCCTCTTAGAACATGGTGATACAAAACAAGCACATTTCTGACTTATAAAAGCTTTATAAATGGGGCATCATCGTAATAATGATGACCCATAGAATAAAGAATATTTTTAAAGGTTATTTTATGGTGTAGTGAAAGGCAAAATGAAAAAAAGCTAAATCCCTTAATTAGAATTAATGATCTTATCTTATACTAGCTGTAGATCCCGGCGTTGCCTGGGATAGTAAATAGCTGCTCCTAGCCACAACAAAACAAAATAGGTTAACAAAAAATATTATATATGTCTATCTATGCATCTATCTCCCCCGTTCTGTCACTCACTCTCCCTGCCTCTTTCATATACTCTTCCTGTCTGTCTCTAACTGACACTCACTGGCTGTCTCTCTTTCACTCACTCACGCATGCTACCTGCCTGTCTCTCACTCACTCAGTCACTCACTCTCCCCACCTGTCTCTCTGTCACTCACTCTCCCCGTCTGTCTCTCTGTCACTCACTCTCCCCATCTCTGTCACTCACTCTCCTAGTCTGTATCTCTGACACCCCCACCCCCAGTCTGTCTCCCTCTCCCTGTCACTCACTCTCCCCGTCTCTCTCCAGGTCTGTCTCTCTGTCACTCACTCTCCCTGACTGTCTCTCTCCCTATCCATCTTACCACACACATAAACTGTATTGCATACACTTGTACTGCATACACTTATTTCACATAGTAATCAATCAAAGCTCAAATTGCGCTGGCAAAATAGACGCTGAGCTGTGATTGGTTGCTTACTGCCACAGCAGACAATGGCTCCTAGTACATGGTGGTTATTATATTACCTCACATCACCTCACATATTACTCCACATATTATTTAACATCTTACCTCACACCTAAGACTGCGTTCACACGCTATTTGTGTTGACACATGCTTTTTCAAATGCATCACAACAGCTTGGGAGGGGAGATTTGCCTAATTACATTGCTATCAACATTGTGTTTACAAAATGTGTGTGTTAACACATGTTTGTTAACATATGCATTAACATTATGTTAACACTTGCATTTTGTAAACACAACGTTGGCAACAATGTAATTAGGGAAATCTCTTCTCAGATGTTGTGATGCATTTGATAACGCACATGTTAACACAAACAAAATGCAACATGTTAACACAAACAAAACGCAGCCTAATGCATTATATTCATTGCCTATAGTAACCTATCAAAGGTCAGAGATAATATTAATAACTTGTGGCAAAATAGAAGATGAGCTGTGATTAGTTGCTTATTACTACTGGTGTATTTGGTGGATATCATGTTAAGTACTTGACAATGCTTTGAAGCCGCATATATTTAACTCATCAGCAGCTCTTCTTCTGCCTCCATTATATTTGGAGCCTTATAACCTACCCCTAGTAATATTTTATTATTCTTTTCCCCTCCCCTTATCTCCACCCATATGGACTCTACATTCTAATTTTCTCACCGATGTCATTTCGCAGGATGGGCATGAGGTTTGTTTTCACATATAAACAAACCCCTCCCTTTTTTATTTTTACTATAATTTCTAAAAAGACTATAACCATCTATACTAAAAGCCCAGTCAAAGCTTTTTTCCAGCCATGTTTCACTCATACCCAAAACATTAAGACTTCCAGTTCCTCCATATTGTTTGTGGGGCCTCTGACATTAGTGTACATGCACTTTATATTGTTCCCTCCATCCTTATTCCTTTGGCTTCTATGAAATGAACTTACTCCACTACTTGATAGATTATTTGCATTTGCCAACAAACATTTATCTTGTATACCTATATATTTCTTTGGTCCTGCTGTATTCTTGATCCCCTCCCTACTTTGCTTGTTGACCACATCCCCCTCTAAATAACCCTCCCCACTGATTTATCCCTCTATCTGTATTCTCTATCTGTACAGTTGCCCCTCCTCCCTCCACATCCTCATTTAAAATCTCCTCTAGCCGACTTAACATCTTTTCCCCCAGCATGACTGCATCCACCCCATTTAAAACCAGCTTGTCCCTAGCAAAGAGCCTGTAGCCAACAAAGAAGTCAACCCATTTCTCCATGAACCCAAACCCTTCCTTCTTGCACCATTTTCTAAGCCACTTATTTAACTCCCTAAGCTCCTGCTGTCTCTCTAGTGACACTCGTAATCAAAATACAAGTTGTCATGAGAAAACAATCTCCAAATCCCCTGGATATATAAAAGAGTTCCAAAGTTATAAACTACTTATAGTAACACAAAGCAGATTTTTTTAAATCCAATCCCTACCCTTCCTCGGTTGAACTTGATGGACAAGTGTCTTTTTTCAACCGTATAAACTATGAAACTATGAAAAAATCAGGGTTGATCCTGAAAGCCTAAAATGTGTACGAGCTGCTATAAAACTCAAATAATATGTGTCCAAACGCCTCTGAGTCTGACTCATTTGTGGCAAAAGTTGAGTTTTCTTATCATTTTCAAATGATGTTGAAGGTTTTTTTTTCTTTAGGCAATATTTCAAATAAAATAGTTGTCTGGTTCCCTCTAAAAATATATTTTATCATACATTAAAAAAGAGGTTTCACTGGTTGTGAAGGTTACTGGGAAAAAAACTAAAAATGGAATATAAAATTCCTATAAAGGTGTGAATTATTAAATGAGTCATGAATAAACAATGCTGAGTGAAAAGGTTAAGGCCCTTAAACCAGCATATCTGCCAAAACACTAAATTGTATAATTCTTTCTAAACATTTCACATTTCTACTCCTATGGGTGAAAATAGCCATAGCAATAGAATGTTCTTAGCATTTTCCAATTCACACATTAAATGCAGTTTTTCATGTCTTTTTACCTCTATAACAATATGAAAGTATGGCTCCCGTTGTAGCTCCCATGTAACTTCTACAAAAAAGTTTTCTTTTCACTTTCCACAGTCAGTGTCAGTAAAGCAACAGAAAAGTAAAAGGCTTGTCTCTTATTATATAGACACACATACTTTTCCCCTGTGAGTAACCTCTAGTTTCAAATAAATAGACAAGAAAATAATGAAACACTGAGGAATTTGATATCGATTTTTAATTTTCTTAGACACAAAATGGAAAAATAGAATACAACAAAAACCTAAAAAGTAAATGCACTACAAATTCTGAATTAAGTTTCCTTTACAAATGTTTGCATTCAGTCACATTCATACTTAAACATCATATGAATCGTCCATGGCGTAAAGTTGTATGTGAAAAAGGTTCTGAACCCTCTACATACATGACGTGTGTCAGATATATTAAACAGCTGATACCTGCCAGTAACTGCTGTGGTTTGTGTGCAGCACCCAACATCTCTGCTTGTGGGTGCCTCCATATTAAAATGCCAATCAGTACCCTGCAATGTCATTGGAGTCCTCAAATGCCAATACAATTGACAGCTGTGGCAAAGCAGGGAGCAAAAAGTTGCTGATTAGAGATGAGCCAGCACTAAAATGCTCGGGTGCTCGTTATTCGAGTCGAACTTTTCCCGATGCTTGAGTGCTCTTTTTGAATAAGGAACCCCATTGAAGTCAATGGGAGACTCAAGCATTTTTCCAGGGGACCAAGGCTCTGCACAGGGAAGCTTGGCCAAAAACCTGGAAACCTCAGAAAATGATGGAAACACCACGGAAATGGACAGGAAACAGCAGGGGCAGCATGCATGGATGCCTCTGAGGCTGGCTAATCATACCATTATGCCAAAATTATGGGAAACAGCATGGCGATGACACTAATGTAAACAAAAAAATGTATTAGATTACGCCACACATGACGTACAGTACACTTCCCCGGCAGAGAGAATGTGGATTGGGATTTCTGGAGACTAGCTTGCTAAACAGTAGCAGGCAGACTAAGCTAGATGAAATTGCATTTGCACCACTGACAGCACACAAAAGGATTTTGTGCTGTGACTTTCACTTTTGAAAAAAAAAGAAAAAAAATCGGCAGACTGTGCCTGTCCCACTTAGCTGTTTGAAATGGATATGTGTGTCACTAAGAGCCTAAAATAACGTTCGCAAGTCTCCCTGCAAATTCGTCACAATATGGTAGTAGCTGCACTAATAGTGCCAGCGAGCCCAGCCACAAGCAAATTAAAAAGAAAATAAATAATGCTATTGTAGCCTTAACAAGGGCTGTTGGGTTCTTGTAGAATCACTCCTGCCTAACACTAATCTAATAGAACACCCTAACGCTATCCCTGAACAGCAGCAGCTCTATCCCTAACGGCATCCAGGCAGAGAATGAGCCGAGCACTGTGGGCAGTGGCTAGAACAGTATATTCCAGGGTCACCTGATCAGGCCAGCCAACCACTGCTATCGACATGTAAGTGTACCACGTGATGCTGGGTGTACTGCAGAGTCTCCTGGCTTGTGATTGGCTCTGTTTCTGGCCGCCAAAAATCAAAACGGCAGGAGATGCCATTTTCCCGAGCTGGCGAAATATTCGTCCGAGCAACGAGCAGTTGTGAGTACGCTAAAGCTCGAACAAGCATCAAGCTCGGATGAGTATGTTCGCTCCTCTCTATTGCAGATTAAATTGCTGTGTTGGCACTTTGTGATAAAGTTGGTTTTGGACTGTAGTTTTGGCACTCAACCTCTAAAAGGTTCACCTTCACTGCCCTTGGGTTCAAGTACCTCAGGAGGCTGGTAAAAAAAAAGTAACAAAAATATTAAAAACAAAAGTTTTTATATGGAAAAATTATATTAAATAAACCATAAAAATTCCATTCTATTAAAAAAAAACAATTATTAAACCCATTAAAAATAGTCAAACCTTTACCACCAATAAAAATGTGAACAAAAAGTGATGAAAAGTGTCAATGGACAGTTGTCAAAATGGTATCAACAAAAACACATCCCACAAACTAACGTCACTTACACAGCTCCTTACATTGAAGTATTAAAAAAGTTAAGAGCATCACAAGGCTTTATTTTTTCTTTAAAAGCAAGGGTTTGAATTTTTTTTAAAGGTATTTAATAAAGGTAGGTACTGACTTAAAGAATAAAGGAGAGTCTTCATATTGAGGGCACATTGAAAAAAACCTAGAATTGTAATATGTGGCAACTGTGGTTTTTACCAATTCCATCAGATTTTAAATTTTTTTTAACTTTCCAGTATATGGCATAAAATATTAAGTGGTGCCACTAGAAAATTATTTTATCGATGAAGTGAACAACCCTTTCATCAGGTGCGTGAAAACAATTATAAAAAGGGAGAAGCATAGACAGAAATAAGCAAGTCCCTTAGCAAGAATAGAAAAGGTCCCAGCATCCATCAATAGTTTAAAAACATATTTTTATTTATGTATTTAAGGTTTTTTTGCAACAAAACTTTTTAGGATTTTCACAAATCTCCAATTCCCTAGCTTAATTTGATAAATGATACAACTCTGGCAACCCTCATCACTATTGTTTAACACAAACCAGTCAGATTGAATATGAAGTCCAATCTGTAGTATGGCGTAGAGCTGGAATTGCTATGTAGATTTATGGTTTAATTGGAATTGATTCGCTATAACTCCTTGCATCATATGTATGGAGTTCTTGCTTTCCCTATATGCAGTACCGTCAACAGTCTACAGTAAAACAGCCTTAAAACAATACCGACTATAAAGAACAGATTTATTGTTTTCCTTAATGAACAATTGGTTTACCAGCCATCTGTGTTTTCATTTTCTTTCACGCTAATGGGTTTGTGGATTACATGTAATGGGGTTTAGTAAAAGGATGAGTTTAGAGACCGTAAAATAACTCAATTGACATTTAAAGCATGCCAGTTACGACAACTCATCAAGAACAGAACAACATGCTGGAGAGGAGATAAGTACAAAAGAAGATCATTAATACAAAAGTACAGATTTTTTATAAAAACTATTCTAGATACAAATAATTTACTTTGAATATTTTAATGTGAAACATTCCAGTTTGTCATCAGCGATGGATAGTTAAGTAGGCAAGTGATTGGTTTACCATCTTCCCAAGCAGCGTTTTTTAAGGCAGTTGAAGTTAGAGGGGTTGTCCACGTTCAGCAAATAAGTGATATTGTGTGTGTAATGAAAAGTTGTACACTTTTCCAATATACTTCCAGTATCAAATCCTCATGGATCTCCAGATATCTGCTTGCTGCCATTCAACAGGAAGCTTCATTGTTTACCTTCAGTGGACAGAAATCTGTCACTGGTTATGTGATGTCACACAGGTGTAATGAGCTATAAGAACTGTTAGTTATAACGACCCATACACCTGTGTGACATCACATGACCATGGACAAATGTGAGGAATTGATACTGGAAATTCAATGTGTATAACTTTTTATTACACTAACAATATCAGCTATTTGAAGAAATTGGACATCCCCTTTAATGATCACACAAGATAGTAGATAAATGGTCTGCAACATTATGGAAGCTGTGGAGCTAAAAACTTAAAAAGTAAAAGTTTCCCAACCACATGTTTCACTTGGAAGTTTACGCATGGACAGCATTCAGGCCCCTTTAAATGTTTCTTTTTGTTTCATTACAGCCAATTGGCAAGATCAAAAAAGCTGATTAATTTACACTCTGCCCCCATCTTTACAGAAAAAAAAACAGATGTAGATATTTTTGCTAATTTATTAAACAAGAAAACTGAAATATCACATCACATTCAGCCCCTTTGCTCAGTAGTTTTTCACACCTTGATTTGGGGATCCCCTGCCTCTTCCTTGCAGATCCTCTCCAGTTCCCAGTTGGGTGGTGAACTTGGGTGTACAACCAAGTCTCTCCAGAGATGTCCAATTGAGTTTAGTTCAGTTGTTCTGAAGCCCCTGCGTTACTTTAGCTGCGTCTTTAGGGTCATTGTTTTGTTAGAAGGTAAACCTTCAGCCCAGTCTGCGGTCCAGGGCACTCTGTAAGAGGTTTCATTTTTCCTTCAATTGCAACCAGTTGTCCTGTCCCTTTAGCTGAAAAACACCCCCATAGCATGATGCTGCCACCACCATGTTTCATTGTTGGGATTTTATTTGGCAGGTGATGAGCAGGAGGTGATTTCTCAACACATATTGCTTAGAATTACCAAAACGTTCAATCTTCGTCTCATCAAAACAGATTGGTCATCCCAATCTTCTCCAATTTAAGGATTATGGAGGCCACTGTGCTCTCAGGAACAGTGAGTGCTGCAGAAATTCTTTTGTAACCTTGGCCAGATCTGTGCCTTGCCATGATTCTGTCTCTGAGCACCTTGGGCAGTTCCTTAGGCCTCATGATTCTCACATGCTCTGACATGCACTGTGAGCTGTAAGGTCTTATACAGACAGGTGTGTGCCTTTCTTAATGAAGTCCAATCAGTTTAAATAAACATGATTGGACTTCAATGAAGGAGTAAAACCATCCCAAATCTGCGGAGCCAGATTTATCATTGTGACTGAAGCTGGATTATTAATTTGGCGCAGGATACGACTGGCAAAATCAAAATTACCTAATATTAGTTGGTGTAGTTTGCTGCACCACAATATAGAATTTTTGGGAAAACTGAAACATGCCTAAAAGCCTCAATAAATGTGGCACGCAGCATTTCCGGTGCAAATTGAAACAGATTGATATATCTCCTCTAAGTACTATATAATTCATGTTTTGTTATTATATTTTATAGATATAGATTATATAACAAATAAATATTTCTGTATATCACCTTCAAAAAGTTACCAAATCAGCCAAATGTCCTACATGACAGAATGTTATAGAATAACTCAAAAATCATACAGCGAGAAAACATTGTTTGAACTGTGTGGCATTGAAAACATGCTAAATAAACACACTAAGTAGAATCCTTTTTGTCTCCTAACAGGGCTGGATCGAACGGTCTGATTAAGGTTACTGATTTCACTGAGAACCCAAATGTGAGACTGGAATAATGTATAAATCACCTGGAAATAGACAAACATACAAGGAGTTCACCAACGCAATAGCATCAATAGTCCTTCTCTTCATCTCCAAAAAAATTAAAAAAAAATGTGCATTAAGGAGAACAAGTTATAATAGAATCATTTGCATGTAAACTGTACATGTTCCTAGATTAAGGTGCATTGCCTATTGTAAACCACATATCAATGTGTTTTTCCACCATAGTACATACTGACATTTTTAGGATAAGCCATTACATCCTGACCCATAGAGGGTCTCAAAGTAAAGGGGCTGATTACTAGATTAAAGGTCATTACCTAGTAAGAAGGACCAAAGCTTTTTACGGTGTCAGAATACATCAAAATCTATTGGAAAAAGTGGAGCGGGAGGTTAATGGCAGCTACATCTCTGCCCAACTGGCATTAGAAAGAAAAAGTGCAGAATAAAAGTAATATAATTACCCTAAATTATCTTATTTCTCATGTATACACACACTGGGGCTCATTTACTAGTGGTCCGAATCGCGCAATTCCGTCGGGTATCCCGATGATTTCCGATTTGCGCCGAATTCTGCTGGGATTTTGGCACACGCGATCACGGTATTTAAAAAAAAAAAGTATCGCTTGACACGCACTTACCTGCACCAAGAAATAGAAGGTGAACTCTGGTGAACTCAAGCAGACCTCGGCGCAGCAGCAACACCTAGTGGATATCGGCGCACGGACCTTAGTGAATCCCGGCCGGATCCGAATCAGCATCGGAGGACCCGCCACTGGATCGCGACTGGACCGGGTAAGTAAATGTGCCCCACTATGTTGAAAAGTTACAACCCTGACTGAAATTCGGTGCGGGCCCACTCACCATTAGTAACAGACATTTTAAAGGGAACCCATTAGGGCAATTTGGGACACTTAACCAACCACAGGTTCTTATGGACCAGTGGTTTAGGGTCCCAAATTGGTCAAAGAAAAAAAAACATGCATAACTTGGTGGGCTGACAGAAGGTCCTGCAGATCCTGTCAACTCATGGGGTGCCAAAACTGGCATCCCAGATTGTCCCTTAAATAAGTGATCCCCAAAGCCGCGATCGCAGGTGACCTGTCCCACGTAGAACAGAAGCCGTGGCACCAGGATAGCAGAGCCGCGCATGTAACACTGCATTCCGAGCTGTGGCTGCGGAGTGCCCTGTCCGATGCACAGCAGAAGCCGTGGCCCCAACCTGCATAACCATGCACAGCCGACAATGCATTACTCATGCTAGATACCACTAGACAGCGGTACCTAGCCACAATGACCACTCACTTTTCTAGAAGTGGCAATTCAGATGCTACTTATCGCTGTCAGTGATTGACAGTGGTACGTAGCAACCTGTACTACAGTAACCAGCCCCCCTTTACTGTAAAAGCAGGTGAAGGTTACTGCCGCCCACACAGAGCTTCTAAAGGGGTTATACTTACTGGATTAGTGTGTTCTGCTGCAATGGTCATGTGATCCAGTAAGTATAGCACCTTTAAGAATGACAGAACATTCGCCAAAGATCCCCAATGCCAGCACATCTGCCTAAACGGGCGAAAGGTTTTGCCCACATAGTCGGCCGGGCATGTGCAGGTAGCTTGATATACCACTCCCACCGAGGAACAATTAATGAAATCACGAATCTCAAAGCTGTTCCGTGTGGATGCACTCATTATATTTTTGCAAGGCGTGATCCATTTACATGCGGAGCAATGTCCGCATCGATATGTACCCTTCGGCCTCCTATATAGCCTCCTGGAAGGCTATATACTACAGGGGGCTGGCTGGCTAGCTATATACTACAGGGGGCTGGCTGGCTAGCTCTCTACTGCAGGGGGCTGGCTATATACTACAGGGGGCTGGCTATTACGACAGGGGGCTGGTATATACTAGGGGCTGGCTATATCCTACAGGGGGAGGGCGGCTGCTGGCTATATACTACAGGGGGCTTGCTGACTATATACTACAGGGGGCTTGCTGACTATATACTACAGGGGGCTTGCTGACTATATACTAAAGGGGGCTGACAGGCTATATACTACAGGGGGCAGGCTTGCTGGCTATATACTGGGGGGCATGTGACCAATGTATTTCCCACCCTTGGCTTATATTCGAGTCAATAGGTTTTCACAGTTTTTTGTGGTTAAATTAGGGGCCTCAGCTTATACTCGGCTTGGCTTATACTCGAATATATATGGTAGGTCTTTAACAAGCAGTGTATTAATTTGAACAAGTGATCAATTATTCAAGTCCCAGAGCTGGACAAATAAAAGTGTAAAAAAAAAGTAAAAAAAAAACAACAAACTGAATTAAATTTTAATTAAAAAATTAAAGCAAAAAATAAATAAATAAAAGACCCTACATGCCACATATAGTGTAACACTCCCAAACACAATAAACCGTGAAAATCACCACACAAACAGCACATATTGTGTCACATCCATAACAACCCATACAATACAATACAATAAAATCATTACTGAACCTGTATGGTGAACGCCTTAAAGAAAAAAAAAAATACTGTAAAAATTATTATTTTTGCGCATCCAACCAAACAAAAGAACACAATAAAAGTGATCAAAAAGTCAAATTTTCCCCACATGAAAAAAATTTCAACTTTTTTTTACCAAATTTCCATTTTTTATACATAAGTGCAAACAATGTAAAGAGAAATATAGCTTTAATGTGAAGAACAACATGTCATGAAAAAACTGTCTAAAAATAAACTCTGTATGATAAAGTGTTCCAAAGTTTAAACTTCATATCATGACCCAGGCAGATTTGAAAAATCGTCTGTGTCCTAAATGTGAAAATGAGCTCAATCCTTAATGGGTTAAGCACATAAGCAATGAGATTATAAATAAACACATACAATCATATTTATACATTACATACACATAACATATGCTTCCACACACACCAAGATAATGAGGTACATTCTGTATCAATGGGTGAATCTACAATCTAACAGTATTAAATAACTTGTCTCATGCACAGTCAAGCTTGATGCACAAATCTCTTTATATTGACCATCCAATAATTCCCATAACCGACTCTCAATAAACACAAACTTAGAGCTTATCTGAGCAATCTTTATTGAAATGTACAAAAATGGGACAAACAGGAGATATCCATTAAAAAAACTTAAGAGATTAATAATTAATCTTTTAATAAAAAAACTAATAATTTCTAGTTAGAGGGGAAGAAGATTAATCCCCCTAAAGAACTCTCTACCCAATCGATTTGCTCTATTTTGTAGCTATAGTTATATTCGGAGCTTTGCTGAAGTAGTTCCTCCTTATTGGATACTCAGGACATAAGCCCTTAAATCTCCAATGTGAAATATGGCCCTGGCTATAACCAGAATTTCTACTCACACAGTAAGTCAAATACAGCACCTGACCAACAATTAGCCGTAGTCATGTGAAAAAAATTTTTTTAAACTTTACTCAAGAATGGTGATTTATGTTTAGCCTGTATCCAGTTCGTCACCGCTCATCTGTGATTGGCCGCAGAAAAACAGAGATAGGGAGCTTTAGGGAAATGCAGCACTGGATTCACAGGAAAAAGAGCAAAGTACACTTTATTATGCCTTCAGTCTGAGATCTAAATAAAAAGACAAAAAAAACAAGTAACTTTCATAATGCCTTTCCCTGTAGTATGGATATACTAAAAAAAATACAGTGTTTTATTTTTTATAACTGCGTCTTCAATCAGTCAGGTCACATTTCATAAGTCACCAAAGCAGAAATGCAAGTAATTTCAAGTGGTTTATTGACTACTTCCTGTACCTGCGCTTGTATTTGCAAAACCAAATCCAAATTAAAGCATGGTTCACAAAAGATAAAAAGGAAAAGTGAATTTAGAAAAAAAAAAAAAAAGTTTAGCCCAATGTTCTGTGAACTTCTGTGCCAATTCATGAAATTTACAATTAACATTCAATTACCCGTTACATGATGCATGGTCTATTTTACATTTGCTTGTAAGAACACAAACTATTTGTGTTTGTTTTCAAAGTCAGTCAAATGTTGTCGAATCCATTAATGAATGATGTGAATTACATAAAAATGTGCTAAAACACACCACCTTGGCTATAAAAAAAAAATACAAAAAAACCCTCCATACTCACCGACACTGCCCGATGCTCCCCTTGGCTCCTCATCTGTAATTAAGCAGGTAGAGACATGTCCATGTGCTCTGCCTGCTGCAGCATCATAGTGTGCCCTGGTGGGCAAAGCTCATGGACGCGTCTCTGCCTGATTAGTTACTGATGAAGGGCCAATGGAAGAGGAGCCAGTGGGAGCAGAGGTGAGCATCGGGCAGTGCCAGAAGGTGAGTATGGAGGTTTATTTTTTATACAGCCACAGGCTGCAGGGCATTTTATAGATGGGGGAGGGCTGCAGGGCATTTCATAAATGGGGGGAGCTGGCTGCAGGGCATTTCATAGGTGGGGGGAGCTGGCTGCAGGCCATTTCATAGGTGGGGGGAGCTGGCTGCAGGGCATTTCATAGGTGGGGGAGCTGGCTGCAGGGCATTTCATCAGTAATGGGGGGCTGCTGGGTATTTTATCATTAGGAGGGACTGTAGATCATTTTATCATGACCAATCAATAGGTCAGAAATAGAGATGAGCGAGCACTAAAATGCTCGAGTTCTCGTTACTCGAGTCGAACTTTTCCCAATGCTCGAGTGCTTGTTTCGAATAACGAACCCCATTGAAGTCAATGGGAGACTCGAGCATTTTTCAAGGGGACCAAGGCTCTGCAATAAAATGTGTCATTTTACTGAGAAATAAGGAAGTCAGTCCTGTTTCTTCGTTTTTTGTATTCAATGGAATATTCGTGGAACTTCAAAAAGGAGAATCACCCGTGTTAAACATCTGCAATGTGTTCTTCACACACATTGTTCTTCACATACTATTGTGAAGAACACCGTTCTGCACTAATGTCTTCTGATAAGTTAGCAGATGTATGAAAATATCTGCAATGTGTTCTTCACTGTGTTCTTCAATTCAGAATAAATTAATCAAATAAACAAGAATGTGCTGGGATCTACACAGAGGCACCAGGTCAGGTCAGGTGATTTTTGTTTTGTTTTTGCTTCTCCTACATATATATTTTTAAATGTCTAAATTATGAATAAAAAAAACCCTTTAGGAACATAAAGTCATGTTTAAGCAAATCTACATTGAGAAAACAGATGATTGTCTAAATGCAAACCTAAATTAATTAAAAAACAATTGTTGGACTCACCACCCTCATGTTACTGCTATTATACCTGTTGTGGAAGAAAAGATGCTGCTGTGCTGTAGCTCCCCCAGTGTGTCTTCTACTACTGCCGCAAGGAACTCCTGGGTGCCCACCACTTCCTAAGATTTAAAGTGCCAGAGTGCCCACTGCATATCTGCCCATTTAATCAGTGTACACTCCTAGTAATAAAGAGCAGCCTCCTCCAATGGTTTCATGTGTCCTCTGCACAGGTGTGCTCTTCTGCTTCTGTCTGAATTTCTCTCTTATGATCTGGTTCCACACCATTCACTACAATTCTAATCCTGCCCCCAACAGCAAGCCTGTTTTTTGGGTTTCATCTGTTTGCTGCCTAGCCTGCCCTATGCTATGTTTCTTAGATCCTAATGGATTTTCTCCTGCTCTGAAGTTGGGTTGTCCATGCCTGTTCCCTGGTGCTACACACCTACTCTGTGACTTATTGACTCTGACTTAGCTGCACCGTTACTACTCTGAAAGGTAGCATCTTGTGTCCTTATCGGAGCGTGGGCTATGAGGTGGCATTAGTAGCAGTAGGCCACACTGTAGCAGGGTGTCAGTTGTATGTTACTGATTATGGTGTCAGCTCAGTGTTACGTTTAGCATCTATTGGGGACCCTTTTTCACATTTCTCCTTTTTTCACTGATACTAATGACACTACAGGCATGGCGTCAGATTATAATGAGGCACAGCACATTCATTAAAATGTATTATATCATCTACTAGTCAATATGTGTGTGTGTGTGTATATATTTCTCTGTATTTATATATGGAGTTCTGCCACTTTCCTTTTCACTATTTTGGATGGACTTTAGTCTTAGTTCTGTGTGTGCTCCCTACAGAATTTGGCATTCTTTCCATTTTTTAATATATACATACAAAGTAGTAGTCCAGTAGTAGTACAAAACAAATTATTCACTTTTTTTCGAAGGTTGGACTGGGATTTATATAAATATATATGTGTTTTAAAATGGCTACATCGAGTTAGCTGAAACGTTATTCACTATTAGTAAGTAGTAACTTATTTATTTTATTTTTTTTGGTGTCACCCACAAAATTAAAGTGGAAAAACTCACTACAGACTGAACCCAATTGTCATGAAATGTCCTTAAAGGGGTATTACCACGAAGACAAATTTCTTATATGTATTCAGTATAACAAACTAACACATTCTCTAATTCACTGTTATTAACAAAAGTGCAGCATTTCACAGATATATATATATATATATATATATATATATAGTCCAACCTGTCTCTATCAGTCCTGCTGTACACAATTTCAGTTGCTCCTAGACACGACCCTGTAACTTCAAAATTAGGGTTGGGCCGACTCTTGGATTTCTCTATGAGATCGTGCAGATGAGATTTCTGTCTCTCTGCTCTGAGCCTGTAGCCAAGCCCCCGGCAAGGAGCTCAGACACACTCACTGATCACTTTCTGCCAGGACATCATGAGCAGAGAGAGACAGCAAACTACAAAGTGATTAGCGATCCGGGGGAAGGTGGAGGCAGCCACATATCTGTGAAATGTAGCAGTGCTAAAAGTGTAACAATGTAAATGTCTGCATCCTCTGTCAGCCTCCTTGTAAAAATCTCATGCATCTCATCTCTCCATGTGCCCAGCGTCGGACTGGCCCACCGGATTACCAGAGAAACCTCCGGTGGGCCCTGGGTCCGACACTGACAGTGTGTCAGATGGAAGATGATCTGATTATGTGTACCATCGGGCCGGGCGCTGGCAGACGCTGTTTCCGCCCGCACCCGCACACGATCACAGCCAGTCCGACACTCCCAAGCAGGGCCCGCACAAAGATGCTGTACGTGAGCGCCTCCACATTAGAGCGTGGTTGCGCGGATGCCGCGGCTCCTGTGATAAGGTCCGGACCGGACGCCTGGGCGGGAGTGCGCGGCGCCTGACAGAGGCGCACGCTTAATAGCCTCTGCCCTCCGACATCCAGCGACCTGCTGTAGTTCCGGAGCGGAGCCTCAGGTGAGCGGCCGCCCCTCGGCCCTGTCATGTTATTATGTAGTATGATGTATCACGGCAGCTCTTGGGGACTGGAGGGGGCTTGATTACTGCTCTGGGGGGAGGGGGGCCCATGATTGCTGCTGCGCTGGGGGGAGGGGGGCCCTGATACCGCTCTGGGGGGAGGGGGGCCCATGATTACTGCTCTGGGGGAGGGGGGCCCATGATTACCGCTCTGGGGGAGGGGGGCCCATGATTACCGCTCTGGGGGGAGGGGACCCATGATTACTGCTCTGCGGGGAGGGGGGGCCTCGATGACTGCTCTGGGGGGAGGGGGGCCCATGATTGCTGCTCTGGGGGGGAGGGGGCCCATGATTACTGCTCTGGGGGTGAGGGGGGCCCATGATTACTGCTCCGGGGGGGAGGGGGCCCATGATTACTGCTCTGGGGGGGGGGGCTGAGGGGGGGGGGGCCCATGATTGCTGCTCTGGGGGGAGGGGGGGCCCATATTACCGCTCTGGGGGAGGGTGCCATGATTATGCTCTGGGGGGAGGGGGGGCCCATGAGACTGCCTGCGGCGGGAGGGGGGCTCGATGACTGCTCTGGGGGGAAGGGGGGGCCCATTATTGCTGCTCTGGGGGGAGGGGGGCCCTGATTGCTGCTCTGGGGGTGAGGGGGGCCCCTGATTGCTTCTCTGGAGGGAGGGGGGCCATAATGGCTGCTCTGGGGGGGGAGGGGCCTTAATGACTGCTCTGGTGGAGAGGGGGGCCTAATGACTGCTCTGGTGGAGAGGGGGGCCTTAATGACTGCTCTGGGGTGGTAGGGGGCCTTAATGACTTCACTGGGGGGGGAGGGGGGGCCTTGATGACTGCTCTGAGGGGAGGGGGCCCTTTATTGACTTTCTGGGAGAGGAGGGCCCTTTGATGAATGATCTGGGGAGGCGGGGGACCTTTGATGCTGCTCTGGGGGGGGGGGGCGGGGGCCCTGTGATCACAGCTCTGGGGGATGGGGCCAGGGGGCCCTGTGTTTCACATGTCTGTTGTTACTTTTTAATGTCTTATTTTTTTTTTGTATGTTCCCAGAATCTGTAATGCGCTAGAGATTTGAGGCGCTGTATAAATAAAGATTATTATTATGGAGTGGTGCTCCTGTAATGGCAACTCTGAGGGGAAAGGGGTCGCAGTAATAGCAGCTGTGGGAGGAAGGGGGCCCTGATACTATAATGGAAGCTTTGCCCAAATTTGGTACTTTTTCAGCTTCTTACTACATGGCACAGAATATAAAGTGGTACCACTAGAAAGTAGAATGTGTCCCATAGATTACAAGCCCTCATATGTCTTTATTAAAGAAAAAAAATCTAAATATATAACTTTTATATGGCTTTTGGAAAGGAAAGAAAAAAGTGAAAAATGGAAATGCAAAAACTAAAAAGTGAACAGTCTTGGAAGAGTTAAACGGCATCTTTATTAAATACCATGTATACAACAGAAAGAAAGCCTCAAAAAGAAAAATGCCTGGTCAAGAAGGGGTTAATGAAAGAGTAAAAGAAAGTTGTAGGCTTCAGAATATGATGGCACAAAAGCATTGTTTTATTTATTTTATCTAATATGGACTCTTGGGCATTAAAGGTGCAACCTGCCAGTTGATTAGAGGAACTGTATGATTACCATTATAAATATAGCTGAAACCTATCTTCCTAGTTTTCACTGTACACATAGATTGCACTGGTATACATTTCTTCTAATTAACGGGAACCTATCACCAGGGACCTCATTTTCACTAAAGACAGGTAGCAAAAGCCCATTACAGCTGCACTGCAAATATTTCTTTCTGCTTTCTCTAAGCTTATGCATTACATTATAATTGTGTGTTATAAATAACCTTGCACCCTGACAGAATCCTCTGTGTAGTCCCAGGGGTTGGGCTTTGGTTTGGATGCATTTCAAAAACTACTTGTGAAATGTCTGTGCTGCAGACTCCCAGCTTTGGCCCCCACCTTGTGCTCCTGTACAGCTCCTCCCTCTCCCATGATGTCAGGCTCACCAGGCTGTGAGCTCTGTGAAGGAGCAGAAGGGAGGAGTGTAAAGGAGCACAAAGACGGGGTTCAAGAGCTGAGGATGTCTGCAGCACAGACATGTTACATGTTGTTTAAAATGGATCCAAATCAAAGCCCAACCCCTGGGATACACAGAATTCTGTCAGGGTGCAACACATAATTATTCTGTAATGCAAATGGTCAGAGATAGCAGAAACTACATATTGCACAGCAGATGTGATGGGCTTTTGCAACCTGTCTAGTTGAAAATGAGATCCCTGTGACAGGTCCAAGTTTATTTTACACGTCTCATTTGGTTGTTGGAATTGGTTTTTTTACCTGGCTTATACATTAATTGTGTTTACTAATGCACAAAGAAAATATAGCAGGTTTACCATTTTTACGCATAGTCTTGCATTCGTTTATAATGGTGGGCCCCAAATGTCATTTTCTCTGGTGGGCCCCAGATACTTCCAGTCCGAACCTGCATGTGCCAGTACAATGTCAGAGCCAGATTAAAGTGTATTTACACCTGTACTCTGAAATTACCCACATTGTCACACCAGAGAACTAGATGGATGATAATGCTTTGCTTAGAGAGGCCCTGCCCACACCCTGGGATTTTGCACATAGCAGCTAGAGAGTGATTATTTTGACGTCACGCGGCTTCTTACAATTGAATATCTTTCCTGATTTTCAGAATTGACCATTTTGGGGATGAATACAGTTTTGAATGAAATTTTACATATTTAACATCCAAAACCCCCTCTATAACCAACCCATTTTCAAATCTGCACCCCTCAAACTATTAGAAAAAGCTGTTAGGAAGATTGTTAACCCCTTGAGATCTTCATAATAATTAACATCAAAATGGAGGTGAAATTTAGAATGGTCAAATTGTGTCGGTTATATCGTTCATTTAGCCTTAAAATTACACATTTCCAAAAAGATAAAAAGAGAAAACTCATCTTCAACTTGTTATGCAATTTCTCCCGAGTACAGAGACTCCCACCATGTGGCGTGAACGTGCAGAAGGAAGGTGGGACCTGCAGCTGCCAGGATTTTAGTTTCCTCATTGGCCTTCTTGAGGCTTAAAAGTTAGCTTTTGTTATTGGGGCCATGTGAAGGACATTTTTTTTGTGGGATGAGATGCTTTTTCAGTGTTACCGTTTTGGGGTGGTATCCCTATTGTTGAAAATTAGGAATATTTTTTTGAGGGCAGGAGTAGAAAAAGCATACAATTCTGTACTGGATTTTATTTTCGGGTTCACCGTATAGCTAATAATCATGTTATCTTTATTCTACTGGGTCAGTACTATTACAGGATACCAGACTGAATTCTTTCTTACGTTTACTAATTTTGCCAAATAAAACCTAATGTGGGGGAAAATCTATCATCTTGGCATCACCATCTTCCAAGTGGCATAACATTTTTACTTTTTGGCTACAGAGCTGGTTCATGGCTTGTTTTCGGGATATGTACTTTGCAAACGTATAATCTGAGTGATACATGATTTGTTGATCACTTTATATTGCATTTGTGGGATTCAATAGGTAAAAATCATAAATGTTTGTGGGTTTTACCAGTTACTTTTATTTACGGGTTTTACGGAACAGTGATACTATATATGTGGGTTTTGTGTATGTTTTAGAATTTTTTTTAGCATTATAGGTTCCTTATATGTATTGATTTCTTATTTTTTCCTTTTTGACCACCATGGTTTCCACCATGGGACATGAACAAGCAATCATCTGTTTATAGCCACCCCTTGTGTCCGGTGACGGTCCGCTCAGTTCTTGAGCTGAACCGGTATCAGCGCTGCTTCCGTTAGACAAGTCACTGAGCTCAGTGTCCGGTAATATGGGGTTGCAGACGGGCAACAGGTTAATTTCACAAAGTTTTATTACTTTCAGTTATTTTGTGTTAAGTGTTTCCTTTATTTATTGAGCAGTGTACATAGATCCCCAGTCCCCCCTTGAATAACGAAGTGATAATGGCAGATGCTGTGTCTATTACTGCATGGGAATAATTGTTTTGTATTACTACTGGACTACTCCTTTAAACAACAATTGGAACATAGACAATTAACTATTGAAACAGAAAAAAGAAGAAGACGCGTGAATGCAGTGGAGGTTAGCTATTTAATCTGCCTCAGACAATTATTTTTACTTGTCGGAAATGAAAATGGAATGTAAAAACCTTCACTTCAGTCTGCTAAAGTTATCTGAATCAAAGCTGCGATGATATGTGTAAAAAGGTGAGCGCAGCAATCATGTAACCGCTTCTTCAATGACACCAGTGACACAGCGAAGATCCAAAACAATTTTGGAAATTCAGATAACTGAACAAGATGTTATATGAGCTGGATTTTTCAGTAGCTTTTTTAAGCAAAAACTCTTATTCGCCGGACAGTGAAGAAGATGTTTATTGCACCTGAAAGCAAGACTTGAATGAGTCTTTTATGGGAAGATTGGACATAGGTTTAGTGAGTACGAGGGCATTTACTAAAATGATGCTTGTCCGTTAATCTGTGCAGGAAAGCATAGAAGTCCTCCAGCAGAGGGGGGTTAAACTATTTGCACTTAAAGTGTAGTATAACGAAACTACAGAGTAGGGAGGAAAACCAGTTAGTGCAGACAAGAAAAAAAAACAACTATTGTCCTGTAGGATGCACCGGACTGTATGACTGTATACAAACTGTACAAATGATATATTTTTTTTTTTTAACTAGAGACCAACAGATTAGTGAAACTGGACTGGTTCTTGTGTCTTGTACTCCAAATCTTCTCCTTATCTTCACACAGCTATGTAATTCAGGTTTCTGTTGTAAAAAGTAGGCGAGATGGATATACATACCAACAGCAATATAAACAGGAGTAGTTCTAATAAAGGGGTACACCGCGCCAGGGGCTTAGATATTGATGGAGCAGGAGGTTGGTTACCGTACTTTCACTTAGCATACGGCGAAGCTACCGTCGCGCAGAAAGCAGTGAGAGTATATTTCTGCTGACCATACTTCACCAAGCTGGCCAACGCAATACTACACCGACGAGCTGCCTGTGGATACAATTTTATTTGTATCATGTAGATTTTCACACAAAGGATTTCTTTTTTTTTTTTAACTCAAGCTTGATAGTTTGAATGACCCTGGAGCGGTACTATTGCCTATGGTCCTATGTTGTACATGCAATGTAACGCAACCAAGGATGTCCTCAACTGAAAGTATTGCAAGCAGCTAATTGCATTTCTATTTCCCTAAATCTGTTGTACATATTTCTACTGGCATTGTGTGTCATGGGGGGGGCTTGCAACCCATGTCCCAGAGTCTTAGGCACCCTGTCCTGCATGGCGCCTGACCGGTGCTCGCACACGCATCGCTCACCTCTCCTCGGTTCCAGCAGCAGTCCTCGCATACGTAGGCACATGAGCCGCGTCTATAAGTTTTAAAGAGCCAGAGCACCCAACGATGGTCTCTGAACCACCCGCCTGCCTGATAAATTGAAGCCGCCCCCCTTGGTTCCCCGGCTGGATCTTTTGTGCCTTGGAGAAAGGTGTTTTCCCATGCTAGGGTGGTTAGTGTGATAGTTATTACTCTGATTCAGTTCCGCACGCGTCCTCTGCGCCAGCCCTGACCTTATGCTTGTTCCCGACTCTGATCCTGTGCTCCTGTCCTGACCTCCTGCCTGTCCACGACTCTGGCTCAGCCTTACGTACTCGCCTTGGCCATCTCGGCAAGAAAAGTGGCGCCTGTGGAGTGACCTGGTGGTACCAGCCGTCAGCACAAGCCAGACTTCACATAGATTCCCGACATCATACATGGGCGTGCACGCTTACGTCATGCGCTGTGGGTCCAGTCTATCTACCCTGATCTTGACAAGAAGTGTGGTTTATTCACAAACGTTTCATCCCGACCTGTCAAATTGAAAGTCCAATTACCATGCTTAAGCAATGACAAAGGTGTGAATCGACTAAGATTGCCCAAGAGGGCAGCGAACACAGCCACGATCTATTTAGAAACATTGCTTATTCCAGCAGGCAGAGTAAATAAGCTTGTATGTATAATGATAAACCCAACTATCTGTGTACCATATAAGACACTATAACTTGAGACGATGGAGCCATGTGAAAATAACTGGTATTTAATTACACAATATTAACACTACTACAGTTCACGTCTGCAGCAGCGGGTGTAAATAGTGTGTTCTCATGTGTTGAATAGGACTATATACACGTTGGATGAAAAGCCATTTTAAAATCCCCCTGTTTTACTAGAGAAGATATGAGTGTGCTGTGTCCTCACCAGGACCCCTTCGTCATGATGCTGGTAGATTGACTTGTTTTGACATCGAAAATAAATATTATCCATTGTCTACAACAAGAGATAGATGCAGGCAGAAGGATAAAGCATGTAGTGACATTATCTGTCCCTCTTTCCATGTTTATAAAAAAGCGTAGACTACCAGTGTCCTAGGATATGTTTGTTTGCAACCTGTACAGTATGGATGAACATGGTGCCTATATGAATATGGTTACTAACTTGATATGTTGCGCAATCTCGATACGGTGAGGGGCAGATAGCGTGTGTGGGGATGCTCATGTAGGGAGCAGAGCATATTATACAGTTAATAGTGGTGGAATGATACATAAAGAGGACGCTCAGTTAGCTTATATTAGAAAGTGACCGAGATAGGTTGGCAGTAGCATGAGTAGATCGTATTGTAGACAGTAGAAGCCTTTCTGCAGACAACAGGCGTTTGAGAAAGTCAACCACAGAAGACTTCGATATCAGGCCTAAAAAAAGATAATAATATACAAAGCTTTATTATGCGCACATATTTCATGCAGCAATCTGATAAATGTATAATTTCTTAATAAATAATATAGAGACTTTAAGCAGGTAATACATAATCAGATGGAAAATACTTTGACGTACTTGTCCGTAGGGTTATTAATCCAGGCCGGATTGTAAGTGTTGATACGGAACCAGTGACATGGTACCTAATATTAATTACAGATAAATTCGAGAACTCAGCACACAAATGGATAATGTACTGACAACCTATGTGTGACTAACGTGTCGTCGCCGAGATAATATCTAGTTTAATAGGATAAAGTGTGAAGAATGGGGAATTAACAAGCAGTTAGAGTGAATGCTATATGCCTGCCTGATAGAGGGATTTTTTAAGGAATTTTGGGTGTTAGTATGTTCAGCGCCACCACTCCCTGCTGTGTTGAATGACTGCCCATTAACAAAACTTTACAAGTTTGCTTTCATCCAAACCTTTCGCTCTAAGTATATTCTATTCCTAGTGAAAAAGAAGGCCTATTGCTGTCTCCTTGACTATTCCCTGTTGTTTTGATTGTTACTCTTAACTGCTCCACCTGATGTCAAGACTTGGGCTGCCGAATAACACAATATGTATCCGGAATCTGGTCGCTCTGCAACCTGAGTTGTAGTTTTTATAGTAGCCCTTCCCAAACTGTATCTTAGACCAACCATTTGTATTCTCGTCCAAAGTTCTCGTACCATGACCGTTGGACTACGGTTGGGCAATTTCACAAGCCTTCGGATGCATTTCTTGTACTTTTCCCAGACTTCGTTTTCATCGTATGCACAATTCATGGACTGCCTGCAAAAGTGATGTGCCCGGCACATTTTACTATTGTTTGGTCAGTTGCATTCATGTAGGATCCGCAGTCTTTTTCGGCATCATAGTTTCTCGAGCTCATTTGCATCGGCCCGGCTTCCATGCGGAACACAAATTGAGGGGCTCTTTGGCCGTCGGAACCCGGACCGATTCAGACAAAAAAACCGCGGGATTTAAAAATCAAATGTGTTGCAAGATCAGCACCAACATACCACGGCAAGAAGATCCCTTAGGTGATCTTAGTAATGCGCGGAGCTCGAACCTTTTGTTGGACAGTCCGGACGGTGGGCTCAACGGACGGGTAAGTAATATCCCCATGGTCTATAGCGCTAAATAACATAAGAGGCTACCAATTCACAATTTAAGTGTTACTTAGTCGGAGAGAACCTGCAACTACTAAGGTAGTACATCTCTAAAGAGAACTTCTCATACAACACTAACACCATGAAACTACCTTGAGAAACCATTACACAGTAGACCTCACATACTTGATAAGATGATTATGTTACACAGCCGATTTTTTTCTACCACATAGTAAAAGTACATTGTAAAAAAAACTTGCATGATTTGCTCAATCTTTAGAGCATCGTTATGGTAATTGGTCTCGACATCCTACACACAGTGAATAAATTAATATTTCATAATTGGCTTTTGCAGAATTTATTGGATGCCATTTTGTTCTCTTCAAATTTCCTGCCTTGTACTTTACCCTCAGTGTAATTATTTAGATCAGTAAAAGCTGGTGTATAAATCCATATGCCTTTAGCTACATTTAATTTATTATTTACAATAGACTTTTTGGACCTAATAATCCATTTTTCCCCCCAAAATAGGGTTAATTAAACTGGCTAAAAAAAAACTAAAAAAAATGTCCTAGAAAGTATTTGCATTGACAAAGCACAATTATGTTGTCAGGAAATCAAAATTCATATCTATTAGTCATAACAACTATGACTCTAACAAAAAAACTTTGCAAAGATAATGTAACTGAAAAGCTTACAAATGGAAAACTCCGCGTTTTGGTAACACCATACTTATAATATGGATTAGACAAATGGTTAACAAGCCTGGTGAGATGTTCTCTGTGTTTGCTTGCTCCCCGGTTAGGGAGTGTCGAGCCCGTTTGTTAGTGTTAAATGTCCAAGTAAAAATTACGGATACAGTATTTCATTTCATACAGAAAACCGAAAGAGTAAACATAGTAAATAAAAACGATTTGTTTGAAATAACAAACTAAGCTTCCAGAAGTAGGTAATTTCTGCTGACATGTTCCCTTTATATGACCAGATGACTGTTCACTAGTGTAGACTGTGGCTGTGTAGTCTCTTCTGACCCCCGTTATCCCAGGGTTTGCATGTAACCCTACAGTTAAATGTAAAGGAAATTGCCTCCCTCGAGGACATAGGTCTAGTTTTCTATAGGTGATTGGTACATAAGGGCACATGACACAAGTTGCTTAATCATACGTTGGAATTTTTTTGCTTCAAAAAACAGGACGAGAATATTGAGATTTTACATTAAACTGTATGACACAGACAAGTTCAACCCAAACCTAAAAAGACATGTATGTTAGATATTCCCAGGTGACCTTGCTTCCTTTCCAATAGCGGTCTATGCCTGACAAAAAGCAAAACCCTGACACAGTAACCCATTTATTTGGATGTAAGGACCTCACTTTTTAAGAACCTTTTCTAGAGTTAGACCAATATTCAATCTTGGTTACTATTTTTTGCTCACTGAGAGATATCATGTTTAAGCAAAAACCATTAAGGTTAAGAGCATAAAGATGTTTCACACTTCCCATCTCATAAAGTGATGACATTGTTAGGATGCATCCTCATGACCTCTAGACCCTACCAATTCAATGAGATATGGTTCTATGAATGGGAAGAAGCAAAAGCTTTCACAGGAGGTAAGGAGTAGCCCACTGTGCGGGAAGATTTTAGAGGAAACGAATTCATTATCTTGATCAATGGGGTCCCAGAGGTCACAAGCACAGTGAATGTAAAGTATGAGTAGATATCTATACAACAAATACCATCCCATTGATGTTGTCCACGCACACTAATACAATTTCTCTATTGTTCTACAAGGGTCCAATTCAATGTATCCTCTTTCAATAATAACACTTCACTATGAGATTTTCTCATTCTTAGTACAGTTTGTACTTTTTTTTATTGTAGATGCTGTTAATCACACAACCACTGGGCCATGCATGATCTGCTAGATGTTCTGGTGGCCCCATTCAGGTTTTACTCATCCGCAGGGTAACAGTAGGGAATAAGCGACAGTAGAACATTATATATTGGAAATTCGGATCACGGTAGAGTTTAAATTATAGAAGTACAAAGAACTATACATAGAGTGTCTATTTTACTGCACCAGCACATAGTGCTCTGACTAGAACAGCTTGTCTCTCAAAATAAGTGGTTTGTGATGGTTTTATAAGTTTGCTGATTTTCTGGATTTTAATAACAAGAACTCTGGAGCGATGGAGGATAGGCTTTTTTTCTATGTAAAACAGGCTCAATACCCACTCACAGAGTACGTCTTGAATCTCTCACATAATTTATACTTGTCCAACTCAAACACTCCAGTACACAACAACAAAAGAATCCAAAAGAGCTCGCAAATAATCACATAATACAGAACCATTTTCCTTCTGATTTTTTACTTACATTGAGCAGGCTAGAATATATTTTATTGCTCTGAACTGTTTGTACATAGCCATACTGTAGGCAATGACAGCATGTATAAGTGTACCTGATTATATATGAGTAGGGAGAGGTATTTCTTCCATAATGAGAAGCTCTCAGATACATGTCCATGCATTTACCTTGAGTAAATAGAATGCCCTTGTAGGTCACCAGTGCTCTCTTATTACTATGAGGTCAAAGCGGTGCTGGACGCATAACTCTGGAGAGTCACAATTGGTTTAAGTTCTTTGCGTTACCAATAGTTCCAGTCATGTATCTGCCTTTTGTGTAATGTCAGGATGTTTGATGCGTTTAACACAGACACATAACTCACGCATTTCTATAAGAAAAATCTAAGTGTTTTATCCTAATGATCTCATCATCATTTAAACTCAGCACTGTTTTTTATTCACAATTGTAATTCAAAGAAACTCTATCAGCCCGTAATTAAGCAGCAGTACAACCCACAATTTCTGCAGAAACTGCGTGAATCTCATCCTCCATTTCTAATTAAAACAATAGTGTAAAAATGTATCCTAAGAAGAATAAAGATGTAAGCGAAACAATGGTAATGTATGCATTCGAAAAAGTCACGATCATGTAATAGTACGTGTTACATGTGAAATTAAAACAAACTCAAGCAGGGTAAACTAGGGACCTAGATCAGGCACTGTTTACGTGGAAGAAAACTTCTTATATTTACCATGGCCGCCCCTTTTTCTAAAATCATCTTTTAAAGTATGTAATGAAAGTGTGCGCTCCCTGGGGTTGTTAACAGAGGCCCTCCGGTGCTGCATATCCACAGGCCTGTACCTCAAGAGATGAGGGGCAATGCTGGGAAGCATTGGAAGGGTGTGAACGTACCCCTGCACATGTAAAAACTTGGTTAAAGCTCATTAGCATATTTTAAGAGAGTATTTTAGAAGGAGAGGACATGGAAACAAATTATAAGACGGTTTACTTACAGTCACAGTGCCTGGATCTATGAGTAAGTGAAGTAAGAAAGTAAGGTTTACACCTGATGGATGTAGATTTCCTGTAAGTACAGCTTACCTAAGTTAACGAATTTCCCTAGTAGGTCCATGATTTGTATCTTACTCTTATAATTTTTGGATTGAAAAAAAATCTCCAGATCAATGTGTGCTTCATGTTTGTGCCCTTCATGTGTGACCAGATTTTAGTAACCAGTCTCGTGCAGGTTGAGCATGCTGTCACAGCTATAGAGATACCTTAACAAATGAAAATATTAGTTTTATGCAGAGAAAAGATGGTATCATTAAATTTTGACAGTGTATAGTCTCTGAATATGTTTGGATCCAACGAGTTCCTATTAATGATTGATAGCCTCCCCAGCATCAATTTTTCCACATTGAGATAGTTTAACCGAGTATTAAATAGAAATGCCCACTAATCATTTCGCACTATGAAGAACAATCCGAAATTAGAACAATCTCAAAATTTGTCACTTAAAAACTATTTCCGCACCTCCTGTTCTGATCATACTCAAGACTGCATTTAAGTTCCTTTTTACATGGTTACAATCAAATATTATTTTTTGCTCTAATTTTTTCCACCTGGCCTACAGAGATGTTTGTTTTAATGAATAGTATGATGCAATCTTCTTATCTTGCTTCTGGCCACTTCTATACTTTTTGACAAATTCCAGCTATCCAGACTCTTATGTACGGCATGGTTGATGACCTAAATAAGCAGATAATTAAATACTGCAATTAGGGGGTGAAGAACATATTACTTCTACATAGAAAGATTCAAAATCTTAACAATGACTTATTCATTACAGGCTAAACCTTATTTTTATCTGCTAATTGTAAGTCATTTATCACAATGTACATCTAGTCCATAAAGTAATGGGACTGGTAAACGACAATTGTTTTTGTGTTCTCACATGATAGAAGCAGTGTTCTTTTTAACCAGTTTAGGCTACTTAAAAATCCCAATTTGCCATCCATGATAATTGATATCAAACAGGAATTTCACATTTAATTATCCAACATATTATCAAATAGGAAGATGTACTTGGGTCAGACCTGTGAAGATTCATGCATGGTAGTCCAGGATAACCTACAGATGTCATATGATTCACCAAGGGTTGTTTCGATTTCCACATGGCTTTGCACATGTTATTGTAATTCTATTTTACATCAGGGGAATAAATGCTGGCAATGTTTTTTGCTTCAATTCTAATATCCTAAACACTATATTAGTACCGACTATGTCTTGACTTCCAAATACGAATGAGGGAAGTTAAAAGATCAGAGAGAATAATGGCCGTCATTTGTCATGGTATGTAGTGCGGGACAAATTCCGCTAACTCCTAGGCCCATCAGTCTGTGGTGCTGACTGGTTGCATCGATTTTTTGACTTAATTAATTTCCACTACGCTTTGTATGTTCATGCATTGGCACTTTAAGTTGCATTCGCATGACTTTTTTATCGTTGATAGATCGATATTCCCATCTAGGTTGACCAACCGTTTGCATTCCGTTGTTGACACTTTATTATTCATCTCTTTTTTTTATATTAATTGCCTTTGACACCCAGCCTCAGAAACCCCCTGTGGGCCACTATTGCCGTACCTGACACCAACAGTTTCCACTAAATGTAGATAACGCCCATCTAAACAGTACCCCATTCACGTATTTGTTATCATTCAGTTCCACCTTGGGTATCTCCTCATCATATATGGCAGAGGGGATAAGCAAAAAGATCGGACATGAAAAAGTAATTTATAAAGGACCAGAGGGAGTTAATGAAAAGAGCCAAGTAAATGGAAGAGAAGGAACTTTTCCCTGACTAAAGAGTTGATGCACATTTATTTTTGGTTCATCTATAATGGTACTGATCTAGAGTGCAAAGTTTGATTTGAAATTCGTGGACCATTAAGTATCCCTGGATGTCTGCACACTGGAATTCATGACTGGCTGCTGAAGAATATATTTTTAGGAACAATATATAGGCAATGCTCCGTAACAGAAAATTTACCATCAAATCAAGCATGATAACCAGGGGACTCTAACTCTAGGCCCGTGACTGGTGGCGTGGACCAATCTGCTTGTACTTGCTATCCATGGCCTCCTCCCTCTAAAACCAACTTAATCACATTATGCGAATGAGACTGGACTGTCTCTGGGGAGGCATTATAAGAGCAATTCAATGCTGTAGCTTCACACGGTGGTTCCAATGTTCCTCTGCCGGTGTATCGAGTATCAGAAGGAAGTATTGTGTTGAAGCTAAAGCAGCGAGGGTGCTCATATCTATAGGGTGCTGAATCTATGTGTGAAGTTTCCATGGGTTGTTCAGTGATGGATTTTGATGGTAGATTTCCTTTAACCCTTCCCGACTGAGGACCAGTTGTTTTGTTTTGATTTACATTTTTCACCCCCCACCTTAAAAAAAATCTATATTTTTAATCTTTTCATGTAAGAGTTGATTGATGGCTTGGTTTTTCCTGGGAACCAAATTGCACTTTCACAGTAGATGGTAATTTAATATTACATGCAGTTTACTGGTGAAGTGGGAAGAAAAATTACACAATGCGTGAAGTTGGGTATGAAAAAATGCATTGTGCGTCATTTTTCTTGTGGGCGCGGATACATGTGCTTACTTTATTCTTTGGGGCAAGTACATCATTTAAAAGAATTATTAAACCTCCTCTGTACAAAAATTTTTTTTTTTTACTTTGCCAATCTTCTGGCGCTAATACCTTTTCATACTTTGGGGTACAGAGGCTGTAGTTGGTATAATTTTTTTGGCAACTTTGATGACATTTCGATTCTATAATGGTTTTAGGAAATGTACACACCATTTGATTCTGTATTGAATTATTTAGATTTCAAAATGGCTATTTTTCGGTTACAACACGGTTAAACGCAGTTAACAATACTCTTTAAATATTTATTGTACGTGCATTTTCGGACGCGAGGCGATAGCGAATGTATTTATGAATTTTTACTGTTTTTTATGTTTACACCCATTGATTATCAGTTCTGGAAGAGGAGAGAGAGTGATTAGAATTTTAGGTTTTTATAAAGCATATTTTTTTTTTTCTTTTTACTCGATCCTACACATAATACTGCCATAACAACCATGTAGGTGAGTATATGGTGGATTGTTTCCTGAATTGCACATTTGTAACTCAATGGGGTTAGAAATGAGCATCCTGGGTCTTTTTGGAAGACAACTAAGCCTGTCATGTGGGTAGCAATCGCCACCCCCGAGGACCATCACGGGAAGTACATTGTTCCACCGTGATTGCGTTGGTTGTTGACACTAGTGGTTTGCTGCACAACAAATGCGCAAAGATTACGCTATGATGTAGAGGTTATCAGCCCGTGAGGCCCTCTCCATGCCCCGGCACCCGACTTTGATGTAATATTACCAACCTCACACGTCGGTATAAGGAGGGTTAAGGAGTTTGCCCATGGAATGAAAATCCCCTAGTGGAATGTGTACACACATAAAGATTATTTTAAAACACGCTTAACTTTACAATTTCTATTGTGGTGTGGACTCTCTCAGCAGACACTGTCATAATCCTTCTTGGTGTGAAATGCTGTGTGCTTGATATTTTTGCTACCCTAGTATATTTAAGAATCGTGCCCTGTGTACAATATCCCTACAGTCACACTTAACTTACAGACAACTTCTATTTACAGAACTTAAAAAATTCTCTTGTATGTAACACGGGTGCATCTGACTATACACTCCAAACCTATGACGACTACGATTATTAGTTTGTATCTTAATGTTGTCACTAGTAAAAGTGCAAATAATAACAAGGGAGGGACGAGTATTGCATTTTTGCAATCAATTTATAAAATAAGTGCTTACAAGATTTTGATAATGATAAATCTTTGGACATATCCTCATGGATTTTTACTTGCCACCATAATCCAGTCAATTCATGTTGTTTGTAGTCTTAATCTGTTGTGTTTTTTTGTTAGTTTTACATGATTTGAATAAAAAAATAATAAACAAAACACGTTGTGATATAAGCAATAATGCCCTAAACCCCAGAGCGTGCGTAATTGGTAATGAAGGCTAAGCGAAGTAATAATGTTTTTGTTATTATCTTGTACTAGAAAATCTGCATTTGTGTTTGTCTCTTGCTTTCCACCCGTACAGCTTTCAAAGGTAATCATCAAGAACACGAGGGCCATTGTGTTAAAAATATAATAGAAATCCATTACATTTGTTTTTTTCCTACAACATTCAACACACATGCCGGTTCTCAAACTAAGTAATCATCACCTAAAACCATCCTTGCTACCAGGTCCCAAAAGAATAAAAAAATAGAAACTAGAAGAAACATTCATTAAAACATGCGCTTTATACAATGATAGAATAAACACATAATAAATAATGTGGTCGGTTGAGCCTTTCAAGCCTGCCTTTGCTGTGGAAGCATCACACTACCCCAACTGTCTGGTGTAAATGATCTGGTGGTAGGTAGACATTACATAAGACAGTCAGTCGCTGTAAGTAAAAGTAACCCCTGTAATAGGACCACCCTATCGGCTTTTTACGGCGGTCATTAAATTGGTACTTCTTCTGACACTGTACGTCTTTTCTACAGGCGGCGCGTCCAGAAGAAATTTCGGGACACGGTCTCGCTGGTGCCGGTGCGGGCTGTGATCTACAGCCCAGACACGGCATAAACCCGAAAGAAAAACGGCGATCCCCGGTGTTTAACCCCTTACACACCGCGGTCAAGCATGACCACGGGCTGTAAGCACGGTCCCCCGGTGGACGGACCCCCCCGGTGTGCTTACCGGGAGATCGATCCTCCTGCCGCAGCCCCGGGTTCCCGACGAGTGACCCGGCTGCTACGGCTCCTCTACCCGCTGGGTCCTGCCTTCCTGGACCCGCCTGCGCCCAGGCATGCTCAGTTACTTTTAACTATACACTGCAATACAAGTGTATTGCGTGTAAAGGCTTGAATAAGTGATCGGACGATCGCTGTTTCAAACATGAGTAGAAAATGTAAAAAGTTAAAAAAAAATATGAAATCATTTTATTATATAATAAATAAATAAATAAAAAGTCCCATAATCTCCCCAGTTACACATGAAATCAAATAAAGAATATAAACACAAAAATACGTACATATTGGTATCATCCGCGTCCGTACAATCTGTACAATAAATCTAAAAATAATCTGAACCCGCTCGGTGACGACGTTAAAAAAAAACTCCCCTTGAATAGTTATAAAATCTCATGAATAAGCTTAGAGCTTAATGCTTCTTGTGGCATCCTCTCATCCCTGCGTGGTACCGGTCCTAAAGTATTTTTTAAAAATGCTATAATTTGGAATGAAACAACGGCACTATCCAACTTTTCACAATCTTAATTGTTTTTAAATGAGTCATTAGGGCCCCAAACATCATCAATTGCCAAATGTGCTAAAACTAACGAAACATTGGGAGGATGGTGGCCTGGATGCACAACTATATCTCTTCGTATCCTTGAGAGACGTAGAGCCTCCTTTTGATCCTCTTCACTATAATGTTGTAATCACTTTTTATCATCATATGTTATGCCAAGTCTATGACCGGGAGTAAGTTTAAAACTTTGTTGCAAAGCTTCTGATGTGGGGATTCTGAGGCAGTGGGTGGATTAAACCCTTGAAAGCCAAATGATTAGAAGAATGGAGCTCCAGTTAAACCTAATTGATGGAGGCAAGTGGGGCAACAAGTCTTGCTGTCTCTACCAATCACTTGTTCTACAGGAGTGTTGAAAATAGACAAGACAACAAATTAGCTATATTCACCACGTTTATTACATGCTATGTGAGTGCTTGTGACATGCAGCACTTTACACTACCAAAGAGATGAATATAGCAGCAGGACACTATTCTTGACTTGTTGTCCTTCAATTAGGGCATGGACCCCGCATCTTTGTAACATGTGGGGATTCAGAAGTCAGAACTCCACCATTTTATTATTAACACATATCCTGTGACATGGGATAACAATTAAACTAGTCTACTATTATATATTATGTGCAGTGTAGGATTGGATGCTCATTAAAAACAGTAGTTTGTTGAAGTCATTTGCCAGGTGGATTATTTGCACAATAGTTGAACCTGCATTAGCAGATGTATTTAATCAAGTTGGGGTAATAAGCTACTGCTAGACACTATGCTCCTGTCTAACAAATAGACAAATCCCATTTAATTCTCATGAGAGAAGCATATGTAGATAAATTGCCATGTGGCCTAGTTCACACCTGGCATCTGGGATTTCCATGATTATTTTTTTTTTTTGAGAGTGAAATGGGAAATAAGGGAACTCCTTCTGGTATAACTTCTCTGTATGGAAATTTAATCTTCTACTGTGATCTCAATATTGAGAAAGGCCATGTGTTGGAACATTTTTCCCCTTTTAATATTTGACGTATAGCCTTCCGACAAAGGAGTGTGAACTCAGTTCTAAATGGGCTCAACACTATGTTTTGTTATAAAGCAGTGTGGGTGTAGTTTCTGTTTGCTCTCTGATATGAAATATGCAATAATAGTTTTCCCGGAAGGGACAAAAAAAAACCAAGCTCTTTCTACCTTGTAAAGGCAGCCCATTCATGCCTAATGACTGATGTAGAATTAAGCCAAACTAGTCATCTCTAATCCACTAAGACGATGTAGATTTCACATAACTGCACACAGCTCTGTATGTCAGTGGTTTGCGCGTTCTTCAAGTAACAGGTGTAGGGAACTGGTTTGAGCTGAGTGAGAGGCTTTTGAGGGGGAGTGCTCTTTACAAGAGTTGCAAATGAGGCGGGTTGTCCTATCCTCTTCTGAAAAAACTTAAAGAATATTTCCATTTCCAGAATAACCCATGGATTATTAATGGCTATAAAGTTTACAACACCCATGCAAAGCAGCCTTAACCACTTAAGGACGCAGGGTTTTTTTCGACCATTTTCCTTTCCTCGCTCTCACACCTCCTCAAAAACCCCCAGCTTTTCATTTTTACGTGTACAGACTGTGTGATGGTAATCTAATTCTGTGCATAACACAATTTTTTACTTCTTACTTCTGAACTTGTTATTTTATTTTTAACACATGCCGTGTACTGCGAAAGCTGCAAAAAAATTCCAAACTGGGAAAAATTGAAAAAAAAAACGCACAGCGTCGATCGCTTTTGGCTCACAGTTTTTTTCGACTTGACTGTGCCACATCAATAACAAACACTCCAGCCTCAGTTATCTAGGTTTCTATCTTTTCGGATGATCACGTTGATACCAAAATTTATATAGGTTATGCTTTTTGTTTTACATACATTTTAAAATTACAATATAAACGAATGTGTCACAAAAAAACGAACAAAAAAATGATGCTAATAACTTTTTTCATACGTTAGTGGCACGGAGCATGTAGTTGTTCATTTTTGAATGAAATAGGCCAAAGTTTTCATTTCTAACTATCATCTTCCTGTTGAGGTCTGTGCGACATTTTGATCATTTATATTCCATTTTATGTGTGTAAAAAGGTGTAAAAGTTGCATTTCGGACATTTGGGCGCCATTTCACTTGCTGCCTCGGAGGTCACCGACGGCCGTAACCGTTTTTTATATATTTTAGATGTTGTGCATTTGGGCACAGCGAGCGATACCTAATGTTTTGTATGTGAGTTTTACTCTGTTGTTATTATGTTTTATCAAATCAGTTTTTCTAGGGAAAGGGGGGTTGATTGAATTACCATATTTTATTAATTTTTTTTTTTTTTTTTTTAAAAACTTTATTTTTTCCTTCACTATTTCTTAGACCCATTAGGGGTACATTAACCCTAGAGGTGCGGATCGTTCCTACCATATGATTGAATACTTCTGATTGACAATATATGGCATTTTGCAGTCAAATGAAGAACCGAGGCTACCATGCTGCAATCCGATCGCCGCCCCACAAGGACGTTCGGGGGCAAGTCCCGACGATCGTAATAACAGATGGTGGCGCCACGCGCTCGCCGTCTTGTTAAAATGACAAGGGTTAATAGCCGCGATCGTGCAAGCCACCCTGACCGTGGTATTAGCGGTGGGGGTTGCTGCAATATGCAACAACACCCCACCACTTATTTGAAGAGGACTCAAGCCGTGAGCCCTCTTCATACATCCCGCACCTCTGCGCATAGAAAGCTACGGTGGCAGAGCGTTAGGGGTAAGGTGGCAGAGAGTTTAACTCCCTCTCACATAATGGCATGTAATTACTGCAATGAGCCCTATCTGATCTATATTTTATGCATTTAAAAAAAAAGAGAAAAAAAAGATGAAGTCACCCTATGCAAAGGACATGTCAACGCCACAACTCAGAACGATTGGTCATGCACCAAAGATGTCCCACTGTGCCGTGGCCAAAAATGTTTTCAATATGTATTTCCTGGGCTCTATTAAAGTTATTTTATGTATTCCGGCTGTGGGGGGTGTATGGAGAGGGGCACAAACACCGTGTCTACAGTCCTCCACTACCAAATGGTGTTTAGCCTCAATTGCACTGCACTACAACCCTAATCGTAACATCCATTGTCGTGCTGGCACTAACGCAGGCATTAACCCCTTTAAACATGGCCCCACAATTGCCAGAGAACATTGTAGATCCTGGTGGAGTTGGGCACCGCCATTTGATACGATTGTCGTCCCCTGTGACACATATGGGGGGGGGTGGTATCGGTTGTCATGACATGCCTGGGTCTATTTACAAAGACCTGAGGTGCTTTCTGGTTTAAGCCATCATTACAATGTGCGACTTGCACATTGTAATAATGATGAATATTCCACCATATACTTTAGTATGGCAGTATTATGTGGATACAAACAAACCTAGAATTAAGTAATTTAAGATATAAGTATAAATAACAGTAAAAAATCCTAACATGTAGGTAATTGCTGCATGCCAAAAACGTTTCTTGATCTAATCAAAATAAGTACTAAGGGTTATTCCGCGCGTGAAACCCTAACAGAAAATTGCACCCCAAATAAACGAAAATAATAATATTTTCAAAATGGCAAGTATAATATAGATACTTGTTTACTACTTATACAGTGTAAAAGAGGGAAACTTAATTAAACATTGTGTTGGACGGTTTTTAAAAAATGTTATTTTATTCAAGGTAAATTACAGTATTATGTAAATTGGTATGATTGAGTTTTGGTTGTGTAGTCTATAAACATTGTTCTGAAAACACAGGGAAGGTACAATTGGAGATAAAGATCCAATTAGGCAAACCACCCTGTAGCATTCTTAACTTATCTACAGGAAAGCTCATATAATGAGATATTTGTCAATCCTACACTATATTCCACAACTTAATATGTCAACTCACTTTCGTTAATTGACCATCTCTAGAGCATGCTTTGCTACTTATAGAGTTATAGCTAATGGAAATAACCATATATCTACTTCTATACACATCTTATTTCCTGGAGACTTTAATGAAAAGGTTGCACACATCTAATTTCAATTTTGTTCTCTCTAAGTTGTGTTCTCTCTGGTAAAAAGAAACTTGCACAGAAAAAAAAAAGCACAAGATACATATTAGAGCTATAAACACATCAGAGAGATAATAACATAAATAATTACAACGTTTTAATTAAACGAGGCCGATCCAGGTATTCTATTTAATGCTTAAGATCACACAAGGCCAAGGTTGCCCATCACCTCCACCAGCAACTAGAAATTGCATTCTATACGAAATTAAAGTTAAGCGGAAACAATCTCTGTTCATGGATATGAAAAACTTTCACCAATTGTTAGGATTTATGGGTTAAAACTTTTACAACTGCAAAGAACCGATCAACAATTGTTCTTTCAGATCAGAGAAACCTGAATAATCAAACTCAAAAATAAACATTTGTAGTTTTCTTTTCTGGACTAAAATTGATTATCTATTACTTGGTACATCAACTCTAGAGTGCTGAAAAGCATAACACCTCGCTTCATAGTGTACTGCTCCAAGCAAAGTAAGCTGCACACTGCAAAACCACTCCACTCCACCTCATATGCTGCGATTACAGAGAAACATAAAGACCCAGAAGAACAAAAAACTTTGATGCTTATAACATAAAAATCTAACAAAACCATGTCATTAGTCAAAATGAAGCGTTAAATAGTTTGATTTTAATATTATATCATGGCCATTGTAAATATGAGCCCGTATAGATCAAGATGGCCACCACCTTAAAAACGACCAGTCCCAGACTCTTTTAAGTTTCATCATTCCATTCCTCCCCTCCTTATGCATCTATATCCTCCCTCTTAGTGCTCTGTCTGCCCAGTGCAGCAGCTTTTCTTGGCTCCGTTACCATAGTATGATGTGTGATGATCCTGATATCCCCTGCAAAACACCACTAACAACGGCACATATGGATCGCCACCTCAAGCAACCAACCACTACTGGCAAACCTGTCCCAGGCAGGGCAAGAATCTGATGTGGACAATGTGGACCAGAGCGGCCTCTTCTGTCCAGTGTTGCTCTGCGTGGAGGGGAAATAATGGAATTATTGAAGAACCAGTAAAATTCCTCATTAACGTCTATGTCCACATGCAACATTTTTGCTAATGGGAGAGCAAATTGAAATAACTAATTACATATGTACTTATTTAATGACCCCTTTTGTAATAATTATGCTGAATTCCTTCGGAATAATCCCCTTTTCAATATCCCTAAAATCCCTATTCAGATAACCATTTTACATTGGAAACATATCTTTCTTAAGAATGTATTAAAAGGAGAGTACTGTTAAGCATAAAGCTGAAGCTTATAAACTCCAAGTTAATAAATATAGTATTAAATAATTTGTATTCTATTTTGTCCCTGTAATTAAATGAAAATGCTACTTAGTTGTCTTCCCTTATTCCTTGAAACCAGCCTCCTTATTAAGCTTCTCCTTCTTACTCCACACATCAGCAGATAGAAAATAAACAAGCGTTGTTCAAGTTTTGTGAATTCTACAGAACAAGCCACTGGCTAGAGCAAAAATTATAAAGTGAAAAATCTCCAAGGTTGTAAAGAATGCATCTTAAACCTTCTTTCCTTATCTGTCTGCTCGTGCAGACTGTTCACATTCTCCAAATGGCAGTGTACAAAACTGAATGTAGCGCTTGCAAACCCTTAAGGAGTCATTTGCCACGAAGATGATGTGATCTTGACATTCAATTGAAGTTTATTGTTACGTATTAGGAGAGTAAGTTACATATATCGCCATATACCAATAATCAATAACCTGTCATTAATCCAAGGGCTTAACTCCCTGTAACTTTGTTGAGTGTAAATTCTGACATCCTAAGATTTACTGTCATAAGCTGATGAGCCAGTCAGTATTACTGGGAAGGTTAGACATGAATCCTATGTGAATCCAATTGGGATTGCTGACCTGGTAACATACCATACATATGTATGTAACGCTCATTCAAATAGTTGTTGATGATCTCCCTCTATAACACCAGACAGTATTCTTTAGGTAATAAGAGCCATTCTCATACTGGAACGGAATTTGCTTGGGAGGAACCAAGATATGCCAGTACTATTTCCATCACCTAAAAGCCTTGTTGCCCGTGCCACAACAAATTGATCCAAATTACTTCACAACGCCAGCAAATTTACAGAGTCATACTATGATGCAACGACTGAAAACTAACTCAATCATGTCCCTTAGTGCAGTGATTCTAGATGTGGTCTGGTAAAATCCTGCCACATTAGAGCAAGTTTAGTGGATCAAACATTGCTTAAGGGAATGGCCTCTTTAACGACTACTATGTTAGATAGGTGAGTATAGCACACATATCTCATATTCCATCGGAGCGTCCTGACAATGGTCAAATTTAATTGAATACATGTCACAAGTAAGATGACTGCCCATTTTTAAAACCGGAATGTATTACTGTCAGTGTACAGGTGAGTCCCAACTTAGAACACTCAACTTACAGATAACACCCATAGTTACAAATGTTTAAACCTACTGAGTAATTGGTAAAATTACTGTATTTTAGCCCTAGACACAATAAACATCGTATAAACATTTCATGGTGTCCCTTCAATGCAGCTTTATTGTTAATCCTGGTTTTGATGACCTCCAACATTATTAACCAGTTCGCGACCACGCCTGCCGTGATTCACGCGGCGCAGGTCCGCGCTGCATGGAGAGGTCTCACTGGGTTTGGCCTCTCTCCATAGCCGTAAGTCTTTGCTGCATATTCATGCAAAGGCGTTACGGTAACAACCCCACCCCCGACGTGACTAGCGTGTTGTATTTACAGCGATTGCTGCCGGCAGCACTCAAAAAGATGCGGCGCCAATTGGGTCGGCCGCCATCTTTCCTGGGATCGCCGACTCCCCAGGATGTCCATTTGGGGGGGGGGGCGGCGATCCGGTCTCCATGGTAGCCTCGGGTCTTCGAAGATAGCACACTGTAATGAGAGAGGAGGAAAATCCCCAGTATCTGGACTGCCATACTGTAGGATCCGATCAGGACAACCTAGGGTGGTAAAGTACCCTGGGCGTCTGAAAATAGTAAAACAATAAAAAAAAAGTTAAAAAAAAAATTATAATAAAACACCTAAACTTTCAAATCACAAATCGCCCCCCCTTTCCCTAGAACTGACATAAATATAAATAACCAGTAAAAATCATAAAACATGAGGTTTGCCTGCGTCCGAAATGCACTAGATCTATCAAAATATGAAAACGGTTTGTCATCGTTAAACCCCGTTAACGGAAAATAGCGCCCAAAATCGAAATTGGCACTTCTTTGCCATTTTGAAAAATATACAAAAAATTTTAAAAAGTGAGGAAAGGTCGTCAGTCCTAAAAAGGATATCATTGAAAAATATTATGAAATTTCGCCAAAAAATGACACACCCACAGCTCCACAACACCCAAGTATAAAAAGTTATTAGTGCCAAAGTTGGCAAAATCAAAAAAATAATTTGTACGGTGGTTTTAATTTTTTAAATGTATGAAACATTATAAAAACCTATATAAATTTGGTATCCCCTATAATTCGTATACCGGACCCAAGGCTAGAGTAGGACATGGCAGTTTGGGGGACCACGTCAGTAAAAGAACGTAATATCAAGCCCACAAGAAATTGCGCCAAATACGTTCTCACCATTTCACGGCATTTGAATTTTTTCCCCGCTTCCGGGAAGACTGCCATGCAATATTCAATACCACCACATGAAGGCAATTTGTTACGCAAGAGAAAACAGCCCTCACAAGCTCTTTACGTGTAAAAATAAAAAAGTTATAGATTTTTGAAGGTGGGGAGTAAAAATAGAATAAACCAAAACAGAACGGGCCCAGTCCCTTAAACGGTTTAAAATCACAATTATCAACAGAGGACCAACAAAAAATTGGACTGGGGTTACAATGTAAAAATTCACGACAATTTATACAGTTACCGACTTCCAACTAACAATCACTTAAAACAAACATACGGAACCTATCTTGTACGTAACCTGGGGACTGCCTGTATTACGTAATACAAGCAGAAGCATCTAAGCAAATGGAACCTTTGAACAAATAAGTGTGAGAAACACATGTTCCTGATACACACAATATGGGAGACATTTATAGGTGTGTACAAACCAGTTTTTCTTGCATACAAGGCCTTGAAATAACTACAATACCTCAAACGGCCAAGTGGACATGAAAATGGCCGGATGAAAGGTGGCAAGGCAGTGCACTCGCCGCAACCATTTGTAAGGACAGATAGTACATTGTACACCAGGCCCAATTGAAAGAATTGTAACCTGCCTCACCTGGGCCCACGTGTGAGTGGTTGGGGTTTTTTAACCATACTCGGGAGTATGAAGGTTGACCACCTAAGTCAACAAATGGACGTCAAGTATGGTAACATGTAAAATGTTAAATGAGTATATGCTGCTATTTCCAGTGGAACTAAAAAATTGTGTTAGTAACCTAAAGGACAGTTTTACGCGCTAATCTGCAAATGCTTGAATCCAATCACCAGAAATATATAATGAATGTGGGCTTCTCTTTTTCATTCAAAGAAAAATCGAGAATCACTGTATAGTGGGGCTAATAATCCACACATCCTAGTAAAGAGTCATTTCCATTCTAAGAAAGAAAATGTGTAGATTAACCTCTACGCTCTGACCCTTACAGTACTAGTTTTATATGTGTCTTCTTAAAAAGCAGCAGGCAGATAGTAAGGCAAGAGAACAACTTAATGGAAATAGCCCCACAACGCCCAAAGATGTCAAGAAAATAAAGATTAACATTTTGACAATAATAGATCAGGTCAGAAATAAGATTCAGGTGAGTAGGCATTATTGAAAGTTAACTCTTTATAATATGATTTATAATCCATTTATTGAATGGGAGTGGACGAGTACAATTATCAAGCAAGAGATTGGTAAATCTCTTTAGAGATTAGAGTAGGTTATCATTCTACAAGCTTCCCGATTTCAGGAGGAGCGACAAACAGTATATTTTTTTTATAGAAGCTGGTTTAACATCAATCATTACAGATTTAAAGTTGATGGGGGTAACCAAAGAGGTGAGTTTCACCAAGTCGTTAGGTTAAAGAATAACAATAACATAGACAAACTAAATTATTTCCAATTATGTCTAGCCCAAATCTAAAATGGTGACAGGAAAAAAAAAGTAGGAAGAAAGTCGTTTCAATCTGTCCACCTCTATGAAAACTTTTATTAACCAAAGGATAAATGGCTACATAAAATCAGAATATAAATATATTATATATAATATATATAGCTACAACACACACACACACACAAAGAAGGGGGAAAAAAAAAAAGTATTTTTGCAGCACAGTGTGCACAAGCCCCAAGGTGTGGGGAGTGCAAACACAAGGTTCAAGTCCAGGTACAATAGACTTACATACATATCCCAACAAAAAATGAAGCAGCACTCCGGTTAGTTACCAGGCGGGACTGTGTGAACTGCCTCCCATATGATAAGAGGGAAGAGCTTCACACATAATGGGAAGACAAGAAAGATTTTAAACAAGACTTAGATGCAACAGCGTCATGTTATCTATGTATTGTAATGTCCATGCGGGTTAGCGTAGGTGGTGAAACTACATTGGATTTTAAGATCCGATTACCACAACACAGATCACCATCCACAAAAAAAAAAGAAAAACCTACCAGTACGAGGGACATTTTGTGGAGATGGGAAGATGTGCTGAAAATTACCATCATAGAATCATTACCCCACCCCCACGTGTGGTGGGAATAGAGAGAGGATGCTACGCCAAAAGAGAATTTAAATGGATAGATGAATTGAACCTTTGGCACCACATGGTATTAATGTGGATTATAATCTCAATACTGTACTGTCCATACCCCACATAGGAAGAGGGCGTTCCTTCCTTATGTATAGCTCAAGAAGCAATCTTCCCGATTTTAAAACTTTGTTTCTTTTTTCTCAAGATAGATTTTTAATATAACTAAAGTCACTGGTTAATGAAGATTAATTAGGCAATGACGTCTTGAAAATATTGTAAATAGGGTGCGGCCGATTCCGTTGACCTTTGCGCAGTTGTAATTTTGTATGCAACTAATGGTATTTTTATGCCTATTCTATTCACAATATGAGAATTGTATATCCCCCGTTATTGTGGTAAAGGTTCGCTCTGTAGGGCTTTGATACTGTGTGAGAGCTGGGATGGTTCTCAGACTGGACCTCGTCTATGATTGCACGCACATGTGGGAGTTGATAGCCCCAGTTTTACTTCACAGGTTTTTTACTCACATAGTTGAGGGTTTCTTGTGCTACCTGAGATGGTTATGATAGTAATATTGAGCGCCATCGGCCGTAACCACATCACTGCCCATAGTGCTATGGCCGCTCTATATATAGCCTGTTATTATACTGCACACAAGCGGTTGTAGCGTTCCAGCTATGTGCAGTATGATGCTTTAGCACCATATTGTATCCTATTGATTCTGAGTGTCAGGTACCATGATCTCACTAATATACCAGTGTCACCGATCATGACCTAATGCTTTTTTTTGTACATATTATGAATTTTGATACTAATGAGTCTTGCAGAGTTATATAGTATAAAATTAAAATAAGCGACAAATATTTGTTACTGTACTTTTGTTAGTTGACTGTGCACGATTACGTATATACTCAAGTACTTATAAGCTAACCAGGGTTAAGTCACATAAACTCCACCCAAAAACTGGTGAAAACCTATTGGCTGAAGTATAAGCTGAGGGTGGGAAATGCATTGGTAACAGCATCCCAGTATAGAGCCAGCAAGCCCCTGCTAGGATATAGCCAGCGATCCCCCTTTAGTATATAGCCAAACCAGCCCTCTTTAGTTATATAGGCAGCCACCCCCCTTTAGTTATATAGCCAGCCGCCCTCTGGTAGTATTTAGTATAACCCTCTTTAGTATATAGTCACCCTTCTTTAGTATATAGTCACCCTCTTAGTATATAGTGCGCCTTGTGTAGATATAGTCAGCCTTGTTGTAGTATATATCGCATTGTGTAGTATATTAGTCAGCATGTGTAGTATATAGCAGACTGGTGTAGTTATTAGATCAGGCCTTGTGTAGATATAGTCAGGCCTTGTTGTGTTGTAGTATATAGTCCGTCTTGGGTAGTATCTAGTCGCATCGTGTGTAGTATATAGCTAGCCAGCCCACAGTTTGCCCAGCACAAAAAAATTAACTGGGTACTGCACGGCAGGTACTTTCGTGCTTCGGCCTGTGTCGAGTAACGGTCAGCAACGCGATCGCTGTGCACGGGAGGCACTGATGTTGCTGACGGAAGTAGAGAAGACCTCGGGGGCTGGAAAGTTGCGGCTTTGACTTTGCTTTTTTCACTGCTGAATAATAACTCAGCCCAAGATACTCGAGTGTTATATGAATCATATAGTCTACTTGTTTCGATGTGAAGTGAAAATCATTATAATATTAGGAAAATTTTATTAAACTATTTATTAAGGAAACTATTGTGACATGTCGCAGGGTTCGCACTGTAAACAGTTGATTCAAAGCGACAAAACTTTTTTGTACCATTATATACAGGTTTTTAAACATACAGAAATAATGAGTGTGATCTTCATTAAACAAGGTGTTATGCCCTCGAGCAAACTGAAAGCTGTGAAACTCTAGGTAGTGCTCATATTTGCGCGAGTAGGTGTGTTTCTTAGTCGACAGCAATCATTGGGGCAGTTTTTCCGCAATTATATAATGACGTCATGTGTCCAATAAAAAAAAGATGCAAAAACATGTCACTAGCTTATATAAGCTATTTATATCATATAGTCTATTTACAAGAATACTAAACAGTTAGCCTTTAAACCACTGCAGAGAAGCGCTGTAGTGACACACATTTTAATCTTTCTAATATTGAGAAGCTTTGGCGTGTTAGTGTAACAACATCAGAGGCGAATATTTTAAGGTAATTTCCCTACGTAATGCTTATAAAATGCATGGTACTAACAAAAAGAGCTTGATTCGCAAGGGAATATTCATCAGTATTCACACCTCTTGCAAACTCAATATATTAGATATATACATGTATTGTTAGGAAAACTGGTGTGCGGTAAGATTTTGTAAAAACCTTTTTTTTTGCATGATGCAGTCAGAGACTGATGTCATTTGTATGGGTTGTCGTTTCCCTTAGAAGGTCTAGGCAAGTCGATGTTGATCGGCTAAGAAACAAGTTGCCAACACAATGCACAAATAATAATCCTGTTACTTGTACATAACAGTATATAAGCCCAGCTTTTATAATAATAGCCTATTCCCCCCCCCCCCCCCCCCCCTGCCCTGTATTGGTATGTAAAGGTTTATTAACGTTTTTTTGAAACAGATGAGACATACAGGAGCCGCTATTTTAAAATAACACTTGTGATACTGCTTCTCCAGATTTCTTGTTTATGTTTATTACAGCTTAACAAACGCTCGAGAAAAAACCGCCACCTACCTTAATCTGATTGTTCTTCCAGGTTGATGAGTTCTCTATACAGTGAATTTTGCACGCTCAAATGGCATGTGTCAAATTTATTTTTTGCTAAATTGATTATTCTGAGCTCGATGACTGGACTGACTTCATTGAGGGGAGCTTTGCAAGGAGATTTTTTCCTGTCCAGATTGACAGGCTCTGCGAAAGACACAGACGGAAAAAGTATTTGGTCTACAGATACAAGCTCCTCCCATTACTGCCTTTGGTGCAACCAGAAGGACTAACTATAGACACATATACACCATATAATATTGGTAAAAGGATGGGGATGCCTTCTACTGTCCTGGGTATAGATTGGTCCCTTCCCCTAACCACACCAACATTGTTGTAACGGAATGGGTTGTTAGGTAACCGACAGTTTAGACTACGCAGAATAAGCCGAGACCCAAGTATAAGCCGGAAGGCTCCTACTTTACCCACATAGAAACATGGGAAAAAACCTATTCACTCCAGTATAAGCCCGAGGTTGGTAACGGCATGGTCAAGCACACTAAACAGTTAAGAGCCTGCACGCGACCAGGCCAATAAATATCAAGCCAGCACGCCCCCCAGAAAAAAGAAAAAAGCCTGCTAGCCCAAATATCCCCCGGTAGGATATAGCCAAAGCCCCATGCCCCAGTGATATAGCCAGCGCAAGGGGAAGAAGAAAGGTGAGTTTGATTTGTATATTTTTTTTTTACTCGATTATAAGAGGAGTTTGGATTTTCAGCACGGCATTTTTTTTGTGCTGAAAAAAACTAGCTTATACTTGAGTGTATATATGATAGTGTGAAGTGTAAGATCTGCTAGAACTTCAAGCAAGTCAGCCTCATTAAATATTTTTCCCTTTTGTTATATTGTACTATGAAAGTGACGGTATTCCATTGATTTCCTCCACGCAGAGCAGACACTGGACAGAAGATGGCCGCTGGTCACATGTCCACATCAGATGTCTTGCACCTGCCTGGGCAGGTTTGCCAGTAGTCGGTTGGTTGCGGTGCATCCAGTATGGCCGGTGTAGTGGTGATTTGCAGGGATAGCAGTCACACATCATTACTATGGTAACAGAGCAAGAAAGTCTGTTCACTGGGAGCAGAGCATAAGAGGGAGGAATTACTGAGAACTTAAAGATCATGGGACTTGTAGTTTTATGTGGTGGCCATCTTGATTATAACGGCTCATACTTTACAGTGGCCATACAATATAAAATCAAACTATTTAAGCTCCATTTTGTGACTAATGACATTGAGTTTTGTTAGATTCTTTTATTTATAGCATCAAGAGTTTTTGTATCTTCTGGGGCTTTACTGTTTCTCTGTAATAGCAGATGAGTGGATGGGAGGTTGCAGTGTTCAGTACTTTGCTTACGGACAGTACACTATGAAGCTGATTATGCTTCAGAACTCTAGTATTGATTATCCAAGTATAGATAATCAATATTTAAGTCTCAGAAAAGAAAACTCAAACTTTTATTCTTTGAGTTGATTTTGCAGGCTTTCTGAAAGACACAATTTTATCGGCTTTGCAGCTTGTAAAACTGTTCAATCCATTAAACCTACAATTGGAAAGTTTTTCCATGAAAAGAGATGGTTACCGCTAATTTAGTATAGATGCAATTATTGCTAGGTATGGCAACCTTGGCCTTGTGTGATCTTAAGCATTAAATATGAATACCTGGATCGGCCTTCGTTAAAACGTTGTATTATATTATTGTTATTATCTCTCTGATGTGTTTATAGCTACATTATTGTATCTTGTGCTTTTTTCTGTGCAAGTTTCTTTTTACCAGAGAGAACAAAACTAGAGAGAACAAAATTGAAATTAGATTGCACAAGCCTTTTCATTAAAGTCTCCAGATAAATAAGAAGTGTAGAAGAGATATATTGGTTATTTCCATTTAGCTATTAACTATAAGCTAGCAAAGCATTCTCTAGAATGGCTCAATTACGAAGTGAGGACATATTATGTTGTAGGGATTGACAAAATATCTCCATTTATATGAGCTTTCTGTAGATTAAGTTAAGAATGCATAAGGGATGGTTTGCCTAAATTGGATCTTTATCTACAATTGTACCTTCCCTGTGTCTTCAGAGCAATGTTATAGACACAAACCAAACTCAATCAGTACCAATTTACCAAGGCGGCACTCTGAGCCCTTTATCTGGGCACCCAGGCCATCACCCCAGCATGAAGTTCACCAGACAGGACTCAAAGAATCTTCCTGGAGAATCTTCCTACAATATTAGACGAATTTGCCCTCCTCCTTTCAACTATGTTGGTGTCCTTAGGAGGCTGAACGATTGAAAATTGTCAAAGAAAAAGGAGAAATAAATTACTGCTTAAATTGCTGTGCTGGCACTTTGCAATAGATAAGTGGCTTTTAGTTGAAGTTTGGGCACTCCGGCTCTAAAAGGTTAGCCATCACTGGTTTATTATTAATTTTTCTTTGGCTGCCTTCTCCATGATTCTGTGCGCCCCAAATGACATGTCTACTTCATTCTTTGAGTTGATGCAATCATGGCGATATCACATTTATATAGGTTCTACAATGTTTTCATACAGTAAAAAAAAAAAAAACCTGTACAAAAAAATAATTCTTCATTTTGCCATCTTCTGACATTAATAATGTTTTCATATTTCAGTGTACGGAGCTGTGTGTGGCGTCATTTTTTGCAACATTTGATGACATTTTTAATGCTTCCATTTTTAGCACTGGACGGCCTTTTGACTTTTTATTGAGTTTATTACTTTTTTGCCATTTTGAAAAATATAATTTTCGTTACTTAGGGTGCAATTTTCTGTTATGGGGTTACACGCGAGGAATAACCATTATTGTATTTTGATAGATCAGACGTTTTTGGCATGCAGCAATACCTAACATGTTTAGGATTTTTACTGTTTATTTATACTTATATCTTAAATTACTTAAATTCTAGGTTTGTTTGATCCTACCATATACTGCCATACTAAAGTATATGGGGAATTTCATCATTCATTACAATGTGCAATTTTTTTCTTGATCATCTTTTGGGGCCTTTTGTGGCTTATTTCCATTAAGTGTTCTCTTGCCTTAATCTGCGTTTTTTAAGAAGACACATATAAAACTATTGTACGTAAGGTCAAGCTGTAGAGGTTAATTTACATTTGTTCTTCTTAGAAATGGAAATGACTTTTACTAAGTGATGTGTGGATTATAGCCCACACTATAACATGATTCTATTTTTCTTCTGAAATAAGCCACATTCATTATATATTCTGGTGATTGGTTCAAGCATTTGCAGATTAGCGCTAAACATTTCTTTTTTTAGGCTACTAACAAATATTTTAGTTCCACTGGAAATAGCAGCATTATACTCATTTAACATTTTACATGTTACATAACTGAAGTCCATTTGGTTGACTTTAGGTGGTCAACCTTCATACACCGAGTATGGTAAAACCCCAACCACTCCACAGTGGCCAGGTGAGGCAGTGTACATTCTTCAATTGGGCCTGGTGTACAATGTACATTCGTCCTCAAATGTTGCTGGCGAGTGCACTGGCCTTGCCACCTTTTCACGGCATTTCATGTCCACTTGGCAGGTGCTAGGTTTGTAGTTATTTCATGGCCTTGTATGCAAGAAACTGGTGTCACACACTGATAATGTCTCCCATATTGTGTGTATCATGAACAGTCTGTTTCTCAACTTATTTGTTCAAAGGTTCCATTGCTGAGGATGCTTCTGCTTGTATTACTAATACAGGCAGTCCCCAGGTTACGTACAAGATAGTTCCGTAGGTTTGTTCTTAATTGATTCGTATGTAAGTCGGAACTGTTAATTGCGGAATTTTATAATTGTAACCCCAGCCAAATTTTTTTTGGCTCTGTGATAATTGGATTTTAACCGTTTAAGGACTGGGCCCTTCCTGGTTTTTTATGTCTATTTTTTATCCCCCCTTCAAAAATCTATAACTTTTTTATTTTTACACGTAAAGAGCTTTGTGAGGGCTTGTTTTCTGCGTAACAATTGCACTTCATGTGGTGGTATTGATATTGCATGGCATGTACTCGGAAGCGGGGAAAAAAATTCCAAATGCAGTGAAAATGGTGAAACGTATTTGCCGCCATTTTCTTGTGGGCTTGGATATTACGTCTTTTACTGAGTGGCCCCAAATGACATGTCTACTCTATCCTTTGGGTCAGTACGAATTATAAGGGATACCAAATTTATATAGGTTTTATAATGTTTCATACCATTTACAAAATTAAAACCACCTGTCAAAATTATTTTTTTGATTTGCCAACTTCTGGCACTAATAACTTTTTATACTTTGGTGTAGAGCTGTGGTGGTGGTCATTTTTTGCGAAATTTCATATATTTTTCAATGATATCCTTTTTAGGACTGTACGACCTTTCATCACTTTTTATAAATTTTTTTTATTTTTCAAATGGCAAAAGAAGTGCCATTTTCGATTTTGGCGCTATTTCCGTTACGGGTTTAAACCATTGAAAACCGTTTATCATATTTGATAGATCAGGCATTTTCGGACGCGGCAATACCTATGTGTTTATGATTTTTACTGTTTATTTATATTTATGTCAGTTCTAGGGAAAGGGGGGCGATTTGAAAGTTTAGGTTTTTTATTATATTTTTTTTTAAACTTTTTTTTATTTTTTACTATTTTTCAGACTCCCCTAGGGTACTTTACCCTAGGTTGTCTGATCATACTACAGTATGGCAGTATATTGGGATTTTCCCTCCTCTTCATTACATGTTGCTATCTTCGAAGACCCGGGCGTACCATGGAGAACGGATCCCGCCCCCCCCCCCAATGACATCACGGGGAGCGGCGATCCAGGTAAGATGGCGGCGCCCATGCGCCGCTATCTTTTTGAGGCTGCCGGCAGCCATCGCTGTGAAAAACACCGCTAGCACCGATCGCGGTGTTACCGGTAAGCCTTTGCTGCAATATGCAGCAAAGACTTACCGGCTATGGAGAGGGCTCAACCCTGAGCCCTCTCCATGCAGCGCGCACTGACGCGCCGCGTGAATACACGGCAGGGCGGTCGCGAACTGGTTAATAATGTTGGATTGTCATCAAAACCAGATTAACAATAAAGCTTCATTGAAGACACTATGATAACTGTTATAGATGTTTATTGTGAGTCTAGGGCTAAAATACAGTAATTACCAATTACCAGAGGTTAATTTGTAACTAGGGGTTTATCTGTAAGTTGAGTGTTCTTAAGTAGGGGACCCACTGTACACTGACAATAACATTCCGGTTTTAAATGGGCGTCTCTTTACTATGTGACATGATTCAATTAAATGTGACCATGTCGACTCTCCCTATGAATAAGAGAAGTGTTATGACTCACCATCTAACATAGTAGCATAAAGGCATTCCCTTAAGCAAGTTTGATCCAATAACTTGCTCTATGTGGCAGGATTTACCAGACCACATCTAGAATCACTGCACTGAAGGGACATGCTGAGTTCAGTTCAGTCTTGATAGTATGACTCTGTAAATATTGCTGGCGTGTGAGAGATAATAGTTGATCAATTTTTTGTGGGCAACAGGTTTTAGTTGGAAAAGTCTGGCATATCTTGGCTTCCCCACAGCAAAATAATCCGTTCCAGTAGAAATGCATCTTGATACAAAAGAATACTGTCTGGTTATAAGAGGAGATCTCAACAACTATTCTTGAATGAGGTACATCATAGTATGTGTATGTTACCAGGTCAGCATCCCAATTGATTCACATAGGATTCATGTCTACCCCAGTAATACTGACATGGATCATCCAGCTAGGACAGTAAATCTTAGGATGTCAGGAATTTCAACAAAATTACAGGGAGATTAAGCCCTTGGATTAATGAGGTTATTGATTATGGTGATGCATATATGAACTTACTCTCTAATACGTAATCAATAAACTCAAGTTGAATGTCAAGATCATCATCATCTTCTGGCAATGACTTAAGGTTGCAGCGTCATCATTTTGTACACTGCCATTTGGCATTTGAGTCCTGCACGCGCAGACAGATAAGGAAAGAAGGTTTAAGATTAATTCTTTACAACCTTGGAGAATTTTCACTTGATAATTTTTGCTCTAGCCAGTGGCTGTCTGTAAGAATTCACAAGAAACTTGAACAACTTTTTATTTTCTATCTGCTGATGTGTGAGTACAGAAGGAGAAGCTAATAAGGAGGCCTGTGATCAAGGATAGAAAGGGAAGACAAAAGTAGCATTTTCATTTAATACAGGGAATACAAAGTTTAATACTATATTTAACATGGATTTAAAGCTTAGTAATGCTTAAAGTACTCCTTTATACATTCTTAAGAAAGATATGTCCATGTAACATTGTATCTGGGAGATTAAAGGGATATTCCAGAATCAGCATAATTTATATACAAAGGGGTCTTTAAATATAGCTAATATGTAATTAGTTATTTCAATTTGCCCCCTTAGCAAAAAATGCTGTGGACATAGACTATAATGAGGATTTACTGGTTCTTCAATAATTCCATTGATTTCCCCTCCACCGCAGAGCAGACACTGGACAGAAGATGGCCGCTGGTCACATGTCCACACAGATGTCTTGCACCTGCCTGGGAGGTTTGCCAGTAGTCGGGTTGGTTGCGTGCATCCATATGGCCGGTGTTAGTGGTGATTTGCAGGGATAGCAGTCACCATCATTACTATGGTACAGAGCAAGAAAGTCTTTCACTGGGAGCAGAGCATAAGGGAGGAATTACTGAGAACTTAAAGATCATGGGACTTGTAGTTTTATGTGGTGGCCCATCTTGATTATAACGGCTCATACTTTACGTGGCCATACAATTATAAATCAAACTATTTAAGCTCCATTTGTGACTAATGACATTGAGTTTTTGTTAGATTATTTTATTTATAGCATCAAGAGTTTTTGTATCTTCTGGGGCTTTATGTTTCTCTGTAATAGCAATGATGGTGGATGGGAGGTTGCAGTGTCAGACTTTGCTTAGGACATTACACTATGAAGCGGTATTATCCTTCAGAACTCTAGTTTGATTATCCAAGTATAGATAATCAATATTTAAGTCTCAGAAAAGAAAACTCAACTTTTATTTTGATTTGATTTTGCAGGCTTTCGAAAGACACAATTTTATCGGCTTTGCAGCTTGTAAAATTTTCAATCCATTAAACCTACAATTGGAAAGTTTTTCCATGAAAAGAGATGGTTTACCGCTAATTTAGTATAGATGCAATTATTGCTAGTTATGGCAACCTTGGCCTGTGTGATCTTAAGCATTAAATATGAATACTGGATCGGCCTTCGTTAAAACGTTGTATTATATTATTGTTTTATCTCTCTGATGTGTTTATAGCTACATTATTGTATCTTGTGCTTTTTTCTGTGCAAGTTTCTTTTTACCAGAGAGAACAAACTAGAGAGAACAAAATTGAAATTAGATTGTGCAGCCTTTTCATTAAAGTCTCCAGGTAAATAAGATGTGTAGAAGAGATATATTGGTTATTTCCATTAGCTATAACTATAAGCTAGCAAAGCATCTCTAGAATGGCCTCATAGAATGAGGACATATTATGTTGTAGGGATTGACAAAAATCTCCATTTATTGAGCTTTCTGTAGATTAAGATAGAATGCATACAGGGATGGTTTGCCTAAATTGGATCTTTATCTCAATTGTACCTTCCCTGTGTCTTCAGAACAATGTTATAGACACAAACCAAACTCAATCAGTACCAATTTACATAATACTGTAATTTACCTTGAAAAATAACATTAAAAACCGTCCAACACAATGTTTATATAAGTTTCCTACTTTTACACTGTTATAGTAGTAAACAGTATGGTATATATATACTTGCCATTTTGAAAAATATTATTATTTTCGTTATTTGGGGTGCAATTTTCTGTTATGGGGTTACACGCGAGGAATAACCATTATTGTATTTTGATAGATCAGACGTTTTGGCATGCAGCAATACCTAACAGTTTAGGATTTTACTGTTATTTATACTTATATCTTAAATTACTTAAATTCTAGGTTTGTTTGATCCTACCATATACTGCCATACTAAAGTATATGGGGAATTTCATCATTCATTACAATGTGCAAGTCGCACATTGTAATGAATGGCTTAAAACCAGACAGCCTCAGGTCTTTGTAAGACCCCAAGGCTTTGTGATTTACTGTGTTTCTGAGCTTTTCTGTCATGAACAAAACGATCACCCCCCCCCCCCCCATAATGTCACAGGGACGACAATCGTATCCAAGATGGCGTGCCCAACCTCCACCAGGACTAAATACTCTGGCAGCTTTGCTGGGGCATTTAAAGGGGTTAATGCCTGCATCAGTGCCAGCACGACCATTGAGATGTTACCTGCGATGACCCCATCTTGTATGATGGCTGTCCGTGCCTCTCCATACACCCACACGCGGAATGTGACATAAATAACTTTAACTAGATGCCAATAATACAGTGAAAACATTTTCTGGCACGGCACATTGGATTTATTTGGTGCATGCCAATTCTGATTTGAAGGCATTGAAATGTCCATTGCTAGTGACTTCATCTTTTTTTTTCTTTTTTTAATGCATAAATATAGATCAAGATAGTGCCTCATGCAGTAACATGCCATTATGGTGGGAGGGTTAAAACTCTCCTTGCCACTTACCCCTTGAACGTTCTGCACGTAGCTCTACGGCGCAGAGGTGCAGGGAAGGTATGAAGAGGGCTCACGGCTGAGTCCTCTTCATACAAGGTGGGGTGTTGTTGCAATATTGCAGCAAACCCCCCCTCGGGTTAATAAGGGCTATTAACCCTTTCATTTATAATACGGTGGTCCGTGGGCGCCACCATCGTTATTACATTGGCCTGCCCCGAACTCATTGTGGGCGCGATCGGTTGCACATGGTAGCCTCGGTTTCGTTGACCCGAGCTATTGTTCTGCAGATCGCAGAAATGCTGCAAAAATGCCCTATATTGCAATCAGAAGTATGCAAATATTAAGAACGATCGGCCCTCTAGGGTTAATATACCTAACATAACTTGTACACTTTTTTACATCACAAAAAAAAGGAAAAAAAATGATCAAAATTTCGCACAGACCTCAAAATGGTAGCATGAAAACTTTGGCTCTTTTCACAAAAATGACACCCTCCACAGCTCCGTGACTAAAGTATGAAAAAGTTATTAGCATCATAAGATGGCAATTTTTTTTTTCTTTTTGTACACTTCGTTTTAATTTTTGAAAAGTATTAAAAAGCCTAAAACGTATAAATTTGGTATCAACGTGATCGTACCGAACGTAGAATAAAGCTGAGGTGTTATTGTTGGTGCAACAGTTCAAGTCGAAAAAAACGAGCCCACAAGAATGTGACGCATGTGCGGTTTTTTTTCATTTTTCCACATTTGGAATTTTTTTCAGCTTTCGCAGTACACGGCATGTTAAAAATAAATAACTTACAGAAAGTAAAATGTTTGTTACGCACAATTAGCCATCACACAGTTGGAATCTACATTATCTGGATTAGATATACCGTTTGGCTTTAATTTACATCTGTCATTAGGCTTCCTGGACAAGTCATGCTCTGATTGAAATGGGCTCTTACAAAAGGAGCAAAAGAGGCTCTGTGGTTTCTTTGTCCCTTCTGGAAAACTTTTTGTATTTTTCATCATTAGCAGGAGCCCGAAACTACCACCACACCCATACTAAAGTATATGGGGAATTTCATCATTCATTACAATGTGCAAGTCGCACATTGTAATGAATGGCTTAAAACCAGACAGCCTCAGGTCTTTGTAAGACCCAAGGCTGTCATGACAACCGATCACCACCCCCCCATAATGTCACAGGGGACGACAATCGTATCCAAGATGGCGGTGCCCAACCTCCACCAGGATCTAAATGACTCTGGCAGCTTTGCTGGGGCCATTTAAAGGGTTAATGCCTGCGTTCAGTGCCAGCACGACCATGGATGTTACCGATGGAGGTTTGCTGCAATTTGCAGCTAACACCCATCTTGTATGGAGAGGACTTAGCCCGTGTGCCCTCTCCATACACCCACAGCCGGAATGTGACATAAATAACTTTAACTAGATGCCAGGAATACATAGTGAAAACATTTTCTGGCACGGCACATGTGGACTAATTTTGGTGCATGCCAATTCCTGTATTGAAGGCGTTGAAATGTCCTTTGCTAGTGACTTCATCTTTTTTCTCTTTTTTTTAATGCATAAATATAGATCAAGATGAGTGGCTCATGCAGTAACATGCCATTATGTGGAGAGGGAGTTAAAACTCTCCTTGCCACTTAACCCCTTAACGCTCTGCACCGTAGCTCTAATGCGCAGAGGTGCAGGGAATGTATGAAGAGGGCTCACGGGCTGAGTCCTCTTCATACAAGGGTGGGGGTTGTTGCATATTGCAGCAAACCCCCACCGCTAATAACCACGGTCAGTGCTTGCACCGATCGCGGCTATTAACCCTTTCATTTAAAAGACGGCGACGCGTGGGCGCCACCATCTTTATTACGATCGTCGTGCCCCCGAACGTCATTGTGGGGCGGCGATCGGTTGCCATGGTAGCCTCGGGTCTTCATTTGACTGCAAAATGCCATATATTGCAATACAGAAGTATTGCAATATATGGTAGGAACGATCCGACCATCTAGGGTTAATGTACCCTAGATGGTCTAAGAAATAGTGAAAGAAAAAAATAAAAGTTTTAAAAAAAAAAAAAAAAAAATTAATAAATATGAATCAAATAACCCCCCCTTTCCTATGAATGATAAAAACATAATAAACAGTAAAAATCACAGACACATTAGGTATCGCCGTGTCCCAAAATGCCCAATCTATCAAAATATAAAAACGGTTACGGCCGGCGGTGACCTCCGAGGCAGGAAATGGCGCCCAAATGTCCGAAATGCAACTTTTACACCTTTTTACATCACATAAAAAATGGAATAAAAATGATCAAAATGTCGCACAGACCTCAAAATGGTAGAAATGAAAACTTTGGCTCTTTTCACAAAAAATGACACCTAACATAGCTCCGTGCACTAAAGTATGAAAAAGTTATTAGCATCATTTTTTTCTTTTTTGTACACATTCGTTTAATTTTTGAAAATGTATTAAAAAGCCATAAAACCTATATAAATTTGGTATCAACGTGATCGTACCGAACCGTAGAATAAAGCTGAGGTGTTATTTTGAGTGCACAGTCAAAGTCGAAAAAAACTGAGCCCAAAAGAATGTGACGCATGTGCGTTTTTTTTCAATTTTTCCACATTTGGAATTTTTTTTCAGCTTCGCAGTACACGGCATGTTAAAATAAATAACATTGCAGGAAAGTAAAATTTGTTATGCACAGAATTAGCCATCACACAGGTCTGTACACGTAAAAATGAAAAAGCTGTGGGTTTTTGAAGGTGGAGAGCGAGAAATGAGCGAAAAAACCCTGCGTCCTTAAGTGGTTAAGGCTGCTTTGCAGGTGTTTGTAAACTTATAGCCATTAATACTCCATTGGGTATTCTGGGAAATATATCATTTAAGTTTTTCAGAAGAGGATAAGGAAAACCACGCCTCATTTGCAACTTTGTAAAGCAGCTCCCTCAAAAGCCTCTCACTCAGCTAAACCAGTTCCCTACACTGTACTGAAGAGACGCAACCACATGAAAACAGAGCTGTGTGCAGTTGGAAATCTACATCTTCTGGATTAGATATACTAGTTTGGCTTTAATTCTACATCATGTCATTAGGCATGAAATGGGCTGCCTTACAAGGTAGCAAAAGAGGCTTGGTTTTTTTTGTCCCTTCCTGGAAAACTTATTTGCATATTTTCAATTATGCAGAGAGCACAGAAACTACCACCACACTGCTTATACAACATAGTGTTGAGCCCAATTTAGACTGAGTTCACACCTCCATTTGTCAGGCTATACGTTCAAATATTAAAAGGGGAAAAATAGTCCAACACATGGCCTTTTTCCAATATTGAGATCACAGTAGAAGATAATTTTCCATACAGAGAAGTCTACAGGGAACGGAAGGTTCCATTATTTCCCATTGCACTCTCAAAAAAAAAAAATATCATGGAAATCCCAGATGCAGGTGTGAACTAGGCCACATGGCAATTTATCTACATATGCTTTCTCTGTAGAATTAAATAGGGATTTGTCTATGTTGTTAGACATGCATCATAGTGTCTAGCAGTAGCTTATTACCCCAATTGATAGAAATACATCTGCATAATGGGTCAATCTAATTGTGCAAATATATCACTCTGGCAAATGACTTCAACAAACTACTGTTTTAAATGCGCAGCCAATCCTACACTGCACATAATATATAATAGTAGCCTAGGTTTAATTGTTATTCCATGTCCACAGGATATGTGTTAATAATATAATTGGTGGAGTTCTGACTTCTGGAATCCACACATGTACAAGAGCTGGGGTCTCATTGCTCCTAATTGAAGGAGCAACAAGTCAAGAATGTGTCCTGCTGCTATATTCAATCTCTTTGGTAGTGTAAAGTGCTTGAATGTCACAAGCACTCAAAGAGCATGTATAAGAGTGGTGAATATAGCTAATTGTTGCTCTTGTCTATTTTCAACACTCCTGTAGACAGTGATTGGAGAGACAGAAGACATGTTTGCCCCACTGCTCCATCAATTAGGTTAAACGGGAGCTCCATTCTTCTAATCAGTTGGGCTTTCAAGGGTTGATCCACCACTGCTCAGTCCCCTACATACAGAAGCTGCAACAATAGTTTTACTATACAATCCAGGTCCATAGACTGGCATAACATATGATGATTAAAAAGTGATTACAAAATTATAGTGAAAGGATACAAAAGGAGGCTCTACTGTCTCTGCAAGGATACAGAAGAAGATATAGTTGGGCATCCAGGCACATCCTCCCATATGGTTTCCGGTAGCACATTTGCCCATTGATGATGTTGATGGGCCTATAGACTCAATTTAAAAACAATTTAAGATTGTGAAAGTTGGTATGCCAGTTGTTTCATTAAATAATAGATTTTTAAAAAAATCTTTAGACAGACCAAGAGAGGGATGCACAAGAAGGCATTAGCTCTATAGCTTATTCATGAGATTTTATTAACTATTTCAAGGGGGAGTTTTTTTTTTTACGTCGTTCACCGAGCGGGTTCAAGATTGATTTAGATTTATTGTACAGATTGATACGGACGCGATGATACCAAATATGTACGTATTTTTGTGTTTTATATTCTTTATTTGCATTTCATGTGTAACTGGGGAGATTATGGGACTTTTATTTTATTTATTTAATTATATAATAAAATGATTTCATATTTTTTTTTAACTTTTTTACATTTTCTACTAATTGGTTTGAACAAGCGATCGTCCGATCACTTATTCAAGCCTTTACACTGCAATACACTTGTATTGCAGTGTATAGTAAAAGTAACTGAGCATGCCGCGCAGCCGGGTCCAGGAAGGCAGAACCCAGCGGGTAGAGGAGCCGTAAGCACCGGGTCACTCGTCGGAACCCGGGGCTGCGGCAGGATGGATTGGATCTCCCGGTAAGCACACCGGGGGGGTCCGATCCACGCGGGACGTGCTTACATGCCGTGGTCATGCTTGACCGCGGTGTGTAAGGGGTTAAACACCCGGGATCGCCGTTTTTCCGGGTGTTAGTGCCGGGTCTGGGCTGTAAGATCACAGCCCGACACCGGCACCAGCGAGACCCGGTGTCCCGAAATCTTCTTCTGACGCGCCGCCGTAGAAAGACGTACGTGTCAGAAGAAGTACCCTTAATGACCGTCGGAAAAAGCCGATAGGGCGGTCATTAAGGGGTTAACTGCGACTGACTGTCTTATGTAAATGTCTACCCAGATCATTTACACCAGCAGTTGGGGCAGTGTGATGCTCCACAGCAAAGGCAGGCTTGAAGCACTGACCACATTATTTATTATGTGTTTATTCTATCATTTGTATAAAGAGCGATGTTTTTAATGAATGTTCTTTAGTTCTATTTTTTTTATCTTTTGTGACCTGGTAGCAAGGATGGTTTTAGTGATGATTGCTTTATGTTTGAGAACAGGCTGTGTGTTGAATGTTGTAGGAAAAAAAACAAATGTAATGGATTTTCTATTATATTTTTTGAACACAATGCCCTCTTGTTCTTGATGATTACCTTTGAAAGCTGTACAGGTGGAAAGCAAGAGACAAACACAAATGCAGATTTTCTAGTACAAGATAATAACAAAAACATTATTACTTAGCCATTCTTCCAATAGCACAGTCTGGGGTTTTGGCATTTTGCTTTTATTCTACAACTGTTTTTGTTATTTTTTTTTATCTCAAATCATAAACTACAAAAAACCAAACAGATTACAACTAAACAATGAATGACTGATTATGTGGCAAGTAAAAATTATGAGGATATGTCCAAAGATTTATCATTATCAAAATATGTAAGCCTATTTATAAATCTGTATTAGCAAAATGCACATCGCCCTCCCTGTTATTATTTGCACTTTTTACTATGTGACAACATTAAGATAAACTATCTTGTCTCAGGTTTGGAGTGTATAGTCAGGCCCCGGGTTACATACAAGAGAAGTTTTTAAGTTCTTGTAACTAGAAGTTGTCTGTAAGTCAAGTGTACTTAAAGGGATATTGCTACAAAGGCAAGATTCTTAAATATACTTAGGGTATCAAAATATCAGCACACAGCATTTCACAGCACAGAAGGATTATGAAGTGTCTGCTTAGAGAGTCCACACCCAAATAAATTGTAAAGTAAAGCGGTTTAAAATAATCTTTATTGTGTTAACTTCACTAGGGGATTTTCATTCATGGGCAAACTCCATTAACCCCTTACCGACGTGTGAGGTAATAGTACATCACAAGTCGGGTGCGGGTGCATGGAGAGGCCTCACGGGCTGAACCCTCTCCATAGCCGGTAAGTCTTTGCGCATTTTGCAGCAAACACTTAGTGTCAACAACCGCAATCGGTGAAAATCGTCGCTTCCCGTGATGTCCTTGGGGGGTGGCGATTGATCACCATGACAGCTTAGGGTCTTCCAAAGACCCGAGGATGTCTCCTTTTAACCCATTGATTACAATGTGCAATTAGGAAAATCCCCATATACTACCACATGGTTGTATGGCAGTATATGGTAGGATCGAGTAAAAAGTAAAAAAAAAAATTATATTATAAAAACCTAAAAATTCTAATCACCCCCTCTCCCTAGAACTGATATAAATATAAAAAACAGTAAAAATCATAAATACATTCGCTATCGCTGTGTCTGAAAATGCCCGAGCCATCAAAATATTATAGCAGTTTTTTTCTGCGTTTAACCGTGTAACAGAAAATAGCCATTTTGAAAAATCTAAATAATTTAATAAACAGTAATCAAAAGGTCGTACATTCCTAAAAATTATAGAATTGAAATCAAAGGTTGCAAAAAATTATACCAACTACAACTCTGTACACCAAAGTATGAAAAAGTTATTAGCGCCAGAAGATGGCAAAGTAAAAAAAAAAAAATTGTACAGGAGGTTTTAATTCTTTTAAATGATTGTACTGCCCCAAAGAATAAAGTAGACATGTCATCCGGCCCCACAAGAAAATGACGCAAATGCATTTTTTCACCAATTTCACTGCATTGTGAATTTTTCCCTACTTCCCAGTAAACAGCATGGAATATTAAATACCATCACTGTGAAGTGCAATTTGTTACACAGGAAACAAGCCATCACACAGCTCTTTACATGGAAACATTAAAAAGTTATAGATTTTTTAAGGTGGGGGGTGAAAAATGTAAATGCAAAAACAAAAATGGCCTCAGCGGGAAAGGGTTAAAGGAAATCTACCATCAAAATCCATCATGATAAACCATGGACACTTATACACATAGATTCATGCACCCTCATAGATAGAGCACCCTCAGTGCTTTAGCTTCAACAACTGCACTTCCTTCTTCTACTAGATTACACAGGCAAAGGAACCATTGGAACCACCTGTGAAGCTACAGCATTGAAATGCTCTTATAATGCCCCCAGAGCAGTCCAGACACATTACCATAATTTTGAAAGTTGGTTTTAGAGGGAAGGAGGCCATGGATAGCAAGTACAAGAAGATTGCCACAGTCACAGTGCCTATGAGTTAGAGTCCCTGGTTTATCATGCTTGATTTTGATGGTAAATTTTCTTTAAGTGGAGCATTGCCTATATGATTGTTCCTAAAATATATTCTTCAGACAGCCAGTCATGATATTCCAGTGTGCAGGATACTTAAATGGTCACAATTTCAAATCAAACTTTGCCTAAATCATTACCATATAGATGAAACCAAAAATAAATGTGCATAAATCTTTAGCAGGGAAAAGTTCCTCCTCTTCCATTTACTTTGGCTCTTTTCATACTCCCTCTGTCCTTTCTTATCTGCTTTTCATTCTGAACTTTTTGCTGTATTCCATCTTGCATGTATTGTAGTGTATGGTAGGAATGACCCAAGGGGTCTGGAAATAAACACAAATAAAAAGAACTGATATAAAAGTAAACAAAATCCTAAACGTGTTAGATATTGCCACATCTCAAAAGTCCCTATCTATCAAATTTATAAAAACGGTTATTCCATGCAGAGAACCTCATAAAATAGTGCCCAAATGTCTGAAACCCCAATATCTATGCTACTTTACAAAACGTAAGTTTAAATTAAAAATGGTTATTAGCTTGTACAGTCCATAAAATGGTAACAATGAAAACCTCATCTCACCAGTCACCACGCACACTGTCACTAGGAAGCACAATTTGTACCCACCATAGCAGAAAATGATTGGGCCAGTTGATATTCCACTTCCTGATCCTTTTCTCAGCTAACTTCTATTATTGAAAGTAAAAGTGTATTACATATAGTTAGGCAATATTAGAATATTGAAGCAAAAACATTAGCAGCATTTATTCTGAACTGTAAAATAGAATTACAATAACATGTGCAAGCCCTATGGAAATCGGAACAACCTTTGTCAGGATTTATTGATGTATCTATATTGACATCTGTCGGTTATACCTGGGACTACCAATGCATGATCTTCACAGGTCTGACCCAAGTACATCTTCCTATTTGATAATATGTTGGATAATTAAATTGAAATTCCTGTTGATATCAATTTATCATGGATGCAAATTGGGATTTTACGTAGCCTACCTGGTTAAAAAGAACACGGCTGCTATCAGTGTGAGAACATCAAAACAATGCGTTTACCATTCCCATTACTTTATGACTAGATGTACATTGTGATAAATGACTTACAATTAGCAGATAAAAGTAAGGTTAGCCTGTTAATGAATAAGTCATTGTTAAGATTTTGAATCTTTTATTGTAGAATGTCAATTGTTCTTCACCCCCTAATTGCAGTATTTAATTATCCTGCTTATTTAGAAGTCATCAACCATGCCCTACATAAGAGTCTGGATAGCTGGAACATTTGTCAAACAAGTATAGAAGTGGCAGAAGCAGATATGCATAATATTCATATAAAAACAAACATCTCATGTAGCCAGGTGGAAAAATTAGAGCAACAAAATAATATTTGATTGTAACCATGTAAAAAGGAACTTAAATGCAGCTTGAGTATGATACAGAACAGGAGGTGCGGAAATAGTTTTAAGTGACAAATTTTGAGATTGTTCTAATTTCTGATGAGGTGATTAGTGGGCATTTCTATTTAATACCTGGTAACTATCTCAATGTGAAAAATTATGCTGGGGAGGCTGTCAATCACTTAATAGGACTCGTTGGTCCAAAATAATCAGAGATATCAACTGTCAAAATTTAAATGATACCATCTTTTTCTATAAAACTATATATTTTCATTTGTTAAGTATCTCTATCAGCTGGACAGCATGCTCAACCTGACGAGACTGGTTACTATAAATCTGGTCACAATTGAAGGGCCACAAACCATGAGCACACATTGATCTGATGATTTTGTTTCAAATCCAAAATTATAAGAGTGAGATCACAAATCATGGACTAAGGGAAATTCTTTAACTTAGGTAAGCAGTACTTACAGGAAATCTACCATCCATCATGATAAACCTTACTTTCTTACTCACTTACTCATAGATCCAGGCACTGTGACTGTAGTAACCGTCTTATATTTGTTTTCCATGTCCTCCTTCCTTCTAAAATACTCTCTTAAAAATATGCTAATGAGCTTTACCAAGTTTTTACACTGTGCAGGGGTACGTTACACCCTTCCAATGCTTCCTCAGCATTGCCCCCTCAGTCTACTTGAGGTAACAGCCTGTGAATCTGCAGCACGGAGGGCCTCTGTTAACACCCCAGGGAGCGCCACTCTTTCATTAGCATACATTTAAAAGATGATTTTAGAAAAAAGGCGGCCATGGATAAATATAATAAGATTTCCACAGTAACAGTGCCTGAATCTAGTGTCCCTAGTTTACCCTACTTGAGTTTGTTTAATTTCACATGTAACACTGTACTAATTACATACTGTGACTTTTTCGAATGCAATACATACCATTGTTCTGCTTTACACTTTATTCTTCTAGATACATTTTTCCACTATTGTTTAATTAGAAAATGGAGGATGAGATTCACGCAGTTTCTGCAGAAACTTGTGGGTTGTAACTGCTGCTTAATTACGGGCTGTAGATTTCTTGAATTACAATATGTGAATAAAAAACAGTGCATGAGTTAAAATGATTGATGAGATCATTAGGATAAACACATTAGATTTTTCTTATAGAAATGCGTGATGTTAGTGTTTCTTGTTAACGCATCAAATCAGCCTGACATTACACAAGGCAGAATACATGTACTGGCAACTATTGGTTAACAGAAAGAACTAAACCATATTGTGACCTCCAGAGTTATGCAGTCAGCACCGCTTTGACCTCATAGTAATAGAGAGCAGCCTGGTGACCTACAAGGGGCATTCTAGTTAACTCAAGGTAAATGCACTGGACATGTATCTGAGAGCTTCTCATCTATGGAAGAATACCTCCCCTGCTCATAATATATCAGGTACACTATGAACATGCTGTCATGCTACAGTATGGACTATGTACAAACATGTTCAGAGCAATATAAAATATATTCTAGCCTGCTCAATGTAAAGTACAAAATCAGAAGGAAAATGGTTCTGTATTATGTGATTATTGCTGAGCTCTTTTGGATTCTTGTTGTTTGTGTAGCTGGAGTAGTTAGAGTTGGACAAGTATAAATGTTTGAGAGATTCAAGACGTACTCTGTGATGGGTAGTTGAGCCTGTTTTTACTAAGAAAAAAAGCTATTCCTCCATCGCTCCAGAGTTCTTGTGTATTAAAATCCAGAAAATCAGAAACTTATAAAACCATCAAAAACCACTTAATTTTGAGAGACAAGCTGTTCTAGTCAGAGCCCATTGCTGTGCAGTAAAATAGCACTCTATGTAGTAGTTCTTTGTACTTATAATTTACTACATCACCGTGATCCGAATTTCCATATATATAATGTTCTAATGTGCGCTTATTCCCTACTGTTACTGCGGATGAGTAAACACTGACATTGGGGGACACCAGACATCTAGCAAGATCAGGCATGGCCCATGGGTTGTGATTAACAGCATCTACAATAAAAAAAAGTACAAACTTGTACTAAGAATAGAGAAATTCATAGTGAATTGTTATTATTGAAGATGGATAACATTGAATTGGACCCTCTGTAGAAAATAGAGGAAATTGTATTGAGTGTGCAGTGACACATCAATGGGATGGTATATTGCTGTATAGATATACTCATACTTTACATTCACTGTGCTTGTGACCTCTGGGACCCCCATTGATCAAGAGAATGAAATTCTTTCCTATACAATCTTTCCCAGCACAGTGGGCTCTCCCTACCTAACTGTGAAAGCTTTTTGCTTTCCCATTCATAGAACCATATCTCATTGAATCTGGTAGGGTCCTAGAGGTCATGAATGGATGGCATCCTAACAATGTCATCACTTTATGAGATGGGAAGTGTGAACATCTTTATGCTCTTATACACCCTTAATGTTTGCTTAAACATGCATATTACATACAGTAGAGAAAATAAAGTAACCAAGATTGAATATTGGTTCTAAACTCTGAGAAAAGGTTCTTAAAAAGTGACGGTCCTTACATTCCAAATAAATGGGTTACTGGTGTCAGGGTTTGCTTTTTGTCAGGCATAGAACCGCTATTGAAAAGGAGAGCAAGTCACCTGGGAATATCCTAACAATAACATTTCTTTTAGTTTTGGGTGAACTTGCTGGTTCATACAGTTTAATGTAAAATCTCAGATTTTCTCTCCTGCTTTTTTGAAGAAAAAAATTCCAACTATAAATTAAGAAACTTGTGTCATTGCCCTTATGTACACACAATCCATATAGAAAACTATGACCTATGTCCTCAGAGGGAGCAATTTCCTACATTTACTGTAGGTGTACATGCAAACCCTGGGGATAACGGGGTTCAGAAGAGACTAACAGCCACAGTCTACACTAGTGAACAGTATTCTGGTCATATAAAGGGAACATGTCAGCAGAACATTACCTACTTCTTTAAGCTTAGTTTTTATGTCAAACATTGTTTTTATTACTATTTTTATTCTTCAGTTTTTCTGTATGAAATTAAAATACTGTATCCTGTAATTTTTATCTTGGCATTTAACACTAACAATGGGCTGACACTCCCTAACGGGGTAGATGATTTATTTGCAGCAAGCAAACACAGAGAACTATCTCTACAGCTTGTTTAACCATTTGCTAATCAATGATAATTATGGCTTTACCAAAACGGGAGTTTTCCATTTGTAGCTTTTCAGTTACCATTATCTTTGCAAATGTCAGAGTTCATAGTTTTATGCACTAATAGATATGAATTGATTTCCCTGACAAAATAAATTGTGGCTTTTCAATGTCAAATTCATTTTCACTACTTGTCTAGACATTTTTTTTAGTTTTTTAGCCAGTTAAAACCCTATTTTGGGGTGAAAAATGGATTAAGGTCCAAAAGTCTATTGTAAATAATCATATAGTAGCTAAATGCATATGGATTTATACAGCTTTTACTGAGCTAAATAATTACACTGAGGGTAAAGTACACAGGAAATTTGAAGAGAACAAAATGGCATCCAATAAATTCTGCAAAAGCCAATTATGAAAATATTAATTTATTCAGATGTGGTAGATGCAGACAATTACCATAACTATGCCTCTAAAGATTGAGCAAATCATGCAAGTTTTTTCACAATGTACTTTACTATGTGGTAGAAAAAAGTCTGTGTAACATAATCATCTTATCAAGTATGTGAGGTCTACTGTGTAATGGTTTCTCAAGTTAGTTTTCATGGTGTAGTGGTTATGAAGTTTCTCTTTAGAGTGTACTGCCTTAGTAGTTGCAGTCTCTCCGACTAAGTGAGAACACCTAAATTGTGAATTGGGTAGCCTCTTATGTTATGTAGCGCATATAGACCCGATGGGGTATATTTACTTACCCGTCCCGTTGACGCCACCGTTCCGGAATGTCCAACAAGGATTCGGAGCTGCCGCGATTCACTAAGATCACTAAGATCTTCTTCCCGTGTATGTGAGTACTGATCTTGCAACACAATTTGATTTTTAAATTCTGCGGTTTGTCTGAATCAGTCAGGTTGTCCGACGGCCACGCCCCCAATTTGTGTCGCATGGAAGCCGGCGCCGATGCACCACAACTTGATTGCGTGTGCGCCAAAAATGAGGGCAATTCACGGCAAAACGAAACAATTCGGGAAGCCTGACAGAAATGCATCCGACGGACCCTTAGTAAATGTGCCCCAACCACTTCAACCTTGGTGCAAATCCAATGTCCAAATGTTTTTGGAGATGGGCTCATTAAACAATACTAGGTCTGGAGAGGCAGAGTTTGTAAGTAGTTAATATCCAGGCAATAGGTCAGCACAGGTGAAGCAAATTGAAGATGTAAGCATACAAAGAACAACAGGAGAATACGTCCCAGGAACTAGCAAACTATGAGCCTTTTTGCTCAGGCAGTAGGAAATATAGCATAGAAGTTGTCAAGGAGTGGATGAAAGCAAACTTTAAAGTTTCTTAATGGGCAGCATTCAACACAGGCAGGGAGTGGTGGCGCACAACACCCAAAAATTCCATAAAAATCCCTCTATTCAGGCAGGGCTATAGCATTCCCTAACTGCTTGTAAATTCCCCCATTCTTCACACTTTATACCATTAAACAGATTTTTCTGCAGACAGATGCACCCTGGTTTCAGTACACATCTATAATTTGTTGGTGACTGGTTCATTCAGCAATATTTATCTGCTTAGTTAATTATTGGTACATGTCACTTTCTGTATCACACTGACTTGTATAAGTCACTGACTTATACCTCTGTCTGCATCTTATCTCTTGTGTAGACAATGGATAAATTATTATTTTCGATGTCAAAACAAGTCATCTGCCAGCACAGGGGAGTCTGGGGACCCCAGCACACATCACATAGTCTTCCTAGTAAAATCAGGGGATTTAAATGTGCTTTCTCCAAAGTGAATAGTCAGCTTCAAAATGAAGAAAACTATTTACCCGCTGCTCAGACGTGACTGTAGTGTTAATATTGTAATTAATCCATTTTTATTTCACATGGCTCTCAGTTAATCTAGTGTTCTTATATGGTACCAATAGTTGTTATCTTAAATACAGCTTATTTACTTGCTGCCGGATAAGCAATGTTTCTAAATAGATACGATGGTCTGTTGCTGCATCTTGGGCAAATTGAATACTTCATTTTGTCATTGTTCTTAATATGTATTTTATTTTCAATACAATGGAAACGTATTGTGAATAAACAAGTTGTCAAGATCAGGGGTAGTAGACTGGACCACCAAGCGATGACGTAAGCTGACGCCTGGGAGTGGAATCTATGTGGCATCTGGACTTGCTGCGGCGTGGTACCACCAGGTCACTCCACAGGCGCCACTTTGCTTGCCGAGATGGCCAAGGCGAGTATCGTAAGGCTGAGACAGAGTCGTGGACAGGCAGGAGGTCAGGACAGGAAGCACAGGATCAGAGTCGGGAACAAAGCATAAGGTCAGGGCTGGCAGCAGAGGAGCGTAGTCAGGAACTGAATCAGAGTAATAACATAAAATCACACTAAACACCCTAGCAATGGGAGACAACCTTTCTCCAAGGCACAAAGATCCAGCAGGGGACACAGGAAGGGGCTGTCAATTTATCAGGGCAGGCGGGTGGTCAGAGACCATCGTTGGTGCGCTGGCTCTTTAAAACTTATAGAGCCGGCTCATGTGCCCTAGGATGCGAGGACTGCTGCTGGACCGAGGAGAGGTGAGCGATGCTGTAGCCGAGCACCAGGGGCACATGCAGGCACAGGGGTCTGCCTAAGACCTGGGACATGGGTTGCAAGGCCCCCCCATGACACACAAGTGCAGTAGAATATGGAGCAGATTTAGGGAAATAGAAAATGCATTAGCTGCTTATGTTCAGGAGACATCCTTGTTGATTCATTACATGGACACTGAGAAAAAGATACTTGCTGTTTCAATGGATCAACAAGTAGCCCTCTATTCACAAAACTATCAAGCTTGAAGTTTAAAAAAAAAAAAATAATCCTTTGGTGAAAAATCTACATGGATACAAATAAAATTGTATGCCACAGGCAGCTCGTCGGTGTAGTATTGCGTTGGCCAGCTTGGAAGCTATGGCAGCAAAAATACTCCTGCTTTCTTGCAGCAGTAGAAATCTTCCGTTGCAGAAAGTGAAAGACGGTAACCAACCTCCTGCTCCATCAATATCTAAGCCCCGGATTGACCCCTTTAATTAGAACTCCTGTTTATGCAATGGTATGTAATCCATCTCGCTTACTTGTTACAACAGGAAACCTGAATTACATATAGCTGTGTGAAGATAAGGAGAAGATTTGGAGTACAGACAAGAACCATCTCCAGTTTACATAATCTGTTGGATCTGTTTAAATAAAAAAATAGATATCAATTGTACAGTTTGTACAGATACATGACAGCAGTGCATCCATACAGGACAATATAGTGTTTGTTTTTTTTTCTTGTCTGCACTAAGCGTGTTTCTCCTACTCTGTAGTTTCCGTTATACTACACTTTAAGTGCAAATAGTTATAACTCCACCTCTGCTGGAGGACTTGTATGCTTGTCCTGCACAGATTACAGGACAAGCATATCATTTTAGTAAATGCCTCGTACCACTAAACCTATGTCCAATCCTTCCCATAAAAGACTCATTAAGTCTATGCTTTCAGGTGCAATAAACATCTTCTTCACTTGGCGAATAAGGAGTTTTGCTTAAAAAAGCTACTGAAAAATCCAGCTTCATAACATCTTGTTCAGTTACCTGAATTTCCAAAATTGTTTTGGATCTTCGCTGTGTCACTGGTGTCATTGAAGAAGCGGTTACATGATTGCTGCGGCTCTACTTTTTACACAATCATCGCAGCTTTGATTCAGATAAACTTTTAGCAGACTGAAGTGAAGGTTTTTACATTTCCATTTTCATTTCCGACAAGTAAAAATAATTGTCTGAGGCAGATATAAATAGCAACCTCCAACTGCATTCACAGCGTCTTCTTTCTGTCTTCAATAGTTAATTGTCTATGTTCCAATTGTTGGTTTAAAGGAGTAGTCCAGTAGTAATACAAAACAAATTATTCCCCATGCAGTAGATAGACCACAGCATCTGCCATTATCACTTCGTTATTCAAGGGGGGGACTGGGATCTATGTACACTGCTCAATAAATAAAGGAAACACTTAACACAAAATAACTGAAAGTAAATAAAACTTTTGTGAAATTAACCTGTTGCCGCTCTGCACCCCATATACCGGACACTGAGCTCAGTGACTTGTATAACGGAAGCAGCGCTGATACCGGTTCAGCTCAAGAACTGAGCGGGACCGTCATCGGGACACAAGGGGTGCTGGCTATAACAGATGATTGCTTGTTCATGTCCCATGGTGGAAACCATGGTGGTCAAAAAGGAAAAAAATAAAGAAATCAATAACATATAAGGAGACCTATAATGCTAAAAAAAAGTCTAAAACATAACACAAAACCCACATATATAGTATCACTGTGTCCGTAAAAACCCGTAGAATAAAAGTAACTGGTAAAAACCCACCAAAAATTATGATTTTTACCTATTGAATCCCACAAAAAATGCAATAAAAAGTGATCAACAAAACATATGTACTCCAGAATTATACCGTTGCAAAGTACATATCCCGCAAAAAAAAACAAGCCATGAACCAGCTCTGTAGCCAAAAAAGTAAAAATGTTATGCCACTTGGAAGATGGTGATGCAAAGATGATAGATTTTTCCCCACATTAGGTTTTATTTGGCAAAATTAGTAAAACGTAAGAAAGAAATTTCATGTCTGGTATCCCTGTAATCGTATTGACCCATAGAATAAAGATAACATGATTATTAGACTATACGGTGAACACGAAAAATAAAATCCAGTACAGAATTGATGCTTTTCTACTCCTGCCCTCAAAAAAATATTCCTAAATTTTCAACAATAGGGGATAGCAACCCCAAAATGGTAACACTGGAAAAAGCATCTTATCCCACAAAAAAATGCTGTCCCATGGCCCAAATAACGAAAAAGCAAACATTTTATAGCCTTCAAAAGGAGCCAATGAGGAAACTAAAATCCTGGCAGCTGCAGGTCCCACCTTCCCTTCTGCACGGTCACGGCCACATATGGGGGTCTCTGTACTCGGGAGAAATTGCATAACCAGTTGTAAGTTGAGTTTTCTTTTTTTATCTTTTGGAAATGTGTAAATATTAAGTCTAAATGAACGTATAACCGACACAATTTGACCATTCTAAATTTCACCTCCATTTTGATGTAATTATTATGAAGATCTCAAGGGGTTAACAATCTTCCTAACAGCTGTTTCTGATAGTTTGAGGGGTGCAGATTTGAAAATGGGTTGGTTATAGAGGGGGGTTTTGATGTTAAATATGTAAAATTTCATTCAAAACTGTATTCATCCCCAAAATGGTCAATTCTGAAAATCAGGAAAAGTGATATTCAATTTGTAAGCCGCGTGACGTCAAAATAAATCACTCTCTAGCTGCTATGGTGCAAAATCCCAGGGTGTGGGCAGGGCCTCTCTAAGCAGAAACATTATCATCCATCTAGTTCTCTGGTGTGACAATGTGGGTAATTTTCAGAGTACAGGTGTAAATACACTTTAATCTGGCTTCTGACATTGTACTGGCACATGCAGGGTCGGACTGGAGTATCTGGGGCCCACCAGAGAAAATGACATTTGGGGCCCACCCATTATAAATAAAGAATGCAAGACTATGCGTAAATAAATGGTAAAACCTGCTATATTTTCTTTGTGCATTAGTAACATCAATTAATGTATAAGCAGCAGGTAAAAAAACCAATTCACTTAACAACCAAATAGAGACGTGTAAAATAAACTTGACCTGTCACTAGGGATCTCATTTTCACTAGACAGGTTGCAAAAGCCCATCACATCTGCTGTGCAAATATGTAGTTTCTGCTATCTCTGACCATTTGCATTACAGAATAATTATGTGTTGCACCCTGACAGAATCTTCTGTGTAGTCCCAGGGGTTGGGCTTTGGTTTGGATCCATTTTAAAAAACAACATGTGACATGTCTGTGCTGCAGACTCCTCAGCTCTTGAACCCCTTCTTTGTGCTCCTTTACAGCTCCTCCCTTCTGCTCCTTCACAGAGCTCACAGCCTGGTGAGCCTGACATCAGTGGGAGAGGGAGGAGCTGTACAGGAGCACAAAGGTGGGGGCCAAGAGCTGAGGAGTCTGCAGCACAGACAAGTCACAAGTAGTTTTTTGAAATGCATCCAAACCAAAGCCCAACCCCTGGGACTACACAGAGGATTCTGTCAGGGTGCAAGGTTATTTATAACACACAATTATAATGTAATGCATAAGCTTAGAGAAAGCAGAAAGACATATTTGCAGTGCAGCTGTAATGGGCTTTTGCTACCTGTCTTTAGTGAAAATGAGGTCCCTGGTGATAGGTTCCCTTTAATTAGAAGAAATGTATACCAGTGCAATCTATGTGTACAGTGAAAACTAGGAAGATAGGTTTCAGCTATATTTATAATGGTAATCATACAGTTCCTCTAATCAACTGGCAGGTTGCACCTTCAATGCCCAAGAGTCCATATTAGGTACAATAAATAAAACAATGCTTTTGTGCCATCATATTCTGAAGGCAACAACTTTCTTTCACTCTTTCATTAACCCCTTCTTGACCCCTTCTTTTTGAGGCTTTCTTTCTGTTGTGTACATGGCATTTTATAAAGATGCCGTATAACTCTTCCAAGACTGTTCACTTTTTAGTTTTTGCATTTCCATTTTCCTCTTTTTTTCTTTCCAAAAGCCATATAAAAGTTATATTTTTAGATTTTTTTTATTTAATAAAGACATATGAGGGCTTGTAATCTATGGGACACATTCTACTTTCTAGTGGTACCACTTTATACTCTGTGCCATGTAGTAAGAAGCTGGAAAAGTACCAAATGTGGCCAAAGCTTCCATTATAGTCACCGTCACTTTCATAGTACAATATAACAAAAGGGAAAAATATTTAATGAGGCTGACTTGCTTGAAGTTCTAGCAGATCTTACACTTCACACTATCATATATACACTCAAGTATAAGCTAGTTTTTTTCAGCACAAAAAAAATGCCGTGCTGAAAATCCAAACTCCTCTTATAATCGAGTAAAAAAAAAATATACAAATCAAACTCACCTTTCTTCTTCCCCTTGCGCTGGCTATATCACTGGGGCATGGGGCTTTGGCTATATCCTACCGGGGGATATTTGGGCTAGCAGGCTTTTTTCTTTTTTCTGGGGGGCGTGCTGGCTTGATATTTATTGGCCTGGTCGCGTGCAGGCTCTTAACTGTTTAGTGTGCTTGACCATGCCGTTACCAACCTCGGGCTTATACTGGAGTGAATAGGTTTTTTCCCATGTTTCTATGTGGGTAAAGTAGGAGCCTTCCGGCTTATACTTGGGTCTCGGCTTATTCTGCGTAGTCTAAACTGTCGGTTACCTAACAACCCATTCCGTTACAACAATGTTGGTGTGGTTAGGGGAAGGGACCAATCTATACCCAGGACAGTAGAAGGCATCCCCATCCTTTTACCAATATTATATGGTGTATATGTGTCTATAGTTAGTCCTTCTGGTTGCACCAAAGGCAGTAATGGGAGGAGCTTGTATCTGTAGACCAAATACTTTTTCCGTCTGTGTCTTTCGCAGAGCCTGTCAATCTGGACAGGAAAAAATCTCCTTGCAAAGCTCCCCTCAATGAAGTCAGTCCAGTCATCGAGCTCAGAATAATCAATTTAGCAAAAAATAAATTTGACACATGCCATTTGAGCGTGCAAAATTCACTGTATAGAGAACTCATCAACCTGGAAGAACAATCAGATTAAGGTAGGTGGCGGTTTTTTCTCGAGCGTTTGTTAAGCTGTAATAAACATAAACAAGAAATCTGGAGAAGCAGTATCACAAGTGTTATTTTAAAATAGCGGCTCCTGTATGTCTCATCTGTTTCAAAAAAACGTTAATAAACCTTTACATACCAATACAGGGCAGGGGGGGGGGGGGGGGGGGGAATAGGCTATTATTATAAAAGCTGGGCTTATATACTGTTATGTACAAGTAACAGGATTATTATTTGTGCATTGTGTTGGCAACTTGTTTCTTAGCCGATCAACATCGACTTGCCTAGACCTTCTAAGGGAAACGACAACCCATACAAATGACATCAGTCTCTGACTGCATCATGCAAAAAAAAAGGTTTTTACAAAATCTTACCGCACACCAGTTTTCCTAACAATACATGTATATATCTAATATATTGAGTTTGCAAGAGGTGTGAATACTGATGAATATTCCCTTGCGAATCAAGCTCTTTTTGTTAGTACCATGCATTTTATAAGCATTACGTAGGGAAATTACCTTAAAATATTCGCCTCTGATGTTGTTACACTAACACGCCAAAGCTTCTCAATATTAGAAAGATTAAAATGTGTGTCACTACAGCGCTTCTCTGCAGTGGTTTAAAGGCTAACTGTTTAGTATTCTTGTAAATAGACTATATGATATAAATAGCTTATATAAGCTAGTGACATGTTTTTGCATCTTTTTTTTATTGGACACATGACGTCATTATATAATTGCGGAAAAACTGCCCCAATGATTGCTGTCGACTAAGAAACACACCTACTCGCGCAAATATGAGCACTACCTAGAGTTTCACAGCTTTCAGTTTGCTCGAGGGCATAACACCTTGTTTAATGAAGATCACACTCATTATTTCTGTATGTTTAAAAACCTGTATATAATGGTACAAAAAAGTTTTGTCGCTTTGAATCAACTGTTTACAGTGCGAACCCTGCGACATGTCACAATAGTTTCCTTAATAAATAGTTTAATAAAATTTTCCTAATATTATAATGATTTTCACTTCACATCGAAACAAGTAGACTATATGATTCATATAACACTCGAGTATCTTGGGCTGAGTTATTATTCAGCAGTGAAAAAAGCAAAGTCAAAGCCGCAACTTTCCAGCCCCCGAGGTCTTCTCTACTTCCGTCAGCAACATCAGTGCCTCCCGTGCACAGCGATCGCGTTGCTGACCGTTACTCGACACAGGCCGAAGCACGAAAGTACCTGCCGTGCAGTACCCAGTTAATTTTTTTGTGCTGGGCAAACTGTGGGCTGGCTAGCTATATACTACACACGATGCGACTAGATACTACCCAAGACGGACTATATACTACAACACAACAAGGCCTGACTATATCTACACAAGGCCTGATCTAATAACTACACCAGTCTGCTATATACTACACATGCTGACTAATATACTACACAATGCGATATATACTACAACAAGGCTGACTATATCTACACAAGGCGCACTATATACTAAGAGGGTGACTATATACTAAAGAAGGGTGACTATATACTAAAGAGGGTTATACTAAATACTACCAGAGGGCGGCTGGCTATATAACTAAAGGGGGGTGGCTGCCTATATAACTAAAGAGGGCTGGTTTGGCTATATACTAAAGGGGGATCGCTGGCTATATCCTAGCAGGGGCTTGCTGGCTCTATACTGGGATGCTGTTACCAATGCATTTCCCACCCTCAGCTTATACTTCAGCCAATAGGTTTTCACCAGTTTTTGGGTGGAGTTTATGTGACTTAACCCTGGTTAGCTTATAAGTACTTGAGTATATACGTAATCGTGCACAGTCAACTAACAAAAGTACAGTAACAAATATTTGTCGCTTATTTTAATTTTATACTATATAACTCTGCAAGACTCATTAGTATCAAAATTCATAATATGTACAAAAAAAAGCATTAGGTCATGATCGGTGACACTGGTATATTAGTGAGATCATGGTACCTGACACTCAGAATCAATAGGATACAATATGGTGCTAAAGCATCATACTGCACATAGCTGGAACGCTACAACCGCTTGTGTGCAGTATAATAACAGGCTATATATAGAGCGGCCATAGCACTATGGGCAGTGATGTGGTTACGGCCGATGGCGCTCAATATTACTATCATAACCATCTCAGGTAGCACAAGAAACCCTCAACTATGTGAGTAAAAAACCTGTGAAGTAAAACTGGGGCTATCAACTCCCACATGTGCGTGCAATCATAGACGAGGTCCAGTCTGAGAACCATCCCAGCTCTCACACAGTATCAAAGCCCTACAGAGCGAACCTTTACCACAATAACGGGGGATATACAATTCTCATATTGTGAATAGAATAGGCATAAAAATACCATTAGTTGCATACAAAATTACAACTGCGCAAAGGTCAACGGAATCGGCCGCACCCTATTTACAATATTTTCAAGACGTCATTGCCTAATTAATCTTCATTAACCAGTGACTTTAGTTATATTAAAAATCTATCTTGAGAAAAAAGAAACAAAGTTTTAAAATCGGGAAGATTGCTTCTTGAGCTATACATAAGGAAGGAACGCCCTCTTCCTATGTGGGGTATGGACAGTACAGTATTGAGATTATAATCCACATTAATACCATGTGGTGCCAAAGGTTCAATTCATCTATCCATTTAAATTCTCTTTTGGCGTAGCATCCTCTCTCTATTCCCACCACACGTGGGGGTGGGGTAATGATTCTATGATGGTAATTTTCAGCACATCTTCCCATCTCCACAAAATGTCCCTCGTACTGGTAGGTTTTTCTTTTTTTTTTGTGGATGGTGATCTGTGTTGTGGTAATCGGATCTTAAAATCCAATGTAGTTTCACCACCTACGCTAACCCGCATGGACATTACAATACATAGATAACATGACGCTGTTGCATCTAAGTCTTGTTTAAAATCTTTCTTGTCTTCCCATTATGTGTGAAGCTCTTCCCTCTTATCATATGGGAGGCAGTTCACACAGTCCCGCCTGGTAACTAACCGGAGTGCTGCTTCATTTTTTGTTGGGATATGTATGTAAGTCTATTGTACCTGGACTTGAACCTTGTGTTTGCACTCCCCACACCTTGGGGCTTGTGCACACTGTGCTGCAAAAATACTTTTTTTTTTTCCCCCTTCTTTGTGTGTGTGTGTGTGTTGTAGCTATATATATTATATATAATATATTTATATTCTGATTTTATGTAGCCATTTATCCTTTGGTTAATAAAAGTTTTCATAGAGGTGGACAGATTGAAACGACTTTCTTCCTACTTTTTTTTTCCTGTCACCATTTTAGATTTGGGCTAGACATAATTGGAAATAATTTAGTTTGTCTATGTTATTGTTATTCTTTAACCTAACGACTTGGTGAAACTCACCTCTTTGGTTACCCCCATCAACTTTAAATCTGTAATGATTGATGTTAAACCAGCTTCTATAAAAAAAATATACTGTTTGTCGCTCCTCCTGAAATCGGGAAGCTTGTAGAATGATAACCTACTCTAATCTCTAAAGAGATTTACCAATCTCTTGCTTGATAATTGTACTCGTCCACTCCCATTCAATAAATGGATTATAAATCATATTATAAAGAGTTAACTTTCAATAATGCCTACTCACCTGAATCTTATTTCTGACCTGATCTATTATTGTCAAAATGTTAATCTTTATTTTCTTGACATCTTTGGGCGTTGTGGGGCTATTTCCATTAAGTGTTCTCTTGCTATCTATCTGCGCTGTGTTTAAGAAGACACATATAAAACTATGCTACGTAAGGGTCAGAAGTGTAGAGGTTAATCTACAATTTGTCTTTCTTAGAATGGAAATGACTTTTACCTAGATGTGTGTTGATTAGTTAGCCCCCCTATACATGATTTATTTTTTTATGATGAAAAGAGGCCACATTCATTATATATTCTGGTGATTGGTTCAGCATTTGCAGATTAGCGCGTAAAACTTCTTTAGTCTACTAACAATATTTTTAGTTCCACTGGAAATAGCAGCATTATACTCATTTAAACATTTTACATGTTTACCCATACTGAACGTCCATTTGGTGACTTTAGGTGGTTCCAACCTTCATAACCGCGAGTATGGTAAAAAACCCCAAAACCACTCCACGTGGGGCCAGGTGAGGCAGGTTACAATTCTTTCAATTGGGCCTGGTGTACAATGTACATTGCCTTACAATGTTGCGGCGAGTGCCTGGCCTTGCCACCCTTTCATCGGCATTTCATGTCCACTTGGCCGTTTGCTAGGTTTGTAGTTTTTCAAGGCCTTGTATGCAAGAAAAACTGGTTTTGTACACACAACTGATAAAGTGTCTCCCATATTGTTGTGTATCAGAACATGTGTTTCTCACACTTATTTGTTCAAAGGTTCCATTTGCTAGATGCTTTCTGCTTATTACGTAATACAGGCAGTCCCAGGTTACGACAAGATAGGTTCCGTATGGTTTGTTTAAGTTGAATTAGTTGAAGCGTAACTGTAAAATTGGTCGAATTTTTACATTGTAACCCCAGTCCAATTTTTTTGTTGTCCTCTGTGAAATTGTGATTTTAACCGTTTAAGGACTGGGCCCGTTCTGTTTCATGGTGTTAGTGTCTATTTTTTACTCCCACCTTCAAAATCTATAACTTTTTTATTTTACAACGTACAAGAGCTTGTGAGGGCTGTTTTCTTCTCGCGTAACAAATTGCACTTCATAGTGGTGGTATTGAATATTGCATGGCAGTACTTCCGGAAGCGGGGAAAAAATCTTCAAATGCACGTGAAATGGTGAAAGAACTATTTGCGCCATTTTCTTGTGGGCTTGGATATTACGTCTTTTACTGAGTGGCCCCCAAATGACATGTCTACTCTACCTTTGGGTCCGTATACGAATTATAAGGGAGATACCAAATTTATATAGGTTTTATAATGTTTCATACTTTACAAAAATTAAAACCACCTGTACAAACATTATTTTTTGATTTTGCCAACTTTGGCACTAATAACTTTTTATACTTGGTGTGTAGACGAGCTGTGGGTGTGTGTCATTTTTGGCGAACTTTCATAATATTTTCAATGATATCCTTTTTAGACTGTACGACCTTTCATCACTTTTTATAAATTTTTTGTATATTTTTCAAAGATGGCAAAAGAAGTGCCATTTTGCGATTTTGGGCGCTGATTTTCCGTTACGGGATTTTAACGAGTTGACGTAAACCGTTTATCATATTTTGATAGATCAGGCATTTCGGACGCAGCGCAATACCTCATGTGTTTATGAATTTTTATGTTTATTTATATTTATGTCAGTTCTAGGGAAAGGGGAGGGGCGATAACTATTTGGAAAGTTTAGGCTTGTTTTATATCATTTTTTTTTTAAACTTTTTTTTTATTTTTTACTATTTTTCAGACCCCGCTAGGGTACTTTACACCTAGGTTGTGCCTGATCGGATACCTACAGTATGGCAAGTAGATTATGGGGGATTTCCTCCTCTTTCATTACAGTTGCTATCTTCGAAGACCCGAGGCTACCATGGAGACGGATCGCCGCCCCCGCCCCCAAATGACACACTGGGGAGCGGCGATCCCAGGTAAGATGGCGGCGCCCATTGCGCCGCTATCTTTTGAGGCTGGCCGGCAGCATTGCGCTGTAAATACACAACGCTGTCAACCGGAGCGGCTGGGGTTGTTACCGTAAGCCTTTGCATGAATATGCAGCAAAGACTTACCGGCTATGGAGAGAGGCCAACCCAGTGAGGCCCTCTCCATGCAGCGCGACTGCCACGCGCCGTGAATCACGGCAGGCGGGTCGCGAACTGGTTAATAATGTTGGATGTCATCAAAACAGGATTAACAATAAAGCTCTTGAAGGACACAATGAAACTGTTATAGATGTTTATTGTAGTCCTAGGGCTAAATACAGTAATTTACCAATTTACCAGTAGGTTTAAAATTTGTAACTAGGGGTTATCTGTAAGTTGAGTGTTCTAAGTACTGTGGACCTCACTGTACACTGACATAATACATTCAGGTTTTAAAAAATGGGCACGTCATCGTTACTATGTGACATATTCAATTAAATGTTGACCATGTCAGGACTGCTCCCCATGGAATTGAGTGAGTGTCTATACTCACCATCTAACATAGTAGTCAGTTAAAGAGGCCATTCCCTTAAGCAAATGTTTGATCCAATAAAACTTGCTCTAATGTGTGTCAGGGATTTACCAGACCACATCTAGAATCACTGCACTAAGGGACATGATCTGAGTTCAGTTTCAGTACGTTGCCGTCAGGTATGTACTCTGTAAACTTTGCCTGGCGTTGTGAGAGATAATTTGGATCAAATTTTGTTGTGCACGGGGCAACAAGGTTTTAGTGGGGAAAAAGACTGGCATTTATCTTGGATTCCTCCCAAGCAAAAATTCCGTTTCCAGTGGAGAATGCTCTTGATTACCTAAGATACTGTCTGGTTTATAGAGGGAGAATCTCAACAACTATTCTGAATGGGCGTACATCACAATATCGATGGTATGTTACCGGTCGCAATCCCAATTGGATTTCACATAGGATTCATGTCTAACCTACCCGTATACTGACACTGGTCATCAGCTTAGCAGTAAATCTTAGGATGTCAGAATTCAACCAAAAAGTTACAAGGGAGATTAAGCCCTTGGATTAACTGACGGTTATTGATTATTGGTATGGCGATTAAATGAACTTTACTCTCCTAATACGTAACTAATAAACTTCAATGTGAATGTCAGATCATCATCACTTCGTGGTCAAATGACCCTTAAGGGTTGGCAGCGCCATTCAGTTTGTACACTGCCATTTGGCGTAATGTGAACAGTCTGCAGAGCAGACAGATAAAGGAAAGAAGGTTTAAGATATTCTTTACAACCTTGGAGAATTTTTACACTTATAATTTTTGCTCTAGCCAGTGGCCTTGTCTGTAAAATCACAAAAAACTTGAACAACGCTTGTTTATTTTTATCTGCTGTATGGTGAGTAAGAAGGAGAACTTAATAAGGAGGCCTGTGATTTCAAGGAAAAGCGGAAGACACACAGTAAGCATTTTAATTTATTACAGGGACAATCAAAGTACAAAATTATTTTAATACTATATTATATAACATTGGAGTTTAAGCTTTATGTAAATGCTTAACAGTACTCTCTTTATACATTCTTAAATAAGATATGTTCCAATGTAAAATGTTATCTGGGATTTAAAGGGATTAATAGGGATCTTGATTAAAGGGGATTATTCCGAAGGGAATCAGCAATAATTTATTACAAAAAGGGGTCTTAAATATAGCTATCCATATGTAATTAGTTATTTCAATTTGCTCCCCATTAGCAAAAAATGGGCCATGTGGACATAGACTATAATGAGGATTTTACTGGTTCTTCAATAATTCCATTGATTTCCCTTCCACGCAGAGCAACACTGGACCAGAAGCATGGCCGTCTGAGTCCACATGTCCACATCAGATTCTTGCACCTGCTCTGGGAGGTTTGCCAGTAGTCGGTTGGTTGCGTTGAGTGGCAATCCAGTATGGCGCGTTTGGTTAGTGGTGATTTTGGCAGGGAAAGTCACCGGATCATTCACACATCATTACTATTGGTAACATGAGCAAGAAAAGCTGCTCACTGGGCAGACAGCATAGAGGGAGGTAGATAAGACATAAGGAGGAGCTGGAATGATACTTAAAGAGTCGGGACTTGTCAGTTTTTAAGTGGTGGCCATCTTGATCTATACGGGCTCATAGTTACAGTGTGCCATAATTACATATTAAATCAAACTATTTAACGCTTCCATTTGTGACTAATGACATTGCGTTTTGTTAGATTTTTTATTATAGCATCATAGTTTTTTGTATCTCTGGGGTTCTTTAAGCTGTTTCTCTGTTAATCGAGCATTATGAGGTGGAGTGGAGTGGCTTTTGCAGTGTCAGCTTACTTTGCTAGTCGGACAGTACACTATGAAGCGAAGTGATTAATGCTTTCAGACACTCTAGTAATTGATATCCAAGTAATAGATAATCAATTTTAAGTCGCAGAAAAGAAAACTACAAATTTTATTTTGAGTTTGATTATTTGCAGGTTCCTAAATTCTGAAAGACAATTTGAATCGGCTTTGCAGTTGTAAAAGCTGTTCAACCCATAAAATTAACCTACAATTGGAAAGTTTTTCATGTGATGAACAGAGATGGTTCTCGCTAATTTATTTCGTATAGATGCAATTTTTAGTTGTCTGGTGAGGATGGGCAACCTTGGCCTTGGTGATCTTAAGCATTAAATATGACTACTGGAATCGGCCTTCGTTTAAAAAACGTTGTATTATTATATTGTTATTATCTCTCTGATGTGTTTTATAGTTACATATTGTAATCTGTGCTTTTTTTTTTCTGTGCAAGTTCTCTTTTTACCAAGAGAACAAACTAGAGAGAACAAAATTGAATTAAGAGTGTGCAAGTCCTTTTCATTAAAGCTCAGGTAAATAAGATGTGTAGAAGGATATATGGTTATTCCATTAGCTATAACTATAAGCTAGCCAAAAGCATTCTCTAGAATGGCTCAATTAAACGAAAGTGAGTAGAGACATATTAATTAGTGGCATTATGTGTGGATTGACACAAATATCTCATTATATGAGCGTTTCTGTAGATTAAGTTAAGAATGCTACAGGGATTGGTTTGCCTAGATTGGATCTTTCTCGACAATTGTACCTTCCCTGTGTCTTCAGAACAATGTTTATAGAACACAACCAAAACTCAAATCATACCAATTTACAATAATACTGTAATTTACCTTGAACTTGGAAATAACATATTTAAAAAAACCGTCCAACACCAATGTTTAATTAAGTTTCCTCTACTTTTACACTGTTAAGTAGAAACAAGTATATTATATTATACTTGCCTTTTGAAAATATTATTATTTTCGTTTTTATTTGGGGTGCAATTTTCTGTTAGGGGTTCACGCGAGGGAATAACCATTAGTATGTATTTTGATTAGATCAGAACGTTTTGGCATGCAGCATACCTAACATGTTTAGGATTTTACTCGTTATTTATACTTATATCTTAAATTACTTAATTCTAGGTTTGTTTTATCCTACAATATACTGCCATACTAAAGAATATGTGGAATTTCATCATTATTACAATGTGCAAGTCGCACATTGTAATGATGGCTTAAACCAGAAGCACTCAGGTTTTGTAAATTAGACCCAGGCTGTCATGACAACCGATCACCACCCCCCCCATATGTTCACAGGGGACGACATCGATCAAGATGGCGTGCCAAACTCCACAGATCTAAATGTACTCGGCATTTGTGGGGCCATTTAAAGGGGTTAATGCCGTGCGTTCAGTGCCGACCACGACATGGATGTTACGATGTAGGGGTTTGGGCAATGACAATGCAGGAAAACAAACATCTTGGGTAAGGAGAGGACTGTAGACCGTGTGGCCCCTCTCCATACACCCCCACGCCTGGAAGGTGACATAAAATACTTAATAGAGCCCAGGAAATACATTGAAAACCATTTTACTGGCACGGGGGCAACATGTGGACATTTTGGTCATGCCAATCGTTTGAGTTTTGTCGCGTTGAGTCATGTCCTGTTGCATAGGTGACTTCATCTTTTTTTCTCTTTTTTTTAATGCATAAAATATAGATCAGATGAGTGGCTCATTGCAGTATAGTACATGCCATTATGTGAGAGGGAGTTAAAACTACTCTGACCACTACCCTTAACGCTCTGCACCGTAGCTCTTATGCGCAGAGGTGGCAGGGAATGTATGAAGAGGGCTCACGGCTTGGTCCTCTTCATATACAGTGGTGGGGTGTTGTTGGCAATATTGCAGCAAAACCCCCACCGCTAATAACCACGGTCAGTGTGCTTGCACGATCGACGGCTATTAACCCTTGTCATTTTAAAGACGGCGAGCGCGTGGGCGCCATCCATCTTTATTACGATCGTCGGGAAACATTGCCCCCGAACGTCCTTGTGGGGCGGCGATCGGATTGCTCATGGTAGCCTCGGGTTCTTCCATTGACTGCAAAATGCCATATATTGCAATCAGAAGTATTGCCAATTATGGTAGGAACGATCCGCACCTCTAGTGGTTAATGTACCCCTAATGGTCTAAGAAATAGTGAAGGAGAAAATAAAAGTTTTTAAAAAAAAAAAAAAAAATTAATAAAATATGAATTCAAATAACCCCCCCTTTCCCTAGAAAACTGATATAAAACATAATATAAACCAGTATAAAATCACATGACACAACATTAGGTATCGCTCGCTTGTGCCCAAATGCACAGCATCATAAATATATAAAAAACGGTTACGGCCGTCGGGACCTCCGAGGCCAGAAGTGAAATGGCGCCCAAATGTCCGAAATGCAACTTTTACACCTTTTTACATCACATAAAAAGGGAATATAAAAATGATCAAAATGTCGCACAGACCTCAAACATGGTAAGAGTACGATTTGATTAGAAATGAAAACTTTGGCGTCTTATTCATTCCAACAAATGGAAACAACTACATCAGCTCCGTGCCACTAAACGTATGAAAAAAAGTTATTAGCATCATTTTTTTTTCGTTCTTTTTGTGACAACATTCGTTTATTTATATTATTTTAAAAGTATGTAAAAGCACAAAAATAACCTATATAAATTTGGTATCAACGTGTCGCACCGAAAAGATACGAACCTAAGATGAAGCTAGTCGGAGTGTTTTGTTATTGAGTGGCACAGTCAAGTCGAAAAAAACTGAGCCAAAAAGAATCGACGCAGTGCGTTTTTTTTTCAATTTTTCCCATCTTGGAATTTTTTCCCAGCTTGCAGTACAACGGCATGTTAAAATAAATAACTGTCAGAAGTAAAAGTAAAAAATTTGTTATGCACAGATTAGAGATGCCATCACACAGTCTGTACCACGTAAAATGAAAAGCTGTGTGGGTTTTAGGGTGGAGGGAGGTGGAGAGCGAGGAAAAGTGACGAAAAAAAAACCCCTGCGTCCTTAGTGGTTAAGGCTGCTTTGCAGGTGTTTGTAAACTTTAGCCATTAATACTCCATTGGTTATTCTAGGAGGAAATATATCATTTAAGTTTTTTCAGAAGAGGATAAGGAAACCCCCTCATTTGCAAACTCTTGTAAAGAGCAGCTCCCCTCAAAAGCCTTCTCACTCAGCTCTAAACCAGTTCCCGTACACCTGTATTGAAGAGCGCCAAACCACTGACAACAGAGCTGTGTGCAGTTGAATGGAAATCTACATCGTCTGGATATGATTAGAATTCACTAGTTTGGCTTTAATTCACATATGTCATTAGGCATAGAATGGGCTGCTTACAAGGTAGCAAAGAGCTTGGTTTTTTTTTGTCCCTTCCTGGAAAACTATTTGCATATTTTCATTATCAGAGAGGAAACAGAAACACACCCCACACTGCTTATAACAAACATAGTTGTTGAAGCCACATTTAGAATGAGTTCACACCTCCACTTTGTTCCGAAGGCTATACGTCAAATATTAAAGGGGAAAAATGTTCCAACACATGGCCTTTCAATATTGAGATCCACAGTAGAAGATTAAAATTTCACATTACAGAGAAGTACTACCAGTGAACGGAAGTTCCCTTATTTCCCATTGTCACTCTCAAAAAAAAAAACATAATCATGGAAAATCCCAGATGCCAGGTGTGAACTAGGCCACATGGCAATTATCTACATATGCTTCTCTCATGAGAATTAATAGGGATTGTCTATTTGTTAGGACAGGACATATGTTAGCAGTAGCTTATTACCGCCAACTTATTTAGAATACATCTCTAATCAGGTTCAACTCATTGTTGCAAATATATCACCTGGCAAATGACTTCAACAAACTACTGTTTTAAATGGCAGCCAATCCTACACTGCACATAAGATATAATAGTAGCTAGGTTTAATTGTTATTCGCTGTCACAGATATGTGTTAATAATATAAATGGTGGAGTTTTCTGACTTCGTGAATCCCACATGTTACAAGAATGCTGGGGTCCATGGCCCTAATTGAAGGAGCACACAAGTCAAAATAGTTTCCTGCTGCTATATTCATCTCTTTGGTGTGTAAAGTGCTGATGTCACAAGCAACTCACAAGCATGTATAAAGTGGTGAATATAGCTAATTGTTGCTCTTGTTCTATTTTCCAACACTCCTGTAAGACAGTGATTGGGAGATACAGCAAGACATTGTTGCCCCACTGCTGCCATCAATTAGGTTTAAACTGGAGCTCCATTCTTCTAATCAGTTTGGCTTCAAGGTTTGATCCACCCACTGCTCAGCAGATCCCCACATACAGAGCTTTGCACAAAGTTTAAGACATTATCCACGGTCATGACTGGCATAACATATGATGTAAAAAGTGATTACAAATTATAGTGAAGGATCAAAAGGAGCCTCTACTGTATCTCAAGGATACGAAGAACGATATAGTTGTGGCATCCAGGCCATCCTCCTCCAATGTTTGCGTTTTGTTTTAGACATTTGGCAATTGATGATGTTGTGCTGGGCCCTAATCACTCATTTAAAAACAATTAGATTGTGAAAAGTTGGTAGCCAGTTGTTTCATTCAAATTAAGTTTTTAAAAACAACTTTAGACGAGTACCACGCGAGGATGAGGGATGCCACAAGAAAGCATTAAGCTCTATAGTCTTATTCATGAGATTTTATTAACTATTCAAGGGGAGTTTTTTTTTTAACGTCGTCACGAGCGGGTTCAAGAATTATTTTTGGATTTATTGTACAGCTTGTACGGACGCGATGATGACCAAATCGGTACGTATTTTGTGTTTATATTCTTATTTGGATTTCATGTGGTCAACTGGGGAGATTATTGGGACTTTTTATTTATTTATTTATTATATAATAAAATGATTTCATATTTTTTTTTCAACTTTTTTGACATTTTACTACTACATGTGTTTTGAACAGCGATCCGTCCTATCACTTATTTCAGCCTTTACACTCAAGTACACCTGTATGGGCAGTGTATAGTTAAAAGTAACTACATTTGCCTGCGCAGCGCGGGTCCAGGAGAGCAGCAGACCCAGCGGGTAGGAGGAGCCGTAGCACGGGGTACACTCGTCGGAAACCGGCGTGGGCTGCGGCGGAGGATACGATTCTCCGGGGTAAGACCCACCGGGGGGGTTCCGTCCACGCGGGACGTGCTTACAGCCCGTGGTCATGCTTGACCGCGGTGTGTAAGGGGGTTAACACCCGGGATCCGCCGTTTTGTGTTAGTGTTTCCGGGTTCTGGTGCCGTTCTGGGCTGTAGATCCAACAGCCCGACATCGGCACCAGAGAGACCGCGTGTCCCGAAATTTCTTTGTGACGCGCCACGCCTTGTACGAAAAGAACGTACAGTGTCAGAAGAATTACCGAACTCTTTGACGCCGTTAAAAAGCCGATAGAGGTGGTCATTAAGGGGTTACTTACTAGCGACTGAATGTCTTATGTAAATGTCTCCTACCACCAGATCATTGTACAACCAGATTGGGGCAGTGTGATGCTCCACAGCAAAGGCAGGCTTGAAAGGCTCCAACCGACCACATTATTTATTATGTGTTTATTCTATATTTGTAAAAGCGATGTTTTAATGAATGTTTCTTTAGTTTCTTTTTTTTTATCTTGTTGACCTGTAGCAAGGATGGTTTTAGGTGATGATTATTAATTTGAGAACCAAGGCATGTGTGTTGAATGTTGTAGGAAAAAAACAAATGTAATGGATTTTCTATTATATTTTTGAACACAATGGCCCTCGTTGTTCTTGATGATTACCTTTGTGAAAGCTGTAGGGAAAGCAAGAGAACAAACACAAATGCAGATTTTTAGTACAAGATAATAACAAAAACATTATTACTTCTAGTCCATTCATTACCAAATGCACCTCTGGGAGTTTTTAGGGCATTATTGCTTATATCGACACTGTTTTTCGTTTATTATTTTTTATTCAATCTGGATAAACTACAAAAAAACACAAACAGATTAAACGAAAAAAACATGGAATGACTGGATTATGGTGGCCAAGTAAAAAAGTCCATGAGGATATGTCCAAAAGATTTATCATTATCAAAATTGTAAGCACTATTTAAAATTGATTGCACAAAATGCAAATAATCGCCCTCCCTTGTTATTATTTGCACTTTTTACTATGTGACAACATTTAAGCTACAAACTATAATCTTAGTCGTCAATAGGTTTTGGAGTGTATAGTCTAGTGCACCGCGTGTTACATACAAGAGAATTTTTAAGTTCTGTAAATAGAAGTTTTGTCTGTAATACAGTGTGACTGTAAGGGATATTGTACACAAGCAGATTCTTAAATATACTTAGGGTAGCAACATATCATGACACATACAGCATTTCACAGCCAAGAGGATTATGAAGTGTCTGCGTGATAGAGAGTCCACACCACCAAAAAATGTAAAGTAATAGCAGTGTTTTAAAATAATCTTTATGTGGTATCAACTTCCACTAGGGGATTTTCATCCATGGGCAAACTTCCATTAACCCCTTATCCGACGTGTGAGGTTGTAATATACATCAAAGTCGGGTGCGGGGCATGGAGAGGCCTTCAGGGCTGTAACCTCTACCATAGTCGTCAAGTCTTTGCGCATTTTTTGTTTTGCAAGCAAACACTTAGTGTCAACAACCAGCAAATCACGGTGAAAAATCGTAGCTTCCCGTGATTGGTCCTGGGGGTGGCGATTGTACCCCACTGACAGCTTAGTCGTCTTCCAAAAAGACCCAGGATGTCTTCTTTTAACACCCATTGAGTACAAATGTGCAATTCAGGAAAAAATCCACCATATACTACCACATGGTTGTTATGGCAGTATATGGTAGGATCGAGTATAAAAGTAAAAAAAAAAATTATCTTTATAAAAACTAAAATTCTAATCACTCTTTCTCTCCTCTCGAGAACTGATATGATCAATGGGGTTAAACATAATAAAAACAGTAAAATTCATAAATACATTCGCTATCGCCGCGCGTCCGAAAATGCACGGTATCAATAAATATTAAGAGTTTTTATACTGCGTTTAACCGTGTTGTCAACCGAAAATAGCCATTTTGAAAATCTAAATTAACTTCAATACACAGATATCAAAGGTTGTACATTCCTAAAACATTATAGAATTGAAATGTCATCAAAGTTGCCAAAAAATTATAACCAACTACAAGTCCTCTGTACCCCAAAGTATGAAAAAGTATTAGCGCCAGAAGATTGGCAAAGTAAAAAAAAAACAATTTTTGTACAGGAGGTTTATAATTCTTTTAAATGATGTACTTGCCCCAAAGAATAAAGTAAGACATGTAATCCGGCACCCACAAGGTAAAAATGACTGCACAATGCATTTTTCACCCAACTTCAATGCATTGTGAATTTTTTTCCCACTCTCCCAGTAAACTGCATGGTAAATATTAAATACCATCTACTGTGAAGTGGCAATTTGTTCCAGAAACAAGCCATCAATCAGACTCTTCACATGAAAAGATTAAAAAGTTAGATTTTTTAAGGTGGGGGGTGAAAAATGTAATATGCAAAACAAAAACTGGTCCTCACGGAAGGGGTTAAAGGAAAGCTACCATCAAATCCATCATGAATAACCATGGAAACTTTACACATAGATTCATGCACCCTCATAGAATGAGCAACCCTCATGCTTTAGCTCACACAACACTTCCTTCTGACTACTGAGTTACACAGGCAGAGGAACTTGGAAACCACCGGTGAAGCTACAGCATTGAATTGCTCTTATATGTCCCCCAGAGGCAGTCCAGTCTCATTACGCATAATGTTGATAAGTTGGTTTTAGAGAGGAAGGAGGCCATGGATAGCAAGTACAAGAAGATTGGTCCACAGCCACAGTCACGGTGCCTAGAGTTAGAGTCCCCTGGTTATCATGCCTTGATTTTTTGATGGTAAATTTTCTGTAATGGAGCATTGCCTATATGTATTGTTCCTAAAAATATATTCTTCAACAGCCAGTCATGAATTGCCAGTGTGCAGACATCCAGGGATACTTAATGGTCCACGTTTCAAATCAAACTTTGCACTCTAAATAGTCCATTATAGATGAACCAAAAATAAATGTGCATCAAGCTTTAGCAGGGAAAAGTTCCTCATCTCTCCATTTACTTTGGCTCTTTTCATTAACTCCCCCTCTGGTCTTTATAATATCTACTTTTTCATGTCCGATCTTTTTGCTTTATCCTAGCATATATTAGGGGGAAACCCAAGGGTGATTACATAAGAATGTAAGTACAATCTCACGTATGCGGGTAATTTTGAGATGTGGCGATTCGTATCAGATTGGGAAACTGTTGGTCAGGTAACGGGAAATGTGCCCCAAGGGGGATGCGTGCTAGGGGGTCAGAACGATTAATACAAATAAAAAGAATAGAAAAAGAAGGTGTTCAACAACGGAATCGCAAAGTTAGTGCAACCTTGATGGGAATATGATCTATCACGATTTAAAAAAGTATCATGCAGAGAACCTAAAGTGCCAATCATGAGACGTACAAAGGTGTGAAATTAAATAATGGTCAAAAATACGGTCGGACACCAGTCACACCAACTGATTGGCCTAGGAGTGACGAATTGCCGCACTACATACACTGAAAATACTCATTGAGTTCTCTACTGACTTTTCTTCACTATTTATTATGGAAGTAAGGACTAGTCGTGACTAATATAGTTTGTAGGCATATTAGATATTGAAGCAAAAAACATTACCAGCATTTATTCCCTGACATGTAAAATAGAATTACCAATACATTGCAAGCCATGTGGAAATCGAAACAACCTTGGTGTATCTATATTGACATCTGTCGGTTATACCTGGACTACCATGCATGATCTTCCAACAGGTCTGACCCAAGTACATCTTCCTATTTGATAATATGTTGGATAATTAAATGTGAAATTCCTGTTGATATAATTATCATGGATGGCAAATTGGGATTTTAACGTAGCCTAAACCTGGTTAAAAAGAACACTGCTTCTATCAGTGTGAGAACATCAAAACAATGTCGTTAGCCAGTCCCTTACTTTATGACTAGATGTACATTGTGATAAATGACTTACAATTAGCAGATAAAAGATAAGGTTTAGCCTGTAATGAATAAGTCATTGTTAAGATTTTGAATCTTTCTGTGTAGAAGTAATTGTTCGTTCACCCCCTAATTGCAGTATTTAAATTATCCTGCTTATTTAGAGTCATCAACCATGCCCTACATAAGAGTCTGGATAGCTGGAATTTGTCAAACAGTATAGAAGGGCCAGAAGCAGATAAAAATTATGCATCAACTATTCATTAAAACAAACATCTCCTGTAGCCAGGTGGAAAAAATTAAGAGCAAAAAATAATATTTGATTGTAACCATGTAAAAAGGAACTTAAATGCAGTCTTGAGTATGTACAGAAAAGGAGTGCGGAAATAGTTTTAATGACAAATTTTGAGATTGTTCTAATTTCGGATGTTCTTAGTGAGTTGCGAAAATGATTAGTGGGCATTTCTATTTAATACTCGGTAAACTATTCTCAATGGAAAAAATATGCTGGGGAGGCTATCAAATCATTAATAGGACTCGTTGGATCCAAACTATTCAGAGCTATCACTGTCAAAATTTAATGATACCATCTTTTTCTGATAAAACTAATATTTTCATTTGTTAAGGTATCTCTATCAGCTGCGGACAGCAATGCTCACCTGCCGAGACTGGTTACTATAAATCTGGTCACACTATGAAGGGCACAAACATGAGCCACATTGATCTGGATGATATTTTGTTTCAACCAAAATTATAAGAGTAAGATACAAATCATGGACCTACTAGGGAAGTTCTTAACTTAGGTAAGCTGTACTTACAGAAATCTACCATCCATCATGTAAACCTTCTTTCTTACTCACTTACTCATAGATGCCAGGCACTGTGACTGTAAGTAAACCGTCTATAATTTGTTTTCCATGTCCTCCTTCCTTCTAAAATACTCTCTTAAAATATGCTAATGAGCTTTAACCAAGTTTTTACCCATGTGCAGGGGTACTCACAAAACCCTTCCTAAGCTTCCCAGCTTGCCCTCATCTCTTGAGGTAACAGGCCTGGAAACTGCAGCAACCGGAGGGCCTCTGTTAACAACCCCAGGGAGCGCACATTTCATTACATACTTTAAAAGATGATTTTAGAAAAAGCGGGCGGCCATGGTAAATATAAGAATATTTCCCTCCACGTAAACAGTGCCTGCATCAGGTCCCTAGTTTACCCTGCTTGAGTTTGTTTAATTCACATGTAACACTGTACTTATTACATAATGTGACTTTTTCGAATGCATACATTACCATTGTTTTGCTTACTCTTTATTCTTCTAGGATACCATTTTTCCCACATTGTTTTTAATTAGAAATGGAGGATGGAGATTCACGCAGTTTCTGCAATAAATTGTGGGTTGTACTGCTGCTTAATTACGGGCTGATAATTTCTTTGAATTACAATATGTGAATAAAAAACAGTGCATGAGTTTAAAAATGAGTGATGAGATCATTAGGATAAAACACTTAGATTTTTTCTTATAGAAATGCGTGAGTTTGGTTTCTGTGTTAACGCATCAAACAGTCCTGACATGTACAACAACGGCAGCAATACATGTACTGCAACTATGGTAACCAAAAACTTCAAACATATTGTGACTCTCCAGATTTATGCGTCCAGCACCGCTTTGACCTCATAGTAATAGAGAGCACTGGTGACCTACAAGGGCATTCTAGTTTACTCAAGGTAAATGCACTGGACATGTATCTGAGAGCTTCTCATTATGGAAGAAATACCCTCCCCTACTCATAAATAATCAGGTACAACTATAACATGCTGTCATTGCTACAGTATGGACTATGTACAAACAGTTCAGAGCAATAAAATATATTCTAGCCTGCTCAATGGAAGTAAAAAATCAGAAGGAAAATGGTTCTGTATTATGTGATTATTGCGAGCTCTTTTGGATTCTTTCTTGTTGTTGTGTACTGAGTAGTTTAGAGTTGGACAAGTATAAATTATTGAGAGAATTCAAGACGTACTCTGTGAGTGGGTAGTTGAGCCCTGTTTTACATAGAAAAAAAGCCTTTCCTCCATCGCTCAGAGTTACTTGTTATTAAAATCCGAAAATCAGGAAACTTATAAAACCATCACAAACCACTTAATTTTGAGAGACAAGCTGTTCTAGTCAGAGCCTATTGCTGGGCAGTAAAATAGCACTCTATGTAGTAGTTCTTTGTGACTTTATAATTTAAACATCCCACCGTGATCCGAATTTCCTATATATAATGTTCTACATGTCCTTATCCCTACTGTTACCTGCGGATGAGTAAACCTGACATGGGGACACCAGAACATCTAGCAGATCAGCATGGCCCAGGTTGTGTGATTAAACAGCATCTACAATAAAAAAAATACAAACTGTACATAAGAATGAGAAATCAGTAGTGAATTGTTATTATTGAAAGATGGATAACATTGAATTGGACCCTCTGTAGAACAATAGAGGAAATTGTATTAGTGGTGCAGTGGACAACATCAATGGGATGGTATATTGTGTATAATATCTACTATACTTTACATTCACTGTGTTTGTGACCTCTGGGACCCCCATTGATCAAGAAATGAATTCGTTCCTTACAACATCTTTCCCAGCACAGTGGGCTTCTCCTTACCTACTGTGAAAGTCTTTTGCTCTTCCCATTCATAGAACCATATCTCATTGAATTGGTAGGGTCTAGAGGTCATGAAGGATGCATCCTAACAATGTCATCACTTTATAGATGGGAAGTGTGAACATCTTTATGCTCTTACACCCTTAATGTTTGCTTAAACATACTATCTCCAGTAGAGAAAAAATATTAACCAAAGATTGAATATTGGTCTAACTACTGAGAAAAGGTTCTTAAAAAGTGACGGTCCTTACATTCCAAATAAATGGGTTACTGTGTCAGGGTTTTGCTTTTTGTCAGGCATAGACCGCTATTGTAAAGGAAGCAAGCACCTGGGAATTATCCTAACATAACATGTTCTTTTAGTTTGGGGAACTTGTCTGTTCATAAATTTAATGTAAAATCTCATTTTCCGTCCTGCTTTTTTGAAGAAAAAAATTCCACTATATAAGCAACTTGTGTCATGTCGCCCTTATGTACCAATCCTATAGAAAACTATGACCTATGTCCTCAGAGGGAGGCAATTTCCTTCTACATTTAACTGTAGGGTTACATGCAAACCCTGGGATAACGGGGGTCAGAAGAGACTACCCACACGCCACAGTCTACACTAGTGAATCAGTCATTCTGGTCATATAAAGGGAACATGTCAGCAGAACATTACCTACTTCTGGAAGCTTAGTTTGTTATGTCAACATCGTTTTTATTTACTATGTTACTCTTTCGGTTTTTCTGTATGAAATGAAATACTGTATCCTGTAATTTTTACTTGGACATTTAACATAACAAACCGGGCTGACACTCCCTAACCGGGTAGCAGCAAACACAGAGAACTACTCACAGCTTTTAACCATTGTCTAATCCAATATATATGGTTCACCAAAACGGAGTTTTCCATTTGTAAGCTTTCAGTTACATTATTCTTTGCAAAGGTTTTTTTCAGAGTCATAGTTGTTATTACTAATAGATAGAATTTTTGATTCTACCTGACAACATAATTGTGCTTTTGTCAATGCAAATACTTTTCTAGACATTTTTTTTGTTATTTTTTTAGCCAGTTTAATTACCCTATTTGGGGGGAAAAATGGATTAATGGTTCCAAAAAGTCTATTGTAAATAATAATAATAGTAGCTAAATGCATATGGATTTATACACAGCTTTTACTGATCTAAATAATTACCACTGAGGGTAAAGTACAGGACAGGAAATTTGAAGAGAACAAAATGGCATCCAATAAATTCTGCCAAAAGCCAATTATGAAAATATTAATTTATTCAGCTGTTGTAGGAATGTCAGAGACCATTACCATAATCATGGCTCTAAAAGATTGAGCAAATCATGCACTTTTTTAACAATTGTACTTTACTATGTGGTATGAAAAAAATTGTGTGTAAACATAATCACTTATCAAGTATGTGAGGTCTACTGTGTAACTGGTTTCCAAGGTAGTTTCATGGTCTGTGTGTAGTGTGTGTGATGGAAGTTTCTCTTTAGAGAGTGTACTGACGCTTAGTAGTTGCAGGTTCTCTCCGACCTAAGTAACACTTAAATTGTGAATGTGGGTAGCCTCTTATGTTATTGTAGCGCATATAGACCGCATGGGGGATATACTTACCCGTACCGTGACCGCCCACCGTTCCGGACATGTCCACAAGGATTTCGAGTCCGCGGATTATCTAAGATCACTAAGGGATACTTCTTCCGTGGTAGTTGAGTGCTGATCTTGCAACACAATTTGATTTTTAAATCCCGCGTTTTTTGTCTGAATCGGTCGGGTTTCCGACGGCCAAGAGCCCCTCAAATTTGTTTCGCATGGAAGCCGGCGCCGATGCACACTTATGCGCAAAAGCTTGAATTGCAAAACGATGCGGGTCTAGAGCAATCTGACTCGAAAAATAGAAATGTGCCCGGCACACTCACTTTTTGGCAGACTAAGTCCAATTTTGTATGGCAACATTATGAGAAAACGAAAGTCTAGGGAAAATGACAGAACAGCTTATCCGTAAGGCCATTAGTAAGATTGCCAACTGTCAATCATAGTATACGGCAAGGTTTTGACGAGAATCCAAAGTTGGTCTAAGAATACGTTGGGAGGGACGTCATAAACAATACATCAGGTTGGAGTAGCCAGATCCTCGATAGCATTTGTAGTATGTGCAGGCCCAAGTATGACAATCAGGGGGAGCAAGCTTGAAGAGAACATACAATACACAGGGAGATACGTCAAGGAACACTAGGCTTCTTTTCTAGCTGAATAGGATATAGCTTGAGTGTAAAGATTTGGATGAATACAAATTTAAAGTTTTATAATGGGCAAGTCTAAACAGTCAGGAGTGGTGGCGTAACATACAACACCCAAAAATTCCATAAAAAATCCCTCTATTCAGCGAATGGCTATAGCATTTACATCTAACTGCTTGTAAATTCCCCATTCTTCACACTTTATACCCATTAAACTAGATTTATCTCGCAGAGCACCGTCGACAACATATTGCGTTTCAGTACATGGGTTTCCATTGTAGGCTGTAGTTCATACATACTTATCTTTATTAATTATAGGTCCATGTCACTAGTTCTGTATCAACTACTTACAATCCACTGGATTATAACCCTACGGTCAAGTAACAAAGTTATTTTCCATCTGATTATGTGATTTACCTGCCTAAGTCTCTATATTATTTATTAAGAAATTATACATTATCAGATAGCTGCAGAAAATGGCGCTAATAAAGCTTGTAATATTATTATCTTTATTGGCCTGATGATCGAAGTCTTCTGGTGATTTCTCCAAACGCCTGTATGTCTGCAGAAAGGCTTCTAACGTCTACAATACATCGTACTAGCTACTGCCCAACCTATCTCGCGTCATACTTTCATAATATAAGCTAACTGGCGGTCCTCTGTTTGTTCATTCCACCACTTTAACTGTATATAGCTCGCTTCCCTACATGAGGCATCCCCACACCGTATCTGCCCTCACCGATCGAGATTGCGCAACATATCAAGTTAGTAACCTACTTTATATAGGCATCCATGTCATCCATTACGTACAGTTGCAAATACATATCCAGACCTAGTGTAGTCTAGCTCTTTTATAAATGGAAGAGGGAGCATTAATGTCACTACATTTTTACCTTCTGCCTAGCATCTTATCTCTTGTTTTGTAGACAATGGATATATATTTATTATTACGACTGTCAAAAACAAGTCATCTACCAGCATCAGTAGAAGGAGGATCCTGGTGGGACACCAGCAACATCATAGTCCTTCTTAGTAAAACAGGGGATTTTAAAATGGCTTTATCCAAGTGTATCATAGTCGTCTATCAAACATGAGAAACATTTACACCTCTGCTCAGACGTTGACTGAGTAGTGTTAATATGTGTGTAATTAAATACCAGTTATTTTCACATGGCTTGGCGTCTCTAGAGTTACTAGTGTCTTATTAATGGTACACAATAGTTGGTTATATCATTATACATACACGCTTATTTACTGCCTCGGAAGTAAGCAATGTTTCTAGAATAGATCGACTGGCTGTTTGCTCTGCCTCTTGGGCAAATCTGTTGTACTACTTCACCTTTGTCATGCTTTAAGATGGCAATTTATTAATTTATCAGGTCGCGCAGAAACGTATTGTGAATAAACAAATTCTTGTCAACGATCAGGGTAGATAACTGGACCCAGACGCGGATGACGTAAGTGCACGCCCAATGTCAGTAGTGGGTATCTATGTGTATCTGGCTTGCTGCGGAGGCTGGTACCACCAGGTCACTCCACAGGCGCCACTTTTCTTGCCGAGATGGCCAAGGCGAGTACGTAAGGCTGAGCCAGAGTCGTGGACAGGCAGGAGGTCAGGACAGGAGCACAGGATCAGAGTCGGGAACAAGCATAAGGTCAGGGCTGGCGCAGAGGACGCGTGCGGAACTGAATCAGAGTAATAACTATCACACTAACCACCCTAGCATGGGAAAACACCTTTCTCCAAGGCACAAAAGATCCAGCCGGGGAACCAAGGGGGGCGGCTTCAATTTATCAGGCAGGCGGGTGGTTCAGAGACCATCGTTGGGTGCTCTGGCTCTTTAAAACTTATAGACGCGGCTCATGTGCCTACGTATGCGAGGACTGCTGCTGGAACCGAGGAGAGGTGAGCGATGCGTGTGCGAGCACCGGTCAGGCGCCATGCAGGACAGGGTGCCTAAGACTCTGGGACATGGGTTGCAAGCCCCCCCCATGACACACAATGCCAGTAGAAATATGTACAACAGATTTAGGGAAATAGAAATGCAATTAGCTGCTTGCAATACTTTCAGTTGAGACATCCTTGGTTGCGTTACATTGCATGTACAACATAGGACCATAGGCAATAGTACCGCTCCAGGGTCATTCAAACTATCAAGCTTGAGTTAAAAAAAAAAAAGAAATCCTTTGTGTGAAAATCTACATGATACAAATAAAATTGTATCCACAGGCAGCTCGTCGGTGTAGTATTGCGTTGGCCAGCTTGGTGAAGCTATGGTCAGCAGAAATATACTCTCAGTGCTTTCTGCGCGACGGTAGCTTCGCCGTATGCTAATGAAAACGGTAACCACCTCCTGCTCCATCAATATCTAACCCCGGCGGTGTACCCCTTTATTAGAACTACCCTGTTTATATGTGTTGGCTATGTAATCCATCTCGCCTACTTTTTACAACAGAAACCTGAATTACATAGCTGTGTGAAGATAAGGAGAAGATTTGGAGTACATGCACCAAGAACCATGTCCAGTTTACTAATCTGTTGGTCGTTGATATAAAAAAAAAAAATATATACATTTGTACAGTTTGATATACAGCATACATCGTGTGCATCCTACAGGACAATAGTTGTTTTTTTTTTCTTGTCTGCACTAAGCCTGGTTTTCCTCCCTACTCTGTATTTCCGTTATACTACACTTTAAGTGCAAATAGTTTAACCCCCCTCTGCTGGAGGACTTCTAGCTTGTCCTGCACAGATTACGGACAAGCATCATTTTAGTAAATGCCCTCGTACCACTAAACCTATGTCCAATCCTTCCCATAAAAGACTCATTAAGTCTCTGCTTTCAGGTGCAATAAACATCTTCTTCACTTGGCGAATAAGGAGTTTTTGCTTAAAAAAGCTACTGAAAAATCCAGCTTCATAAACATCTTGTTCAGTTATCTGAATTTCCAAATTGTTTTGGATCTTCGCTGTGTCACTGGTGTCATTGAAGAAGCGGTTACATGATTGCTGCGCTCACCTTTTTACACATATCATCGCAGTTTGATTCAGATAACTTTAGCAGACTGAAGTGAAGGTTTTTACATTTCCATTTTCATTTCCGACAAGTAAAAATAATTGTCTGAGGCAGATTAAATAGCAACCTCCACTGCATTCACGCGTCTTCTTTCTCTTTTCTGTCTTCAATAGTTAATTGTCTATGTTCCAATTGTTGTTTAAAGGAGTAGTCCAGTAGTAATACAAAACAACTTATTCCCATGCAGTAATAGACACAGCATCTGCCATTATCACTTGCGTTATTCAAGGGGGGACTGGGGGAATCTATGTACACTGCTCAATAAATAAAGGAAACACTTAACACAAAATAACTGAAAGTAATAAAACTTTTGTGAAATTAACCTGTTGCCCGTCTGCACACCCCATATTACCGGACACTGAGCTCAGTGACTTGTCTAACGGAGCAGCGCTGATACCGGTTCAGCTCAAGAACTGAGCGAGACCGTCACCGGACCAAGGTGGTGGCTATAAACAGATGATTGCTTGTTCATGTCCCATGGTGGAAACCATGGTGGTCAAAAAGGAAAAAAATAAGAAATCAATACATATAAGGAACCTATAATGCTAAAAAAAATTCTAAACATACACAAAACCCACATATATAGTATCAACTGTTCCGTAAAACCCGTAAATAAAAGAACTGGTAAAACCCACAAAATTTATGATTTTTACCTATTGAATCCCACAAATGCATATAAAGTGATCAACAAATCATAGTAACTCCACTCCAATTATCGTTGCAAGTACATATCCCGAAAACAAGCCATGAACCAGCTCTGTAGCCCAAAAATAAAAATGTTATGCCACTTGGAAGATGGTGATGCCAAGATGATAGATTTTCCCCACATTAGGTTTTATTTGGCAAAATTAGTAATACGTAAGAAAGAATTCAGTCTGGTATCCCTGTAATAGACTGACCCAGTAGAATAAAGATAACATGATTATTACTATACGGTGAACACACGAAAAAAAATCCAGTACAGAATTGTATGCTTTTTCTACTCCTGCCCTCAAAAAAATATTCCTAATTTTCAACAATAGGGATACCAACCCCAAAACGGTAACACTGAAAAAGCATCTCATCCCACAAAAAAAATGTCCTTCACATGGCCCAATAACGAAAAGCTAACTTTTAAAGCCTCAAAGGCCAATGAGGAAACTAAAATCCTGGCAGCTGCAGGTCCCACCTTCCTTCTGTCACGTTCACGCCACATGGTGGGATCTCTGTACTCGGGAGAAATTGCATAACACAGTTGAAGATGAGTTTCTCTTTTTATCTTTTTGGAAATGTGTAATTTTAAGGCTAAATGAACGTATAACCGACACATTTGACCATTCTAAATTTCACCTCCATTTTGATTTTAATTATTATGAAGATCTCAAGGGGTTAACAATCTTCCTAACAGCTTTTCTAATAGTTTGAGGGGTGCAGATTTGAAAATGGGTTGGTTATAGAGGGGGGTTTTGGATGTTAAATATGTAAAATTTCATTCAAAACTGTATTCATCCCCAAAATGGTCAATTCTGAAAATCAGGAAATGTATATTCAATTTGTAGAAGCCGCGTGACGTCAAAAAATCACTCTCTAGCTCTATGTGCAAAATCCCAGGGTGTGGGCAGGGCCTCTCTAAGCAGAAGACATTTATCATCCATCTAGTTCTCTGGTGTGACAATGTGGGTAATTTCAGAGTACAGGTGTAAATACACTTTAATCTGGCTCTGACATTGTACTGGCACATGCAGGTTCGGACTGGAGATCTGGGGCCCACCAGAGAAAATGGACATTTGGGCCCACCATTATAAACGAATGCAAGACATGCGTAAAAATGGTAAACCTGCTATATTTTCTTTGTGCATTAGTAAACACAATTAATGTATAAGCCAGGTAAAAAACCAATTCCTTAACAACCAAATGAGACGTGTAAAATAAACTTGGACCTGTCACAGGGTCTCATTTCAACTAGACAGGTTGCAAAAGCCCATCACATCTGCTGTGCAATATGTAGTTTCCTGCTATCTCTGACCATTTGCCATTACAGAATAATTATGTGTTGCACCCTGACAGAATTCTGGTATCCCGGGGTTGGGCTTTGATTTGGATCCATTTTAAAAACAACATGTAACATGTCGTGCTGTCAGGACCTCCTCAGCTCTTGACCCCGTCTTTGTGCTCCTTTACATCTCCTCCCTTCTGCTCCTGTCACAGAGCTCACAGCCTGGTGAGCCTGACATCATGGGAGAGGGAGGAGCTGTACAGGAGCACAAGGTGGGGGCCAAGAGCTGGGAGTCTGCAGCACAGACATTTCACAAGTAGTTTTTGAAATGCATCCAAACCAAAGCCCAACCCCTGGGACTACACAGAGGATTCTGTCAGGGGCAAGGTTATTTATAACACACAATTATAATGTAATGCATAAGCTTAGAGAGAGCGACAGACATATTTGCAGTGGCAGCTGTATGGGCTTTTGCTACCTGTCTTTAGTGAAAATGAGGTCCCTGGTGATAGGTTCCCTTTATTAGAAAAATGTTATACCATGTGCAATCATGTGTACAGTGAAAACTAGGAAGATAGGTTCAGCTATTTATAATGGTAATCATACAGTTTCCTCTAATCAACTGGCAGGTTGCACCTTTAATGCCCAAGAGTCCTACTAGATAAACAAAATAAACAATGTTTTGTGCCATCATATTCTGAAGCCTACAACTTTCTTTTACTCTTTCATTAACCCCTTCTGACCAGGCATTTTTCTTTTTTGAGGCTTTCTTTCTGTTGTATACATGTATTTAATAAAGATGCCGTTTAACTCTTGCAAGACTGTTCACTTTTTTAATTTTTGCATTTCCATTTTTCACTTTTTTTTCTTTCCTTCCAAAAGCCTATAAAAGTTATATATTTAATTTTTTTCTTTATAAAGACATATGAGGGCTTGTAATCTATGGGACAATTCTACTTTCTAGTGGTACCACTTTATATTCTGTGCCATGTAAGAAGACTGAAAAAGTCCAAATTTGGCAAAGCTCCATTATAGCTCTCAGGGCCCCCTTCCCCACAGCGCTATACTGCGACCCCTCCTTTCCCCTCAGAGTTGCCATTCAGAGCACCACTCCATAATAATAATCTTTATTTATACAGCGCCATCAAATTCTCTAGCGCATTACAGATTCTGGGGAACATACAAAAAAAAATAAGACATTAAAAAGTAACAACAGTCATGTGAAACACAGGGCCCCCTGGCCCCCTCCCCCAGAGCTGTGATCACAGGGCCCCGGCCCCCCCTCCCCCAGAGCAGCCATCAAAGGTCCCCGGCCTCCCCCAGAGCAGTCATCAAAGGACCCTCCTCTCCCAGAGAAGTAATAAAGGGCCCCCTCCCCTCAGAGCAGTCATCAAGGCCCCCCCTCCCCCCCCAGTGAAGTCATTAAGGCCCCCTACACCCCAGAGCAGTCATTAAGGCCCCCCTCTCCACCAGAGCAGTCATTAAGGCCCCCTCTCCACCAGAGGCAGTCATTAAGTCCCCTCCCCCCCCAGAGCAGCCATTATGGCCCCCCTCCCTCCAGAGAAGCAATCATGGGGCCCCCCCTCACCCCCAGAGCACAATCAGGGCCCCCCCCTCCCCCCAAGCAGCAAAATGGGCCCCCTTCCCCCCAGAGCATCATCGAGCCCCCTCCCGCCCCGCAGCGTCTCTGGCCCCCCCTCCCCCAGAGGCATAATCATGGCACCCTCCCCCAGAGTGCGGTAATATGGGCCCCCCCCTCCCCCCAGAGCAGCAATCATGGGCCCCCCCCCCCTCGCCCCCCCCCCCAGAGCAGTATCATGGGCCCCCTCCCCCCGGAGCAGTAATCATGGGCCCCCTCACCCCCAGAGCGGTAATCATGGGCCCCCTCACCCCCAGAGCAGCATCATGGGCCCCCCCTCCCCCCAGAGCAGTCATCGAGGCCCCCCCTCCCCGCAGAAGTCAGTAATCATGGGCCCCCCTCCCCCCAGAGCGTAATCATGGGCCCCCCCTCGCCCCCGAGCAGTAATCTATGGGCCCCCCCTCCCCCGAGCGTAACTCATGGGCCCCCCTCCCCCCAGAGCAGTATCAGGGCCCCCCTCCCCCCAGCGCAGCATGACCGCGGCGTGTAAGGGGTTAAACACCCGGGATCTGAGTTTTTCCGATCCCGGGTGTTAGTGCCGGGTCTGGGCTGTAAGATCACAGCCCGACACCGGCACTATACTGACCCGATGTCCCGAAATCATCTTCTGACGCGGCGCCGTAGAAAGGCGTACGCGTCAGAAGAAGTACCCTTAATGACCGACGTAGAATCCCGATAGGGAGGTCATTAAGGGGTTAAAATATAAGCTAATATGTAATTAGTTGTTATTTAAAATTTTGCAAAAAAAATGCTGTGGACATACACTATAATGAGGAATTTTACTGGTCCTTCAATCATTCCATTGATTTCCTCCACGCAGAGCAGACACTGGACAGAAGATGGGGTAAGGGGGGGCCCTTTATGACTGCTCTGGGTGGAGGGGGGCCCTTGGTGACTGCTCTGGGGGGAGGGCTGCCCTTGATGATTGATCTGGGGGGAGGGGGGCCTTGATGAATGCATTGGGGTAAGGGGGGCCCTTGATGATTGATCTGGGGGGAGGGGGGAGCCTTGATAATTGCCCTGGGGTAAGGGGGGGCCCTTTATGACTGCTCTGGGGGGGGGGGGGCCCTTGGTGACTGCTCTGGGGGAGGGGGGGCCCTTGGTGGTCGGCTGGGGGGGGGGGGGGGGGGGGGGGGGGGGGCTGGGGGGGGGGGGCTCGGGGGGGGGGGGCAGGGGCCCTGTGATGGCAGCTCTGGGGGAGGTGGCCGGGGCCCTGTGTTTCACATGACTGTTGTTACTCTTTAATGTTTTATTTTTTTGTATGTTCCCCAGAATCTGTAAAGCGCTAGGGAATTTGATGGCGCTGTATAAATAAAGATTATTATTATGGAGTGGTGCTCCTGTAATGGCAACTCTGAGGGGAAAGGGGCCGCAGTAATAGCAGCTGTGGGAGGAAGGGGGCCCTGAGACTATAGTGGCAGCTGTAGGGGCCCTGAGAGTATAATGGAAGCTGTAGGGACCCTGAGAGTATAATGGAAGCTGTAGGGACCCTGAGAGTATAATGGAAGCTGTAGGGACCCTGAGAGTATAATGGAAGCTGTAGGGAGCCTGACACTATAATGGAAGCTGTAGGGACCCTGACACTATAATGGAAGCTTTGGCCACATTTGGTACTTTTCCAGCTTCTTACTACATGGCACAGAATACAAAGTGGTACCACTAGAAAGTAGAACGTGTCCCATAGATTACAAGCCCTCATATGTCTTTATTAAAGAAAAAAATCTAAAAATATAACTTTTATATGGCTTTTGGAAAGAAAAAAGGGGAAAATGGAAATGCAAAAACTAAAAAGTGAACAGTTGGAAGAGTTATATGGCATCTTTATAAAATGCCATGTACACAACAGAAAGAAAGCCTCAAAAAGTAAAATGCCTGGTCAAGAAGGGGTTAATGAAAGAGTGAAAGAAAGTTGTTGCCTTCAGAATAGCTAATTTTCCCCCTTTTTTGAATACATGTTCATGTACAACTAAAATAAAAGGCGATCTCTCTGCACTCTGTCTCTGCAGACAGACCTTGTGGCCTAGAAGCTGGAACCCAAAAGAGCCTAAACCCTCCTGCCAAGGGTGTTTTATCCGTACTGGTTAGGTGGTGGCTACCTCTCCAATTACACTTCATGGCACATTATAGATCACTTGGTTGACAATCACACCTAACTTAACCATTGCCTTTCCAGCCGGACTAACACTTGCTAATTACCTCAGATGTTATGTGAGTTGCGCAGGCTCACCTTCTGGGGAGAGACAGATAGAGGGCCCTATTCGCAACTACCCCCTTGGCAGGGGTGTTGCCATATCTATGTAAACTTCAGCACAGCACAGTGAGGGGGCACTGAAGAATTGGAGAGTCTCTCCTCCTGCCATTTCTGCTGTTGGTGTGAGGGAATGGGGAGTGGGGGACGAGCTGCACTGGTGTCTGTGTGGATTATTTGTTTATATACGTGTAGGAAAGCTGAGGGACATATTAGAGTGTCTAGGTTTTGTTACTACATTAGTTAGGGCTTCGTCACACCGAGTGCTGGAGTACTGAGCCATGAGTACCAGATGAGAGCAGGAGAGAGAGAGAGAAGATGTGAACTCATTTAAGTCAAAAAAAAAGAAAAAAAAAAAAAAAAAAGAAAATCCTCCGTTATCAGCCCTCAGTGAAGTCATGGAATGTGCCACTGATATCAGTGGGAAGGCTGAAGAATACAAGAGGAGGACAAGATTCTGGTTAACTAATAAAATTGCAAAAGGGCTTCAATTACCTGCCCTAAACCATATCAAAAGTTTTATTTGAAATGATGCTTACTCTATGGCCGGGAAGGCAGATTGGTCAATGGACAGTTAACTCACCATGGAACCTCCATGTTCAGCCATTTTATGGACAGGAATGCGAGCTCAGGGGAATGAGAGCTACAGTGATAAACCAAAGAATATATATATTGGTAAAAAGTGCCCATTCCCTTAACTACCCGGAATAAAAACTTTGCAAAAAATTATTATATCGCTATATATCTGTCAGTCCGTAACAGTTTCTGGCATAAGATGTAATTGGACGTTCCTTTTGGCACAACTTGAGAACTGTACCAACTGTTTGATAACTTATGATTTTTTTTGATTGGTAAAGATTTGAAAGATGCCTTTGAACCATTTTGTTCTTTTTTTTTTATTATGAGTTGTCATTGTATTCATGGAGGTTCAATTATTTATATATTCTGATAGGGTATTTTGCATGGCAGGACACCTACAATTTTGATTTGTATTTATTGTAATAAATAATATAATTATATTTTTATATATGCATTCCATTTTACAGTTTTGACATTTGGGCCCCCTAGGTGGTTTGATGCTTATACAAAACTCACTTCATTGCAGTTACACATCGATAGTGGTATTTTGGGCTCATTTATTATAGGCTGCCCTGCCAGCGGCTTCAATAGCTATCACGTATGGCAGGCCTGGGAGCCTATCATGTCTTGTATGGATGTTATATTATCATTTTTTAGTCACAGAACACAGTGCTCTTGCACCTCAGGACTCTGCAACAATCCCAACTCGGAACTTACTATCTGCAACACTGCGTAGTAAACTATTTCAATTTCCAAGCATTTATCCCTCACAGTTCATAGTACAATATAACAAAAGGAAAATATTTATGAGCTGACTTGCTTGAGAGTCTAGCATGATTACACTATCACACTATCATATATACACAAGTATACCCTGATTTTTCCAGCACAAAAAAAATGTGCTGAAAATCCAAACTCCTCTTATAATCGAGTAAAAAAAAAATATACATCAAAACTCACCTTTCTGCTTCCCCTCTGCTGGCTTATACTGGGCAGGGGGCGGGCTATATACTGGGGGATATGGGCTAGCAGGGTCTATATTTTCTGGGGGGCAGGTGCTGGCTATATTTTTATTGGGCAGGTCCGGCAGGCTACATACTGGTGACTGCTGTGACCAATGACCTTACCAACCCGCGCTTAAAGGAGTGAATAGGTTTTTCCCCCATGTTTTTATGTGGGTTAAAATTGTAGGCCTCGGCTTTACTTGGGTCGCTTTATCTCGATAATATACGAAGGTACTCTGAACAACCCATTCTGTTACAACATTTTGTGTGGTTAGGGGATGGGCTCTATACACCAGCAGTATGAGCATCCCAATACCTTTGTACCATATTTATATGTGTATAAGGGTCTATATTGATCTATTGTGTCACCATATAGTCAGTATGGGAGGAGCATTTATCTGTAGACCAAATATTTTCTTCTGTGTCTTTCGCAGAGCTCAATCTGACAGGAAATCTCCTTGCAAAGCTCCCTCATGAAGTCAGTCAGTCATCGACTCAAATAATCAATTTATCAAAAATAAATTTGACACATTCCCATTTAGCTGCAGAAATTCAATGTATAGAGAACATCAACCTGGAAGACAATCAGATTAAGGTAGGTGGATTTTTTTTCTCAGCGTTTGTGAAGCTGTAATAACATAAACAAGACATTATGGAGGAAGCAGGATATCACAAGTGTTTATTAGCGGCTCCGTTATGTCTCATCTGTTTTCAAAGCGTTAATAACCCTTACATTCCTACATACAGGGCAGTAGGCGATTACTGTATATACTGTTATGTACATAACATGGATTATATTTGTGCATGTTTTGGCAACTTTGTTTCTTCGCCGATCACATGACGCCTAGAACCTTCTAAGGAACGGACACCCATAACAAATGACATCAGTCTGCTGACTGCATCATGCAAAAAAAAGAGTTTTTTCAAATATACACACACCAGTTCTAACCTATGTAGAGATATCATAATATTTGAGTTTGCATTACTGATGAATATTCCCTTGCGATCAAGCTCTTTTGTAGTAACCATGCAGTTTTAGCATTACTAGGGAAATTAACTACTTAAATATTCCCATCTGTGTGTTACACTAAGCCTTCTAATAGAGAAAGATTAAAATGTGTGTCATTACAGCTGCTCTGCATTGGTTTAGGTACTGTTTAGTGAGTGTTGTAAGACTATATGTTAAATAGCTTATATAAGCTAGTGACTGGTTGCATCTTTTATTTTATTGACACAGGACAGTCAGTATATTTCTGAAAAAAACCCCAATGATAGCCACACCACTCGCTATCCACTACCGAGTTTTCAGCTTTCATTTGAGGCATACACTGTTTACTGAAGTCACTCATATTCTGTATGTTTAAAAACTGTATGAATGGTAAAAAAAAGTTTGTCTCGTTTGGAAAATGCAACTGTTACAGTGCGACCCTGCGTTCATCACGAGTTCCTAATAATATGTTTACATAAATTCTTAAATAGTGTTTCTCACTTCACTCAAGGAAAACAAGTAGACTATATTAGTAGATACTCGAGTATTGCTGGTTATTACAGCAGTGAAAAAAAGCAAAGTCAAACTCAGCCTTTCCAGCCCCGAGGTCTTCTCTACTTCCCGTCAGCAGCATCAGGCCCGTGACACAGGAGCTGATGACGCAAGCAGAGTACCTGCCGGTGGCAGTACCAGTTAATTTTTTTTGTGCTGGGCAAATGGGGGCTGGCTAGCTGATATACTACACAAGATGCGACTATGACTTACACAAGCTGACTATATACTACACACACAGGCTGACTATATCTACACAAGGCTACTATAACTACACAAGCTGACTAAGACTACACGGCTGATACTACACAAGGCTGGACTATATACTAAGAGGGTGACTAAATACTAAAGAGGGCTGGCTGGCTATATAATAAAGGGAATGGCTGCCTATACCTAAACGGGGGATCGCTAGCTATATACTACAGGGGGTTTGCTGGCTACTATACTGGAGGCTGTTACCAATGCATTTCCCACCCTCAGCTTATACTTCCCCATAGGTTTTCCCAGTTTTTGGTGCAATTAGGTGACTTATACCCTGGTAGCTTAGTACTTGAGTACTATAGGCACAGTCACTCAACAGTCCAGTACAAAATATTTGTCTGCCTTATTTTAATTTATATACTATTACATCTGCAAAGACTCATTAGTTCAAATCATATAAATGTACAAAACAAGCATTATCAGTGACAACTGGTATATTAGTAAGATCATGGTACCTGACTCTCAGAATGACATAGATACAATAGGGTGCTAAAGCACCATACTGCCATAGCTGGAACTATACACCCTTGTGGCAGTATAATAACAGGCTATATAGCGGCCATTAGAACTATGGGCAGTGATGTGTTACGCCGATGGGCTCATAGTATAACAATAACATCCAGGTAGCCAGAAACCTCAACTATGTGAGAAAACCTGGAAGTAAAACTGGGCTTCAACCCCACGGTGCGTGCTCGAGACAGGTCAGTCTGAGAACCAGCCCAGCTCTAGACACAGTACACAGCTACAGAGCGACATTTACCACAAAACGGGGGATATACAATCTCCATATTGTGAAGGAATAGCATAAATACCATATAGTTCATACAAAAAATTACAACTGCCAAAGGTTCAACCGAATCGGCCCGAAATTACAATATTTTCAGACGTCGTTTCCTAATAATCTTCATTACCATTGACTTTAGTTAATATTAAAAAGCATCTGAGAAAAAAGAAAAAGTTAAAATCGGGAAGATGCTATCTTGAGGCTATACATACGGAAGGAACCACTCTCCTATGTGGGGGAGGGACAGTACAGTATTGGATTACAATCCACATTAAGACCATGTGGTGCCAAAGGTTCATTCATATTCCATTTAAATTCTCTTTGCGTAGCATCATCTCCTATTCCCACCACACGTGGGGGTGGGGTATATGATCTTATGAGGGTAATTTCAGCGTGCCCGATCCTCCAAAAATGTCTGATACTGGTAGTGCTTTTTTTTTTTTGTGGATGGTGTATCTGTGTTGTGGGATCGGATCTTAAAATCCAATGTAGTTCACCAACTACGCAACCGCAGACATTCAATACATAGATAACATGATCGCTGTTGCAATCTAAGTATGTTTAAATCTTTATTGTCTTCCACATATGTGTGAAGTTTCCACTCTTATCATTTGGGAGCAGTTCACACATGTCCCGCATGGGTAACTACTCGGAGTGCTGTTCATTTTTGTTGGATATGTATGTAGACTTGTACCGGACTTTGAAGCCTTGTTTTGCACCCCCACATTGGGGCTTGTTCGACACTGTGCGGCAAAAACTTTTTTTTTTCCCCTTCTCTGTGTGTATGTATATATATTTATTTATAGTTTTATGTAGCCATTTATCCTTTGGTAATAAAGTTTTCAGAGAGGTTGACCATTCTTATTGTCCACATAGATTGGAACAGGAAATAATTATTTTGATCTTAGTTAGTGTTGTTATTTAACTCTACGGGGTGAAACTCACCTCTTTGGTTCCCCCCACCACTAGAAGCTGTAATATTGGTTAAACAGCTTCTATAAAAATATCGTTGTGGCTCCTCCTTATAATCGGGAAGCTGTAGAAATAAACTACTCTTAGATGACTTTTTGGTACCAATCTCTTGCTTGATAATTGTACTCCCATTCAAAGAATGCGAAATATGCTTTATAAAGAGTTAACTTTCAATAATGCTACCCACCTGATCTTATTTTCTGACCTGATCTATTATGTCAAAATGGTAATCTTTATTTCTTGACATTTTGTGGCTTTTGGGGGCTTATTTCCATTAAAGTGTTCTCTTGCCTTTATCTGCCTTTTTTTAAGGACACTTATAAACCTTGTACTGGAAGGTCAGAGCTGTAGAGGTTAATTACATTTGTTCTTCTTAGAATGGAAATGACTTTACATAGTGATGTGTGGATTATAGCCCACACTATAACGATTCTATTTTTCTTATTGAAAGAAGCCACTTCATTATATATTCTGGTGATTGGTTCAAGCATTTGCAGATTAGCGCTAAAACATTTCTTATGCTACTAACAAATATTTTAGTTCCACTGAAATAGCAGCATTATACTCATTTAACATTTCCATGTTTACCATACTGAAGTCCATTGGTTGACTTTAGGTGGTCAACCTTCATACACCGGAGTATGGTAAAACCCAACCACTCCACATGTGGCCAGGTGAGGCAGTGTACAATTCTTCAATTGGGCCTGGTGTACAATGTACTATTCGTCCTCAAATGGTTGCTGGCGAGTGCACTGGCCTTGCCACCTTTCACGGCATTCATGTCCACTTGGCAGTTTTGCAGGTTGTATTTATTTCAGGCCTTGTATGCAAGAAAACTGGTGTCACACACTGATAAATGTCTCCCATATTGTGTGTATCATGAACATGTCTGTTTCTCAACTTATTTGTTCAAAGGTTCCATTGCGAGGATGCTTCTCTGCTTGTATTACGGAAAATACAGCGTCCCCCGAGGTTACGTACAAGATATGTTCCGTAGGTTTGTTCTTAATTGATTCGTATGTAAGTCGGAACTGATAATTGTCGGAATTTTTATAATTGCCCACAAATACTTATTTTTGCTCAGTGATATGTGGATTTTCCTCGCTCATTCATTACAATTTGCTATCTTCGGAAGACCCCGTGCTACCATGGAGACGGATCGCCGCCCCCCATTACGTCACGGGGACGCGATCCCAGGTAAGAGTGGTGGCGCCCTGCCGGCAGCCATCGCTTTGAAAACACCCCGATCGTCTAGCAATATGCAGCAAAGACTTACCACATGGAGAGGGCTCACCCGTGAGCCCTGCCCCGCAGCCGCTACCTGACCGCCGCCCGGAATCACGGAGCGTCGCGAATGGTTAATATGTTGGATTGTCATCAAAAACCAGATAACAATAAAGCTTCATTGCCGACACCAGGGATTGTGAAAGGGGGGACGGGAATGAGCGGGTGGAGTTAAGGGAGTAGGGTAAGAAGGAAGAGTGGGAAGAGTGAAAGATCAAGAGCGAGAGGGGGAAATAGTCTGAAGGGGGGGGTGGGTGGAAGCATTTGTTGTAGTAGGGTGGGGTGTGAGAGTAAGAATGAGAGAGGGGTTTGAAAGTAGGGGGAGTAAGGGGGGTTAGTAGGGGGGTGATAAGGTTGGTGTAGAGGAGTGAATGCAGGGTCGAAGGAGAATGTGGGGGAAGGATGGATTGGAGAAGTAAAAGAGGGGAGGAGCAAAAAATCAGGAGGTGGGAAAGTTGATGAACATGGCCCCGGCACCCACAGCACGCAATAAGGATGGGGAGAGAGGAGGGGATGGAGTGGGACGTGTTGCGTGGGGTGGAAGGGGAGGAGAAGTGGTCGGGTAGCAGAAGTGTGAAGCAAGTGAGGAGATGGAGGAACGTGAAAGATTAATGAGGTGGGGGTAAGTGAAAAGGGAGGAATTAAAGGAGGACCATAGGGGAGGGGGATAGGCGGGTGATGAAATGAATAGAAGGGGGTGGGTGGAAAAGAACCTTGTGGGGGTGGGGGAAAGAGAGAAGAGCTGAGGGGTTATATAACTGATTTAGATTTTATTGTAGTCTGAGGGCTAAATACAGTAAAATTACATTACCAGAGGTTAATTTTGTAAACTAGGGGGTTATCTTAAGTTGAGTGTTTTAAGTAGGGGACCACTGTACACTACAATATGTCCAGCAGTATTTAAATGGAGACGGTCTCTTTGACTAGTGACACCTTATTCAATTAAAATGTGACCAGTACCAGACTCTCCCTATGATAAGAGAATGTGTATGACTCACCACTACATAGTAGTCATCTAAGGCATCTCCTAAGCTCAAGTTTTGATCATATACTGCTCTATGTGTGCGGATTACCAGTACCACATCTCGAATCACTGCACTGAAGGGACATGCGTGTAGTTCAGTTCCAGTGTTACTAGTATGACTCTGTAATATTGGCTGTGCGTGTGAGAGATAATAGTTGTATGGTTGGCAAATTGTAGTGACATGGGAAAAAGGACCCAGATCCGTCATTGGATGAGGCGCCTTTGTTTGAACAATACAAAAGTAATTTTGGCCTGGATTAATTTGCAATCAAGTCTGAATAAGATTGCACTCACTTATTCTTGTCGACTCATATGCTCCAAGAATAACCGTGCCAGTAGTTAAATGCGATCTTGTACTAAGAATACTGTTACTGGGGTTAAATAAGAGGAGATCCAACACTATTCTTCTATGAGGTACATCATCAGTATGTTATGTACCAGGGTCAGCATTCCCAATGATTCACATAGGATTCGTCTACCCCATAATACTGGAATGGATCATCCACTAGGACAGATAAATCTTAGTGTCAGGAATTTCAAAACATAATTACAGATGGAGATTAAGCCCTTGGCATATTATGGTTATTGACTTATTGGTGATCCATTATGAACTTCTTCCTAATACTTTCGTAATAAACTCAAGTTGATTCAAGAAATCATTCATCATCTTCTGGCAGATACTAAGGTTGCAGCGTCATCATTTGTTACACTTGCCATATTGGACATTGTGAAAGTCTGCACGCAGCAGACAGTAAGGAAAGAAAAGAAGGTTAAGATTAATTCTTTACAACCTTGAGAATTTCCACTATAGAGTTTTGCTTAAGCCAGTGGCGTTCGTAAGAATCACAAGAAACTTGAACCTTTTTATTTTCTATCTGCGATGTGGAGTACAGAAGAGAAGCACGATAAGGAGGCTGTGATCAGGTAGAAGGGATGAAATACATTTTTTCATAACTACAGGGAAGTACAAGTTTAATACTAATTTAACTGGATTTAAGCTAGTAAGCTTAACCCTTAAGGACGGAGGGGTTTTCGGCTCATTCTCGCTCTCCAACTTCAAAATCCATAACTTTTTCATTTTTCCGGTACATACCTGTGTGAGGGCTTATTTGAGTTGCGTAATAAACTTACCTTCTCCGTAATGTGATTTATTTTAACATGCCGTGGTACGTGCGAACTGAAAAAAATTCCAATGTGGAAAATTGAAAAAAAACCACACGTGCGGCACGTTCTTGTTGGCTCATTTTTACGACTTTCACTATTCGCTCCAAATGAACACGCCTACTTTATTCTTTGGTTCGGGGGTGCATCGCGTGATACCAAAGTGATATAGGTTTTTTGTGTTTTATACATTTTCAAAAATTAAACGAATGTGTACAAAAAGAAAAAACTTTTTGCCAGCTTCTGACGCTAATAACGATTTCATACGTTGGCGCGCGAAATTGTGAGGGGTCATTTTTTGCCAAATGAGTGACGTTTTCATGCTACCATTTTGATGTCGTGGACATTTGATAATTTTTTATTTCATTTTTTATGTTATGTAAAAAAGTGTAAAGTCGCATTTTGGAACATTTGGGCACCATTTCCCCCGCTCGAGGATCACCGCCGGCCTTAACCGTTTTATATTTTGATAGAGCGGCATTTTGGGACGCGCGATACTAATGGTGGTGGATTTTACTGTTTTATTATGTTTTATATCAGTTCTATGAAAGGGGGGTAATTTTAATATTTTTCTTATTTTTTTTTATTTTTAAACTTTTTTTTTTCTTTTTTTTTCACTATCTTTAGACCATCTAGGTTACATTAACCTATATGGTCATATCGTTCCTACCATATACTGCAATACGTCTGTATTCGTAATTGCAGTTTTGCAGCCCTTCATTGCCATGAGCCCCTGGCTTCATTGTAACGATCTGCAGCCGCCAGATAGCCTCGTGTCAAAGAAACACGAGGCTACCATGGCAACGATCGCCGCCCCCCGATGACGTTTCGGGGGGCGTGGCGATCGTAAAAAATATGTCGGCGCCCTACGTTTTTATATTTTGATAGATCGCATTTTGGGACTGGCGATACCTGAATATGTTTTGTGATTTTTCTGTTGTTATGTTTTTATATCAGTTCTAGTGAAAGGGGGGTGATTTTTAATTTTAATTTTTTAGTAATTTTTTTTATTTTTTCAACTTTTTTTTTTCTTTTCTTTTCACTATCATTTAACCATCTGGATCATTAACCCTAGATGGTCCGATTCCTGCTACCATATACTGCAATACTTCTGTACTTGCATATATGATTTTTGCAGCTCATTGTAACGATCCTGCAGCTGCCAGATAGCCCGGTCAAACGAGACACGAGGCTACCATTGTCCACGATCGCCGCCCCCCGATGAACGTTCGGGGCTGGCGATTGAAAAAAAGATGCGGCGCCCCGCGCCGCCGTCTGTAAATGCCACCGTTGACTTTGCGGCGGCAACGGGGGTTGATAGCCGTGATCCGGTTCTAGCTCCGACTGCGGTTATTAGCGGTGGGGTTTTTTATGCATTAGCAAAAACCCCACCTTTGTATGACGAGGACTAAGCCTTGACCCTCTTCATACTCACTTATACCTCTGCGGCCGTGAGAGACACGGCGCGAGCGTTAAGGGGTTACATACTCCTTTATACATTCTTATAAGATTTTCCATCTAAGCATGGTATTTGAGGTTTAAAGGGGGCGTTCCGGAAATAAGCATAATTTTATATACCAATGGGTCCTTAACCCCACTTATCACCGACCGAGTTTTCATCAATGACCATAACTCGTTTTTCAAATCTGACATCCTCACGATACTTGGTTATAAGCTCGGAACTCTTTTAACATACCCGGTGAATTGAGAATGTTTTCTCGTTACACTTTGTACTTCATGTTATTTATAAAATTTACGTTGATATGTTTTTGCGATTTTTGCTGAAAAAACGTGGAAAATTTGGCAAAATTTTGTAAAATTCTTCATTTCCAAGGTGACATGTTCTTCTTTCCAGATAGGAAGTAAACGACCCAAAAAGCTTGATAAATTACATTTAACGGAATGTCTGCTTTATGTTGGATGTATTTTATGCATCCTCTCCCTTTTGCTAGGATGTTTGAGGGTGCAGAACTTAGGTGCGATTTTTTCTCATTTTCATGAAAATTGCCAAAACTCACATTTTGAGGGAAACTCAGCTTCCAAGTGCTTTGTAAGGCCTAAATAAGTAGTTAAAACCCCATAATTACCCCACTATATAACTTCACCCCTCAATCGTATGTAAAACAACTTCCTATTAAGGCCATTCACCCTTTAAGTGTTCACATGGGTTAACACTATGGGACCGGCGATTTTAGAAACTATGGAATCTTTTTTGAAAATACATTCATTACGCCAAACTGACATTCAGAATAAATTAAGTGATGAATCTCACTGCAAGTTGATGCCCAATGTCCTCCATAGTGTAGCGATTACCCCATTGTGGTGGTAACTGCTGTACGGTCGCACGGCCGATATAGAATGAATGAGGCGCCATTCACAGCAGAGTTGTATTGGCACTTGTACGCCTATACTTTTTTTTGTTGTTGTATTTGTAAGCAAACATATGAGGGCTTATTTTTTTACGGAAGAGATACAATGTATGTATTCATTTAGGGGTGGTCTCTTAGCTTTATTCATGAGATTTTATTAACTATTTCAAGGGGGACACAACAAAATCATCAATTGTTATTTTGGATTTTTAGCATTTTTCCCCCCCTCACCGTATGTAAAAATAATATTTTATCTTTATCTCTTTTTTCACTACGATTGCGGTGATACCTCATTTATATAGTGTTTCTGATCTATGCTCTATTTTCCTGAGCATACATATTGAGAATATCACAGTGTTTTACTGTTGACATTTATTGCCATAACTTCGTATTTTTATGTTTGTCAGACCTGGTGATGCTTATTTTTTTTGCGAAAAGAGTGTTCTTTTCAGTTTCGTATCAGATTAGGTAACATAGCTTTTTTTGTCACTTTTTAGACTTTTTTTGTTATGTGGTTGATGCAAAATTGGGGTATATTACGGGAAGTTTTTCGTATTTTTTTTTTTCAGCGTTCACCGAGCGGGTTCAATATTGATTTAGATGTATTGTACAGATTAATACGGACGCGGTGGTACCAATATGTACATGTTTTTGTGTTTTATTTACTGTATTGCCTTTTAGTGGTTACAGGGTATTTATGGGACGTTTATTTTATTTATTTATTACTTATATTAAAAAAGATTAATTTTTTTTTTTCCTTTTTACATTTTCTACTTCTTGGCTTGAATACGCGATCATCCTATCGCTTATTCAGCCTTTACAACTTCAATACACTTGTATTCAGTTGTAAAGTGTAATTACTGAGCAGCTGCGCTGCTCAGTTACTTACAAGCCGGGGTCCTGCCATGAGGCAGGACCTGGAGAAAGGGATCCAACGCTCTGTCACTCGTCGGGACCCGGGGCATCGGCATGAGGGATCGATCCCCCGGTAGCCGCCGGGGGGGTCCGACCACGGGGGACACACTTGCACGACCGAGGTCTGCTTGACCGCGGCGTTTAAGTTGGTAAACAACCCGGGATCGGAGTTTTCCGATCCCGGTGTTTAATTGCGGTCTGGCTGTGATATCACAGCCCGACACCCGCACTATACGACCATGTCCCAAAATCTTCTTCTGACGCGCGCCGTATAAAGGCGTCGCGTCATACGAAGTAAACCTTATGACCGACTTAGAATCCCGATAGGGAGGTCATTAAGGGTTAAATATAAGCGAATATGTATTAGTTGTTTTTTATTTAAATTTTGCAAAAAAAATGCTGTGAATCCACTATAATGAGTAATTTACTGTCCCTTCAATCATTCCCATCTTCTGTCCAGTGTCTGCTCTGCGTGGAGGAAATCAATGGAATTATTGAAGAACCAGTAAAATTCCTCATTATAGTCTATGTCCACAGCATTTTTTGCTAAGGGGAGCAAAATTGAAATAACTAATTACATATTAGCTTATATTTTAAGGACCCCTTTGTATATAAATTATGCTGATTCCTGGAATATCCCTTTAAATCTCCAGATAACATGTTACATGGACATATCTTTCTTAAGAATGTATAAAGGAGTACTTTAAGCATTACTAAGCTTTAAATCCATGTTAAATATAGTATTAAACTTTGTACTTCCCTGTATTAAATGAAAATGCTACTTTTGTCTTCCCTTTCTTCCTTGATCACAGCCTCCTTATTAGCTTCTCCTTCTGTACTCACACATCAGCAGATAGAAAATAAAAAGTTGTTCAAGTTTCTTGTGAATTCTTACAGACAGCCACTGGCTAGAGCAAAAATTATCAAGTGAAACATTCTCCAAGGTTGTAAAGAATTAATCTTAAACCTTCTTTCCTTATCTGTCTGCTGCGTGCAGACTTCAAATTGTCCAAATAGGCAGTGTACAAACTGAATGACGCTGCAACCTTAAGTCATTGCCAGAAGATGATGATGATCTTGACATTCACTTGAGTTTATTGATTACGTATTAGGAGAGTAAGTTCATATAATGCATCACCAATAATCAATAACCTCAAGTTAATGCCAAGGGCTTAATCTCCCTGTAATTTGTTGAAATTCCTGACATCCTAAGATTTACTCTGTCCTAGCTGGATGATCCATGTCCAGTATTACTGGGGTAGACATGAATCCTATGTGAATCAATTGGGATGCTGACCTGGTAACATACACATACTAGTGATGTACCTCATTCAAGAATAGTTGTTGAGATCTCCTCTTATAAACCAGACAGTATTCTTTTAGTATCAAGATGCATTTCATACTGGAACGGTTTATTATGCTTGGGGAAGCCAAGATATGCCAGACTTTTCCGACTAAAGTAATAAGTTTGATGGTCCAGCCAACATCAGTGATCTTTCAGACTTTTATTTCGTCAAATTTCATTAATCCACAGTGGACCATCAAACTTATTACTTTATGTATCGTGCCTGTGCAAACAAGGCGGGTCCGTGCCAACTCCAATGTGACCTCGGAGGTGAGCTGGGATACCTTTTTTTTTCTCCTGATTTTCCGACTAAAACCTGTTGCCCACAACAAATTTGATCCAACTATTATCTCTCACACGCCAGCAATATTTACAGAGTCATACCTAGAACGACTGAACTGAACTCAGCATGTCCCTTCAGTGCAGTGATTCTAGATGTGGTCTGGTAAATCCTGCACACATAGAGCAAGTTTATTGGATCAAACTTGCTTAAGGGAATGCCCTTTAATGACTACTATGTTAGATGGTGAGTCATAACACTTCTCTTATTCATAGGGAGAGTCTGACATGGTCACATTTAATTGAATAACGTCACATAGTAAAGAGACAGGCCCATTTTAAAACCGGAATGGTAAAATTGTCAGTGTACAGTTGGTCCCCTACTTAAGAACACTCAACTTACAGATAACCCCTAGTTACAAATTAACCTCTGGTAATTGGTAATTTACTGTATTTTAGCCCTAGACTACAATAAACATCTATAACAGTTATCATAGGTGTCTGCAATGAAGCTTTATTGTTAATCCTGGTTTTGATGACAATCCAACATTATTAACCAGTTCGCGACCGCCTGCCGTGTATTCACGGCGGCGGTCAGGTCGCGCTGCATGGAGAGGGCTACTGGGTTTGGCCCCTCTCCATAGCCGGTAAGTCTTTGCTGCATATTGCAGCAAAGGCTACGGTAACACCACGCACGGTGCTAGCGGTGTGTTTTCACAGCGATGGCTGCCGGCAGCTCAAAGATGCGGCGCATGGCGCCGCCATCTTACCTGGGATCGCCGTCCCCGGTGTCATGGGGGGGGGGCGGCGATCCGTCTCCATGGTAGCTCGGGTCTTCCGAAGATAGCACATTGTAATGAATGAGAGGAGGAAAATCCCCATTACTGCCATACTGTAGTATCGATCAGACAACCTAGGGTTAAAGTACCCTAGGGGTCTGAACAATAGTAAAAATAAAAAAAAGTTAAAAAAAAAAATTATATAAAAAAACCTAAACTTTCAAATCGCCCCCCTTTCCCTAGAACTGACATAAATATAAATAAACAGTAAAAATCATAAACACATTAGGTATTGCCGCGTCCGAAAATGCCTGATCTATCAAAATATGATAACGGTTTTTCAATGCGTTTAACCCCGTAACGGAAAATAGCGCCCAAAATCGAAAATGGCACTTCTTTTGCCATTTTGAAAAATATAAAAAAAATTTATAAAAAGTGATGAAAAGGTCGTACAGTCCTAAAAAGGATATCATTGAAAATATTATGAAATTTCGCAAAAAATGACACCACCCACAGCTCCGTACACCAAAGTATAAAAAAGTTATTAGTGCCAGAAGTTGGCAAAATCAAAAAAATAATTTTTGTACAGGTGGTTTTAATTTTTGTAAATGTATGAAAACATTATAAAACCTATATAAATTTGGTATCCCCTTAATCGTACTGACCCAAAGGATAGAGTAGACATGTCATTTGGGGCACTCAGTAAAAGACGTAATATCCAAGCCCACAAGAAAATGGCGCAAATACGTTTCACCATTTTCACTGCATTTGGAATTTTTTTCCCCGCTTCCGAGTACATGCCATGCAATATTCAATACCACCACTATGAAGTGCAATTTGTTACGCAGAAAACAAGCCCTCACAAAGCTCTTTACGTGTAAAAATAAAAAAGTTATAGATTTTTGAAGGTGGGGAGTAAAAAATAGACATAAAAAAACCAGGAAAGGGCCCAGTCCTTAAACGGTTAAAATCCAATTATCACAGAGACCAAAAAAAATTTGGCTGGGGTTACAATTATAAAATTCCGACAATTATACAGTTCCGACTTACATACGAATTCAACTTAAGAACAAACCTACGGAACCTATCTTGTACGTAACCTGGGGACTGCCTGTATTTACGTAATACAAGCAGAAGCATCCTCAGCAAATGGAACCTTTGAACAAATAAGTTGAGAAACAGACATGTTCATGATACACACAATATGGGAGACATTTATCAGTGTGTGTACACCAGTTTTCTTGCATACAAGGCCTGAAATAACTACAATACCTAGCAAACTGCCAAGTGGACATGAAATGCCGTGAAAGGTGGCAAGGCCAGTGCACTCGCCAGCAACCATTTGAGGACGAATAGTACATTGTACACCAGGCCCAATTGAAGAATTGTACACTGCCTCACCTGGCCACTGTTGGAGTGGTTGGGGTTTTACCATACTCCGGTGTATGAAGGTTGACCACCTAAAGTCAACCAAATGGACTTCAGTATGGTAAACATGTAAAATGTTAAATGAGTATAATGCTGCTATTTCCAGTGGAACTAAAATATTTGTTAGTAGCCTAAAGAAATGTTTTAGCGCTAATCTGCAAATGCTTGAACCAATCACCAGAAATATATAATGAATGTGGCTTCTTTCATAAGAAAAAATAGAATCACTGTTATAGTGTGGGCTAATAATCCACACATCACTATGTAAAGTCATTTCCATTTCTAAGAAGAACAAATGTAATTAACCTCTACAGCTCTGACCTTACAGTGCAATGGTTTTATATGTGTCTTCTTAAAAACGCAGATTAAGGCAAGAGAACACTTTAATGGAAATAAGCCCACAAAAGCCACAAAAATGTCAAGAAAATAAAGATTACATTTTGACAATAATAGATCAGGTCAGAAATAAGATCAGGTGAGTAGCATTATGTGAAAGTTAACTCTTTATAAATCATGATTTCTCATCATTTATTTGAATGGGAGTACAATATCAAGCAAGAGATTAGGTAAATCTCTTTAGAGATTAGAGTAGTTTATCATTCTACATGCTTCCCGATTATCAGGAGGAGCACAAACAGTATATTTTTTTTATAGAAGCTGGTTTAACATCAATCATTACAGCTTCTAAGTGATGGGGGTAACCAAAGAGGTGAGTTTCACCACGTAGTAGTTAAATAATCAACACTAACTATAGATCAAAATAAATTATTTCCAATCTGTTCTAGCCAAATCTACAATTGTGACAGGAAAAACATGTAGGAAGAAAGTCAGTTTTCAATATGTCCACCTCTATGAAAACTTTTATTAACAAAGGATAAATGGCTACATAAACTCATAAATATAAATATATTATATATATATATATATACACACACACACACACACACAGAAGGGGGGAAAAAAAGTCTTTTTGCAGCACAGTGTGAACAAGCCCCAATGTGGGGAGTGCAAAACAAGGCTTCAAAGTCCAGGTACAAGACTTACATACATATCCAACAAAAATGAAGCAGCACTCCGGGTAGTTACCCATGTCGGACATGTGTGAACTGCTCCCATATGATAAGAGGTGAGAGCTTCACACATAATGGGAAGACAATAAAGATTAAACACTACTTAGATTGCAACAGCGATCATGTTATCTATGTATTGTAATGTCCATGCGGGTTAGCGTATGTTGGTGAAACTACATTGGATTTTAAGATCCGATTCCCACAACACAGATACACCATCCACAAAAAAAGAAAAGACCTCCCAGTATCTAGACATTTTGTGGAGATGGGGCACGCTGAAATTTACCCTCATAGATCATATACCCCACCCCCACGTCGTGGTGGGAATAGAGAGATGATGCTACGCAAAAGAGAATTTAAATGGATATATGAATTGAACACTTTGGCACCACATGGTCTTAATGTGGATTATAATCTCAATACTGTACTGTCCATCACCCCACATAGGAGAGTGTGTTTCCTTCCTTATGTATAGCCTCAAGATAGCAATCTTTCTTTTTTCTCAGATCGCTTTTTAATATTAACTAAAGTCACTGGTATGAAGATTAATTAGGAAACTGACGTCTCGAAAATATTTTTACGCTTCTGTTGAACCTTTGAGCAGTTGTAATTTTTTGTATGTAACTATATGGTATTTTTATGCCTATTCTCTTCACAATATGGGAATGTATATCCCCCGTTTATTTGTGGTAAATGTCGCTCTGTAGTGTGTACTGTGTTCTAGAGCTGGGCTGGTTCTCAGACTGACCTTGTCTCTGATTGCACGCACCTGTGGGGTTGACAGCCCAGTGGAGTCTATTCACAAATATTCCCAGGTTTTACTCACATAGTTGAGGTTTCTGTGCTACCTGGATTGTTATTGTTATACTATTGAGCACCATCGGCGTAACACATCACTGCCCATAGTTCTAATGGCCGCTATATAGCCTGTTTATTATACTGCGCACAAGTGGTGTATAGTTCCAGCCATGCGCAGTATGTGCTTTAGCACCCTATTGTATCCTATGTCATTCTGAGATGCCAGGTACCATGATCTTACTAATATACCAGTTGTCACATGACATAATGCTGTTTTACATATATGAATTTTGACACTAATGAGTCTTTGCAGATGTATATAGATATATAAATTAAAAATAAGGCTAGACAAATATTTTGTTACTGTACTTTTGTTAGTGACTGTGCCTAAGTATAAGCTAATCAGGGTATAAGTCACCTAATTTTGCCACCAAAAACTGGGAAAACCTATTGGCTGAAGTATAAGCTGAGGGTGGGAAATGCATTGGTAACAGCCTCCTAGTATATAGCCAGCAAACCCCCTGTAGTATATAGCTAGCGATCCCCCTTTAGTATATAGGCAGCCATTCCCCTTTAGTATATAGCCAGCCAGCCCTCTTTAGTATTTAGCCAGCCCTCTTTAGTATATAGCCAGCCTTGTGTAGTATATAGTCAGCCTTGTGTAGTATATAGTCAGCCTTGTGTAGTATATAGTCAGCCTTGTGTAGTATATAGTCAGCCTTGTGTAGTATATAGCTAGCCAGCCCCCAGTTTGCCCAGCACAAAAAAAAATTAACTGAGTACTGCCACCGGCAGGTACTCTTCTTGCGTCAGCTCCTTGTCACGGGCCTGATGCTGCTGACGGAAGTAGAGAAGACCTCGGGGGCTGGAAAGGTGAGTTTTGACTTTTGCTTTAACTCAAGTCAAGAAAAAAAATAGAGTGAGTTTTTCAGCACATTTTTTCTGCTGAAAAAAGCTAATACTCGAGTGTATATGATAATATAGTTACTTGTTTTCACTTGAAGTGAATGTGTTGCCAGAAAACTTACCTGTTAACCGAATTTACATGCTAAACATATTTATTAGGAACTCTTGATGACCGCAGGGTCGCCACTGTAACAGTTGCATTTTCAAAGAGACAAACTTTTTTTTACCATTCTATACAGTTTTAAACATACAGAATATGAGTGACTTCATTAAAACAAGGTTGTTATGCCTCAAATGAAAGCTGAAAACTCGGTAGTGCTCATATGCGAGTAGGTGTGTGCAATCATTTGTGGGGTTTTTTTCAGAATATACTGACTGTCATGTGTCCAATAAAATAAAAGATGCAAACCAGTCACTAGCTTATATAAGCTATTTAACATATAGTCTTACACTACTACTAAACAGTACCTAAACCAATGCAGAAGCAGCTGTAATGACACACATTTTAATCTTTCTATATTAGAAGCTTAGTGTAACACACAAATGGGAATATTTTAAGGGAATATGTAACTTTCCCTAGTAATGCTATAAACTGCATGTTACTGACAAAAGAGCTTGATCGCAAGGGAATATTCATCAGTAAAACTCAATATATGATATCTCTACATAGTGTTAGGAACTGGTGTGTGTATATTTTGTAAAACCTTTTTTTTTTTGCATGATGCAGTCAGCAGACTGATGTTCATTTGTATGGGTGTCCGTTCCCTTAGAAGGTTCTAGGCCGTCTATGTGATCGGCTAAGATAACAAAGTTTGCCAAAACGATGCACAACATATAATCCTGTTACTTGTACATAACAGTATATAAGGCCACCTGCCCTTGTATTGGTATGTAAAGGTTTACTTAACGCTTTAAACAGATGAGACATAACAGGAGCCGCTAATAAACACTTGTGAATACTGCTTCCTCCATATATGTCTTGTTTTATGTTATATTACAGCTTCACAAACCGCTCGAGAAAAAAATCCACCTACCTTTAATCTGATTGTCTTCCAGGTTGATGTTCTCTATACATTGAATTTCTGTCAGCTCAACTGGGAATGTGTCAAATTTATTTTTTGATAAATTGATTATTCTGAGCTTCGATGACTGACTGACTTCATGAGGGAGCTTTGCAAGGAGATTTCCTTCCAGATTGAGCTCTGCGAAAGACACAGAAGAAAAATATTTGGTCTACAGATAAAATGCTTCCTCCATACTGACTATATGGTGACACAATAAGGATAAATATAGACCCTTATACAACATATAATATATGGTCAAAGGTATTGGGATGCTCTACTGCTGGTGTATAGAGTCCATCCCCTAACCACACAAACATTTGTAACAGAATGGGTTGTTCAGAGTACCTACCGTATATACTCGAGTATAAGCCGACCCAAGTATAAGCCGAGGCCCCTAATTTTACCACAAAAACATGGGAAAACCTATTCACTCCAGTATAAGCCGAGGGTGGTAAATGCATTGGTCACAGCCTCACCAGTATGTAGCCTGCCGGACCCTGCCCAATAAAATATAGCCAGCACCTGCCCCCCAGAAAATATAGCCTGCTAGCCCATATCCCCCAGTATATAGCCAGCCCCCTGCCCCAGTATATAGCCAGCAGCAGGGGAAGCCAGAAAGGTGAGTTTTGATGTATATTTTTTTTTTACTCGATTATAAGAGGAGTTTGGATTTTCAGCACATTTTTTTTGTGCTGAAAAACTAGGCTTATACTTGAGTATATATGATAGTGTGATAGTGTAATATCATGCTAGAACTGCAGCAAGTCAGCTCATTAAATATTTTCCCTTTGTTATATTGTACTATGAACTGTGAGGGATAATGCTGGAAAATGGAAATATTTACTGCAGGTTGCAGATCATCAAGTTACAGAGTGGAGTTGCAGAGTCCTGAGGTGCATAGAGCACTGATGTTCTGCTGACTAAATAAATGATAATAATAACATCCATACAATACATGATAGGCTCCCAGGCCTGCCATCCTGTGATAGCTATTGAAGCCTGCTGCAGGCAGCCTATAATAAATGAGCCCAAAATACCACTATAGAGTTGTACTGCAATAGAGTGAGTTGTTGTATAAGCAATCAACCACCCTAGGGGGGGCCAAATGTAAAAACTGTAAAAATGAATGCATATATAAAATATATATTATTATTATTTATTACATAAATAAAATCAAAATTGTAGGTGTCCTGCCATTGCAAAATACCCTATCAGAATATATAAATAATTGAACTCCATAATACAATGAACTCCATAATAAAAAAAAAAGAACAAAATGTTCAAATGGCATCTTTTCATAATCTTACCACTCAAAAAAAATCAGATAAGTGATCAAACAGTTGTACAGTTCTCAAGCTTGTGCCAATAAGAATGTCAAATTACATCTTATGCCAGAAATGTTACGGATGACAGAATATAGCGATATAATTATATTTTTTTGCAAAGTTTTTATTCCGGTATTAAAGGGAATGGACACTTTTTACCAATATATATAATAGTCTTTTATTTCATGAGCTCGCATTCCTGTCCATAAAATGGCTGAACATGGAGGTTCATGTGATCTTAACTGTCCATGACCAATCTGCCTTCCAGGTCCATAAAGAGTAAGCATCATTTCAAAAAACTTTTGATATGTTTTAGGGCAGGTAATTTTAAGCCCTTTTGCAATTTTATTAGTTACCAGAATCTTGCTCCTTCCTCTTGTATTCTTCAGCCTTCCCACTGATATCAGTGGCACATTCCATCTTCACTGAGCTGACTACGGAGGAGAATATAAATGAGTCACACTCTTCTCTCTCTCCTCTCCCTGCTCTCATCTGTTTACCTCATGGCTCAGTACTCCAGCACTCGTGTGCTGACAGAAGCCCTAACTAATGTAGTAACAAAACTACTACACTCTAATCTGTCCCTCAGCTTTCCCTACACTTGTATATAAACAAATAATCCACACAGACACAAGCTGCAGCTCGTCCCCCTTCCCCATTCCCTCACACCCAACAGCAGGAAATGGCAGGAGAGAGAGACTCTCCAATTCTTCAAGCTGCCCCCTCATGTGCTGTGCTGAAGTTTTACATAGATATGCAACACCCCTGCCAAGGGGGTAGTTGCGAATAGGGCCCTCTATCTGTCTCTCCCCAGCAGGTGAGCCTGCGCAACTCACATAACATCTGAGGTAATTAGCAGCTGTAGTTCCTGCCTGGAAAGGCAATGGTTAAGTTAGGTGTGAGTTGTCAACCAATTGTATTTCTATAATGTGCACTGAAGTTTAATTGGAGAGGTAGCCACCACCTAACCAGTAGGATAAAACACCCTTGGCAGGAAGGGTTAGGTCTCTCTTGGGTTCCAGATCTAGGCCACAAGGTCTGTCTGCAGAGACAGAGTGCATAGAGAGAAACAGTGTCAGCACACCCTCAGTGCTGACACTTAGCTAATCCTAGGACAAGAGTCAGAAGACTCAGAGCAGTAGCTTCCACAACTGGATACAGCTCCATCCCAGCCTGCATCTACTACCAGGCTGGTGAACCATTCCTGAGGACTCGTCTCCATGACCACTCCAGTAATCTGAATCCGCTGTGAGAACGTTAAGGCCTGTTGCCTGCGGCTGTTCAATAAAGAACCGTGAGTTATTTTGCCTCCGTCTGATCCCTAAATATGGCTGTCAACACCACGGGCTCCTCATCCATTACCCAGGGACATACCTTACAGACACTATGATATAGATATATTTGAGATCTAGAGGCAAAATACCTGGAGCAGAATTATGTTTGTTTGTTTATTTTTGCTCAGAATGACAGTTACACTTTCAGCTTATATTTATGAATACTATCATAAGGTCCTGACCCTTCATCTCTGACCATTTTATGTACAGGAATGGCAGTTAATGAGGTTAAAAGGGGCTTTATTATACATTTCAAGAAAGCAGTGCGGACCTGCTAATAGACGTAGATTGGAAAATTATCTTATCTTGCCCCCACTAAAACATGAAGTAAAATGGCAGACCTTTTTTCCAGCTTTAAAGTACATTAGACCTAATATTAACCCCTTACTGAGATGTGACATACTATTACATCACATGTTGGCTGCGTATGCATGGAGAGCACCGATCACAGGTGTTAAGCATGTAAATGTCTCCGGCAAATGCTGCCAAAGCATTTAAATCCTGGCGGCGTGTGGGCACCGCCATCTTGTATTTGATCACCGCCCCTGTGAGGTTACCAGGGTGCAGCAATCAGTTGCCTTGACAGCCCTCAATCTTACAAAGACCCGAGACTGTCTGTTTTTAACCCATTCATTACAATGAGCAGTTTGCGTTTGCCTCCCCAAGATGGGGGAGGCGATCGAATCCAAAATGGCGATGCCCATGGCAGCTTTGCCGGATGCTTTTACATAGCTAACATGTAAACATGCTGAAGAATAGATTGCAGATGTTTGCATACATCTGCTAACTTATCAGAAGACATTCTTTTTCAATTAAATAACACATTTTATTCCCAAACCATGGTCCCTTTGAAAAATGCTCGAGTCTCCCATTGACTTCAATGGGGCTCGTTATTCGAGATCAGGAAAAGTTTGTCTCGAATAACGAGCACTCGAGCATTTTAGTGCTCGCTCATCTCTACTGGTGACTTCTAAAGTGGCCAGCAATGAGTCCAGACCTGAATCCCATAGAAAACCTGTGGAGCGATCTCATAATGGCAGTTTGGAGAAGTTGCCTTCAAATCTCAGGGACCTGGAGCAGTTTTCCAAAGAAGAATGGTCTAACATACCAGCAGAGCATTGTAAGAAACTCATTGATGTTTACCGGAAGCGGTTGTTATCAGTTATTTTGTCTAAAGGTTGTTCTACCAAGTGTTAGGCTAAGGGTGTCAATACTTTTGTCCGGCCGATTTTTGGAGTTTTGTGTAAAATTATCAAATTATCAATTACTTTTTTTCATTGTCTTTTGTGTTTTTTCATTGAAAGCAAAATAAATGAAGATATTAATACCAAAGAATTTGTGATTGCAATCATTTTCTGGAAGAAAACCCGTATTGTCTCACAAAATTGCAGGGTCGCCACTTTTGGCCACCACCGTATCTTATTTCTTTGTGTGGATTATGGCCTCTCAATACTTATTGCACCGGCTTACATGCATTTGTGAGTTATTCATGAATCATCTGCCTGAATATTAACTATTTCAAGCATTTCATACTTCAAACTTTAAACAACTCAATTTCTTAAATATAAGTGAATTTTTCCATAAGCTACGATGTGAACACAAGTGCTGTAGTCATTTTGAAGGATATTTCCCACACGGGAATTCTCTACATCCAAGTGGCTCAGAAGGCAGAATAAAGATTATTGAAAATTCCTGATGCAGCACATAAATTGTTGCATTTAAGAAGCCAGTATTCCATGACTTTAATTACCTGACAGTCTGCATCTCCACCTGCCAAGTTTATTACTATATAGTGCAGCGTAGGGCTTGTCAGTATATACTTCAGTGCAGCAATATCCTTTCTGAGAACACTATTATGATTAGTTTTCACATCCACAGAATGTTGTTTTATTGACAGTTTGTAAGTACACTTGTTTTTTCAGTTAATAATTGTCCAATTACTGCATTTTGCAGCAGAGTTTCTCAGATTTCCTCCTGGATTTTTACCAACTACAACATAACCTCCACAGTGTTCACAGTCTGTTCCAAACTTAATTAAATTACTTAATTTAATTTATCACAATATTTTTTGTAAAAAATGATTTAAAAAATGACCATAAAGAATGTAACATAAAAAACCCTATTTTCGTTGTCTTTCCCCAATAAAACTTCCTTTTTACGTCCACAATATTTAAACTGCATTCACAGTACTGCTTTAACAAGGAAAATGAAAATATATACTCTGACCCACACAAGTCTATAGAACTATGCACACAACATGTATTTGACCTCCAGACACACCGTGTGTATGTATACTGTGGTGGCCAATATATTAAAACACACACCAAGGCATATATCAGGGAGTGCTGACAGATTGCTATTACAGCTTATGTCAAATAAAGGTCTCCCATGGGCTACCATGGTTTACCCTGGATTAGGACCCAAGGTAAATTCGATGCAAAGCCAAGGTACTGTAGTACTGAATAATCCTTGTGGTCACAAAAGAACGTTTTCTATATCCCTCTCTATCCCCTCAAAAAAAACACAATAAAAAGTAATTTAAAAGACATATATAGACCAAGAATGGTACAACTAAAAATGACAACTTATTCTGCAAAAAATAATTCCTCAACTAGCTCTGTCAATGATAAAATATTAAAATAAATTGTTAAATTTGAAAATTTTTAGTACTTCACAAGTCCTTTAAGGTTGTACGGAGAGGTTTTATTGCATATTGCAGCCAAAGATCAGAGTTAAACGCTTTGATTCAAGCTGCCATATGTGTGTCACCATATTGCCTTTGATCATCACTCATTTACCAAGCACACTGAATAACTGGTGTGTGCCCCCTCTAGCAGGATATGCTCTTGTTTAAGCTTGTTATGCACTTGTTTTAAAGAAAAAAAAAAGACTTTCGAATTATGCAAATGAGTCTGAGGGGCTCCAGGAAACATTAACACTTATGGAGCCTGAAGTGCCTCAGGCTCGTTTGCATAATTTTAAAAGCCTTTTTTGTACAAACCAGGACATAAAAAGCTAAGTGAAGAGCAGATCCTACCAGAAGGGGCACACACCAGTATGTCAGTGTGCTTGGTCTACAATCCTTGATCCGGATGGTAGAAGTCCTTTAACACAGAGGCCCTTTTTCGTTTTTGGGTTTCCATTTTTTACTCCCCACCTTCAAAACTCTATAACTTTTTTATTTTTCTTTGTAAACAGCTGTATGAGGGCTTGTTTCTGCACAACAAATTGCACTTCATAGTGACGGTATTTAGTATTCCATGCCATGTACTGGGAAGTGGGAAAAAATTCCAAATGCAATGAAAATGGTTTAAAAAAAACGTATTTGCACCATTTTCTTGGATTTTATGGCTTTCACTGCGCACCCCAAAAGACAAGTCTACTTCATTCTTCGGGTTGGTGCAATCACGGGGATACCAAATTTGTATAGGTTTTATAATGTTTTCATACGTTTCAAAAAATAAAACCACCTGTCCAAAAAAATTCTTAATTTTACCATCTTCTGGTGCAAATAACTTTTTCATACTTGGTGTACAGAGTGGTTTCCGGTTCTAGCGTCGGTTTTGTGACTTTTTACGATATTTTCAATTACCATTTTAAGGAGTGTAAGACATTTTGATCACTTTTTAAAGACTTTTTTTATATTTTTCAAAATGGCAAAAAATATATTGGAATATTAAATATCGTCACACTAAAGTACAATTTGTTACAAAGAAAACAAGCCCAAACACAGCACTGTATACAGAAAAATAAAAATAGTCCTAGATTTTTGAAGGTGGGGAGTGAAAAATGGAAACAAAAAAGGGCCAAGTGGTTAAAAAGTTTTATTGTAGAACACTGTCACATGCTGTATTCTTTGAATCGTGATGATAATGCAGAGTAATGGTATAGTGTTCTGTATACTATACAGTTATTTATACCATACAGTAAATAGGGCATCCATCCTGCCAATTAGATTAGCTCTGGATACGGATAAGAAATGCGACGTGTTGCAGAACGGAAAATGATAGCAGCGGAATATGAATTATTCTGTGAAGCACATTTTCTTAAATTTTACAAGCGCAGTGCAGTTCTTGACAATTTAATTCTAAATTTTAAGGTCCTAGTTTAAATGTTAAAACACATTTTTTATTACATTGTTGACATTATAATTGGATTTTTGGTTTTTCTGAACATTTTTTCACTACAGCCATATTTTAAAATGCCGTAAACTTTGTGACCGGTTTAGTTATCTCTAAAAGAATTCAGCTCAGTCTGTTGACATTTTCGGGTATGAAAGAACAAAAGGTAAATAAATATATTTTGCAGTGAAGACACTGACAGATGTGATGGCGTTTCAGTCATAAGTTACTATTACTTCCCATAAACTACAGCTCAAGTAGCCCAAGGATATGGTTTTAGATTAGTCTAGATTTCAAAAATGCTTCCATATCATAAGGTTGGTTATTTCTTTATGAAATATTTATGTACCCTGTCATACTGTCATCGGTACAGACTGCATTCCCTTTTACTTATGCCAGAAAAGTTAACTTGCAATAAAGAGTCATTTATACGGGAAAAAACATATTCGGATCGGTTAGTACTTGACTATTTGTTTTTATTATATTATAGTAATGCAAATCTCAATTTTAACCCCTTATGGGTCGTAGCCAGTTTATAGCTTAAGGCTCAGCCCCATTTTTTGTATTCTGAAATGTGTCGCTTTATATGGTTATAACGTTCGAACACTTAGTTATCAAAGCGATTATGAGGTTTTTTTCCCTCATATGTTGTACTTCATTTCAGTGGTAAATTTTGGCTGATGAGCTTTGATTTTATAGCTAAAAAAAAAAAAAAATGTATGAATTTTGAGATGCTTTTTCCAGTGATACCATTTTGTGTTTGGAACCTCCTATTGTTGAAAATTTCTGTTCTTTTCTTTTTTTTGTGGACAGAAGTAGAAAAGCATCAATTCCGTACCAGATTTTTTACTTTTTTTTTTTTGGGGGGGGGGGTGTGTGTTCACCGTGTAGCCTAATAATGCGATTACGAAGATACTATACTTTGTTTATTTTTTCTTATGTTTTACTAAATTGCCAAATAAAATGTCCCTAATGTGGGGAAAATTCTATCATTTGTTCATTGCCCTCTTCAAAGTGCCATAACATTTTTACTTTTTTGGCTATGGAGCTTATTGATGGCTTGTTGTTTGCGGGACATGCTGTACTTTACAACAGTATCATTCTGGAGAACATATGTTTTTTTTATCACTTTTTATTCATTTTCTCTGGGATTAAATCGGAAAATCATAATTTTTGGTGGGTTTTTAACAGTGTTTTTTTTACGGTGTTCATCATGCGAGTTCAATAATTATTTACTCTTATTTTATGGGTTGTTACAGACTTGGTGATACTATATATGTGGGGTTTGTGTTATGATTTAGACTTTTTGGTGCATTATTTTTCTCTTCATATGTTTTGGGGCTTATGGGCATTTTTATTCATTTATTTATAAATTGAATAACAATTTTTTTACTTTGTTATTAGTCCCAATATGGGACATAAACAAGCAATCATCTGTTTGATTGATTGACTTGTGCTCTTAATTTGCATTTTTGCAAATATCCATACGTGGCTTGGAATTGGAAAAATTATTGGATTTTCTTTGTTATTAATAGTACATTTTTTTCACTTTTTTTAAATAGGAAAATGTGAATGTATTTTTATTAATATTTATTCATATTTTGTGTGTGTGTGTTTTTCCTTTATATGTCCCCCATGAGGTCACTCAAGTCTCCTGGGGGACATTTTCAAAGTTTTTTTTTTTCCTTTTCTTTCACAAGTATCCACAGGTGTTTGTTCCCCCTGTAAATAAGGCTCTTATGGTGCTGTCACACGTCGCATTGCTACAGCTGAAGGGAGATTTCCCTAATTAAACAGCTGTTAACGCTTGCGTTTACAAAATGCATGCGTTAACCGTGATGTTAACGCATGCGTTTTGTAAACGCAGGTGTTAACAGCTGTTTAATTAGGCAAATCTCCCTTCAGTTGTAGCAATGCGTTTTTAAACGCATGCAGTAAACGCGACGTGTGACCGCACCCTTATAGATGCCTCAGTTACAGGGGAAACGAACACCTGTGACTGGGGATTCTGATCAGTGTTGCATTGGGTCTTATTAGACCCAGCCGCTCTGGTTAAACCCTTTAGACCCGGAAGTCAGGTGACTGCCAAGTCTATAGAGCCGGTGGCAGCTCCTCTATGCATCGTGCTATTTCAGAGCAATGCTGTGAGGATTGGAGAAGGGAGAAGCTATAAATGAACCACATCTCCCTTCTCCCTTCCCTGCAGTAGAAAACTCAGTCTCTGGACTGAGGAGACCCGACTAGGTCGAAACAGCGCTGTCTAAAAATGGGAGTCTGTTCCTTCTGTTATAGAAATACTGGTGTGGTTTTAATCCTGCATCATGTCATAAGGCCTCTTGTAGGTCATGCTTGATGTTAAGGGAGCTGCCTTACAAGGTAGCTAAAAGAGACATGGTTTTCTTTATCCCATCCTGGAAAACTTGCAGTATATACTGTATGTAGCCCAGCACATGCCCCCTGTAGATAGGTAGCCCAGCACGCCCTGCCCTCACCCCCAGTTTATATGAATCAAGCACACACTGCCCCCAAGTATACATGTATCCAACATACACTGCCCTAATGACGATCCATGTGAATAGAAGATCCAGCTCTGCAGTAATTATCAGGTCCCAAGCTAGGCCTACCTATTAGTCATGGCATAAACAGACTCTAAAAAATTGGATGAATAAAAATCATGTTAAATGTTTTTTATTCATTAAACATTTTGAGTCTGTATATGCCATGAATAAGGAAAATGTGAAACTCCCCCCCCCCCCAAAAAAAAAAAAAAAAAAAAACGCCTAGGCTCAGATTTGGGCCAATTTTATTGTGGACTGTTAGAACAGATGGTATGCAGAGATGCAGCACAAAAAGGCATAATGAGACACAGTACAAAATGTTCTACATCAGCTTAGGGGTGTGTTATGAAGTACTGCAGCAGCTGAGGTGTGTATTATGAGGTCTTTCAGCAGCTGAGTTGTGTATTATGAGGTCTTTCAGCAGCTGAGTTGTGTATTATGAGGTCCTGCAGCAGCTGAGGTGTGTATTATGAGGTCCTGCAGCAGCTGAGGTGTGTATTATGTGGTCCTGCAGCAGCTGAGGTGCGTATTATGAGGTCCTGCAGCAGCTGAGTTGTGTATTATGAGGTCTTGCAGCAGCTGAGTTGTGTATTATGAGGTCCTGCAGCAGCTGAGGTGTGTATTATGAGGTCATGCAGCAGCTGAAGTGCGTATTATGAGGTCAAGCAGCAGCTGTGGTGCGTATTATGAGGTCTTGCAGCAGCTGAGGGGTGTATTATGAGGTCGTACAGCAGCTGAGGTGTGTATTAAGAGGTCCTGCAGCAGCTGAGGTGTGTATTATGAGGTCCTGCAGCAGCTGAGGTGTGTATTATGATGCCCTGCAGAATTACTTTTATGTATTACAAGGTACTGCAGCAGCTGTCATCATTATCTGGCAGATTTTGAAGTTCGCCTGGTTGGCCATATGACCTAGAAACTGCCCTGTCTAGGACAAATGTCTTTCTTTCTAAAGCAGATTTTGAACAGCTGGTGTGAAGTATACCGTATGAAAGAGGTAGAGATTAGATGATCTTACTGGCTGAGATCTTAGCTCAGGATACATATGGCAGTCTTCAGTAAGGCGCTGTCTTTAGCACACTACATAATGGGGAAACCATATAAGAATGAAGCTTTGCTACACAATTAAGTAGTTGCATGTTTTGTCAATTGCGTTACTACATTGTAATTAAAGGTAACACAATTTAATGGATCATTATACAGTGACTGATTTTATGTTGTGTTGTAATTGCAGCGAAACCACCACTAATTGTACATTGTCTTGTGATTGCAACATTTTTGCTGCTATAGGTCTGATTGTTCATTATAGAGGAGAGACTAAAAGACTGTCATTTCACTGCTTTGTAGGGTATTATGAAGACTCATAAGTGATGAAAACCAAATCACTACATTCAGGCCTGGCTCTATTATTTTCTGAGGACGGTTATTGTTTGTCTATTTATTCCTGCTGGTATGATTTGTGTGTCTACTTTCCCTGGCTAGCAGAGGTAAAAGCATACAAAAAGCTCAAAGCTTCCAGTAACTCAGTCAGTCATGACCCAAAGTCCATTAATTTCTTCACATATTCAGAATATGAAGCCCCCAGTAATTACTATATACAGTGGGGGCATAGCAGATAAAACACTATTTCACTGCTGGTTTCTACTATTTCTTTCTTCTCCTTATAATGAAAGCTGTAAAGCTAGTCACTATACGGATCCTGTAAATTCACACTATTCTGAGCTCTGCATATTTACTTGCTGGAATCTCAATGGATTTGTTGCTTAGCTATTTCATGCAAGATCACAAAGCATCAATGAAACTATCGGCAGAATGTTACTCTCGAAGCTACAAGGCAAAGACAGGAAATATTCTTATAAGTTGCTAAAAAGAAAAATGGACAATTAACTGAAAATTCTATAAAAATCATAAATCCAGAGTAAAACTTTAATTTTCATGTTATATCACATCACTGTATCATGAAATTAATGATCTGGTATAATGTTTTGTAATGTTTGTTAAGACAGGTCTATGTTTATTGAACTTTATCATAAAATCACAGGCACGTGCACTGACCAATTTGCAACACTTAAAGCCCCTTTTAGTGTGACAATAAGAAAAACAATGATATGAACTTCCCTCAATGAGTACAAAGAGTATATAGAAGTGAAAATCAATAAATTCAGGTCCTCAGATTTAACCAGAGTGAATACCTCCAATAACATGAAGTTGGACGTTTAGCAATGACTTTTGGAAACAATCCAGTTTTTTTTTTTAAATATAGTTCCATGTCATTTAGCAGTAAAGTCGGTTCTGTGGGATTCATTTCAGTTTTACCTTTATTTCATTTACTGAATTAATGAGGCAGAAGTTGAGATAATGTTATGTATTTAAATGAATCCATCGCATCCCACTAACAGGAACAAAGGAATCCTAACACCAGCTGAAAGTAGGAGGACAGGTTGTAACTAAAACATGCATTGTTTTTTTGTCAAGGATAGAATGATCATTTAACCCCTTAATAACCTGGCCTTTTTTGCTTTTGCGTGTCCTTTTATTTTATTTTCTAACTCTCTTTTTCTGTTTACATAGCTGTATGTGGGCGTATTGGGAAGCTGTAAAAAAAATACAATGGTGTACAGTTGGCAAAAAAATTATGCAGCTTTGGAATTTCGGCTCTTACTATGTAGTTCAAATGACGACGCTTCTTTATTCTTTGGGTCAGACATGTAGACACCAAATTTTTATAGCTTTAATGGTTTAATACCTTTTAAAAATAAAAATCTTTCTGGAATTTTGTTTTCCTTGTACCGACAAAAACAAAAGAATAATAAATACCATCACTATGAAGTGCAGTTTGTAACGCAGAAAATTGGTGAAAAAGTGCATTTGCAGCATTTTCTTGTGGGCTTGAAATTTACGGCATTCACTGCGCGCCACAAATGACATGTCTACTTTATTCTTTGGCAGTATATGGGGATTTTCCTCCTCATTCATTACAATCTGCACATTGTAATAAAAGAGTTAAAACGAGATAGCCTTGGGTCTTCGGAAGAGGCTGTCATGGCGACAGATTGCGACATGATGTTACGGGGAGCGACAATCCTTGGCAAGCTTTTTGAAGCTGCCGGCAGGTTCGCTGGCGTTACCGGTAAGTCTTTGCTGCGATATGCAGCAAAGACTTACCGGCTATGGAGAGGGCTCAGCCCGTGAAACCTCTCCATGCACCCGCAGCCGACCCGTGCCGTGCTATTACGTCACTGGTCGTGAAAGGTTTAAGTAATCTGATTGGACTTGATAAGGAAAGGCACACACCTATTTATATAAGACCTCACAGTCTGAGTTTCACATTTCTCATGTGCTCTGAGACACAATTGTGGCAAGACACAGATCTGGCAAAGGTTACAAAAGATTTCTGCAGCACTCAAGGTTCCTAAGAGCACAGTGGCCTCTATAATCTTTAAATTGAAGAAGTTTGGGACGACCACAACTTTTCATCGACCTGGCCATCCAGCCAAGCAATTATGGGAGAGGGGTAAAGAACCACCCCAAGTTCTCTGTGGCTGTGCTCCAAACGTGCAGTAGGAAGATGGGAGACCGTTCCAACTATCACTGCTTTCCTCCACCAATTGGTACTATATGGCAGACAGTGCCGATGGAAGCCTCTCCTCAGTGCAAGACATATGAAAGCCAGGATAGAGTTTGCAAAAAACCACATGAAGGACTCCAAGGCAATGAGTGATAAGATTTTCTGGTCTAATAAGAAAAAGATTGAACTTCTTGGTGCTAAATCTAAGCGGTATGTGTGGAGAAAACCAGGCACTGCTCACTATCTGCCAAATACAATCCCGACAGTGAAACCTTGTGGTGGCATGGGGTATTTTTTAGCTGCAGGGACAGGAATATTGCTTGCAACTGAAGCAAAGATGAATGTGGCCAAGTACAGAGATATCCTGGATGAAAACCTCTTTCTATGTGCTCTGGACCTCAGACTGGGCCAATGTATCACCTTCCAACAAGAAATTGACCCTAAGCACACAGCTAAAATAACAAAGCAGTGGCTTCAGAACAACTCTGTGACCATTCTTGACTGGCCCAACCAGAGTCCTGACCTAAACCCAATTGAGCATCTCTGAAGAGACCTGAAAATGGCTTCCACCTGCGTTAACCATCCAACTTGAGGGAACTGGAGTAGATCGACAAAAAAGAGTGATATCAGTTTTTCTTTTTTAATAAATTAGAAAAATATCTACATTTATCTTTTTCTGTCAAGATGGGGTGCAGAGTGTACTATAATAAGCAAAGAAAGGAACTAGTTTGACCTTACCAATTTGCTTCAATTAAACAAAGACTGAAAAATTTAAAGGTGGCTGAATACTTTCCATATCTACTATATAATGTATCATTAACCTAGAATACTACTTTCTTATACTCTTTTATGGAAAGCAATAGGCTATTTGTAGTCAGTACATATTACTGATTAGCATCAGGAGCGCATTCATATTTTAAATTGTGAGAAATGGATTGTTGTGATAAAGTCATGCGTATTTAACTATTTTTCATTGAAAATTATTCAAAAATATATAGCATAGTTTGCAAATATGTCATATGCAAATATAAAGCCTGTGGCCAACAACAACGTAATAAATTGAGTGCAAGACCTGTTGATACTACAGGTGTTCCCATAGGTTTAAACATCCGAAGCAGAATTTTTAAGATGTTTATGATTTTCAAAGAAAATTGAGTGAAAACACAGGCCTGGAATTTTTAATAAGCTTTAGATCAAGGCATTAGGCATAACAGTAAAACAACAGCAGAATTAAAGGTTATAATAAATTGTTCCTGTCCTAACGTTCTATATTTTGGATTGTAATATTTTATTATAATTTTAAAACAGGCCATTTTAATTTCTTTTGTGTTAAAGCAACCCATTCATCTTGCAAAAAAGATTTCAGCTAGAGTAAATGAATGTACTTTGCCCTGCAAACTAAATAGCCCAAAATAAACTTCAGACATCAGTAGGCGCAGGTCCTGAGTCTGCAGCAAAAGTTATGGCCCTTAAACCAGCGCTTACAAATAAAGACTTTTCAGGCCTCGTTATTAAGGGGTTAAAAAATATTAAAAAGCATTGTCCTTATCCACAAAAAATGCTGTGGATTTTATTAGTAGACAATCCTTTATACTATATACATTCACTGCAGCGATCTAAGTTTTAGAATGGTTGCGGGTGGGAACAATGTGATTGGGAGGAAAAAGGGGATGGGTTGGGTTGTGTATTGGAGCAATTCACTGATTGGTTTTGGAGCTAGAATTTAGGAATGTCTGGGATTAAAGATCTGTGTGTGAATAATGAGATAGGCTCGTAATTGGAAGTCTTATGTTCCCATCTTTTTGACAAAATTATAAGAGAGGACAGCGATAAGAGGAAGAAGATGTTATAAATCTATATATTGTATTGAATTGTTGAAGAACTGTCTGTTTTAAATATGTAAGAAAAAAAATCTTTGTATTTAAACACCGAAACATATGTCAAACGCCAAGCCCCGGAAGAAGCCTAAAGAGGCAAAACCTAGGTCGGACAAGGTGTTTGGCGTATCTGATTTTAAGGATTTGATATGCACGTTTTTTTAAATATTTCCTTGCGAGTATATACAATAAATTGTTTGCACCCTTTATCCTGGTGTTCTACACTATCTGTCCACAATCTCTGACACAGGGTCGGCAGTGAACCTCATACACGAGAGTGGCACACTTCGGTCCAGAGAGGGGAGACGAGGAGAAGGACGTTGAACCTATGAGACCTTTATTCCTAACCTGAGGAAAAGAGGTAGTGAGATTCCTCATTGCCGAATGCGAGTCCAATAACCCCTGCACACTAAGTGGTTACTACATTGCCCTGCCTCAATGTTCCCGATTGACAGGTCTCAGTGCTACAAAACATGTGGAACATTGAGGGAGAGCGCTTTTTTTACATCATTGGCCACTTCAAGTCATGTGACCTGGGTGATGTCATTTAAGGTACTGTTACATTTGCACAGTCTACCCCATGTATGTATCTAAGAACCTGAAATAACAAGAGCCTCCATGGAGGATAGAGAGGAGTAGAAGCCCATGGAGAGTGCTGTGATCATGCCATGATACTGTCATGTGATCAGATACATATACAGTATGGGGTAGACGTTGTAAATGTAACTGTGTAAAGGACCTTAGATGACATCACCCTGGTCACATGACATGCGAAGAGGAATGGACATGGGTATGTGTAGATGGTAGGGGACAGTAGAGCAAGACACACCCCTTTCTGATGCCAGGTATAAGATAAAGTTGATTTATGGGGATGTGAGGTTAACAATTTTAGCTAAAATAAGGGTGTCAGTTAGTTAATAGGGCCTTATGGGAACCTGTCACTAGCTGTATATGTGAAAATGTGGTTACCGGTTCCCTTTAATGATGGCTGTTCCAAACCTTCACTTTCTTCTGCTTCAAATTTCTATCACATAGGACAACAGTACCCCACGCAAAGATTCACCTCTCTTTCATAGAAAGGACGGTCCTCTTCTCTTAACAGATCTACTCTTAATAGACTACTGTTACATTTTTGTTTCATTGCAGCAAATTATTTTAGTTTGAGTACTTTTGCAAATTGTAAAGGTCTGGTTTATTACTAGAGGTAATTAAAATGTGGTAGATTCAGATGACAGCCCGGGCCTTGGCATATCACCCACTAAAATAATCTACCAGAAGTACAGACCTGTTAAGAGCGGTTTGACTGGATGGTTCCTTAAATACTTAAATAAATACTACCTGCATCTTTAAGACGCAAGACACTTCCAATTGATTCTGAGAGCAGCAAAGCAGTCACAGGTCTGCGTGCGCCCCATAACACAAGTTGCACAATGAAATCACACCACCTCTATCCTCTGCAAGTGAATGTTGCAGAAGAGTTAAGAGAAAATGTATATGCCAAACAATTTTTTTTACAGTAAACCCCGCATCATCATTCTCTAGGTCAGTGATGGCAAACCTTTTAGAGACTGAGTGCCCACACTACAACCAAAACCCACTTATTTTTCGCAAAGTGCCAGCGAAGCAATTTAAGTAGTAATTTATTGCTACATGTTCTACCACAACTGTCACTTGTATTGGCCTCTTGAGGATAACAATACGGTTGACCCAAGAAGGGCAAATTTGGACTATAATTTGAGCTTCTCTCCAGGGTCCCCCTGTACAGAAAGAGACAACAAGCCAGCAGCCCACCAATGAGTCTGCCCCCTTCCACATGCTTTCCTTCTTCCTGCAGTCACAAGCAACCAAAATAACTAGATGTGCTGGATCGATGGCTTGGGTGCCCACAGATCCACCACTGCTCTAGGTGGACCCTTGTAGTTGCAGTAGTGCTGCACATGGGCATTGTTAAAAACAAACTGAGATTAGGCAGTATTGGAGTACTGATGTTTTCTACAGTACTCCAATTTGCCACATTGTAGTGATACGGCCACGCTTTGAGGCAATTCTCAAATTTTTGCATTATAATGATAATGCAATATCCACCTCAAAGATGCCCATCATTTGGCCATCTATATAAAATTAGGCCAATCCCAGTCCATTTTGGCACAAAGTTCTGTGTGGACGACTCACTTGTACATTTCCTAGGCAGATTGCTATTCCGCCAGTACCTGCCCAGCAAGAGGGAAAGGTACGGAATCAAAATGTACAAGTTGTGCTACATTACAGTTTTATGGTTTATGAGGGAAAAGACACACGATTAAGCACGCTAGAATTCCCCCTGTCCTAGAAGTTTCTGGGAAGCTTTTGTGGATAAGGGTTACCACCTCTATGTGGATAAATTTTATACCAGCATTCCCCTTTTCTAGTACCTAAGTTCCAGAGGTATGTAACGTGCGGCACTGTACGTAAAAAACAGAGAGGCCTCCCTGGATCTCTTGTTACGCAGCCACATAGAAAGGGGACATCAGGGCACTCTGAAATCAGAACATGATGGTGCATGTTATGGTAAGTATAAGGACAAAAAAGATGTCCTTGTTCAATTCATGGGGACTCCAGCACACTCACCTCTGTACAGGGTACCACCACTGCCCCCAAGTCAGACTGCATCCTGGCTTACAATAAATACATGGGTGTGGTGCTAAAGCTGTACAGTGCCCTTCGGAATATGAGGATAGTGTAAAAAAAAAAGCTGGCCGTGCACATTGTACAGATGGCACTGTACAACACGACCTTACTGTTCCATTTACTGTTGTCTGATGGTGATTAAGGCACAAATATTTGGACAGGAATGACAGAGCACCGTTACCTCTGAATCAGATTTTCCCAGTCTTGTGCCAGGGTAACATTTTCCAGTGAAGTCTCCCAGACTACTTCTAAAGGAAGGACTCAAAAACTATGCAAAATCTATTCCAAAAGGGGGGTTATGAAGGACTCTATATACCACAGTGATACTTGCCCTGACAAACCTTGCCATGAAAGAGTGCTTCAGGATGTACCATACAATTCCTGAGTAATAACATTTTATTCGGTCCCCTGGTATATTCCACCACCTTATATGCAAAGCATTCACAACTTATGCCCTGTTGTATTTTCTGGCTAGCGTTTAGGATTACATGTTGGGTCTTTTTTATGTCAGACCTGACATTTCATAGGGATACAAACTGGGCGCCACATAATGAGCACCAAACTTTCCAGAAATAATTGCAATTTCCATCTTGAGCATCCATTGCCCATTATATTTGGAAAACCAATGTTCAAAATGCTCCCCATACCACTTGATAACAAACAAATTACACCATGCTTATTTCTCCAAGGGGTGTACTTTCCAAAATGGTGACAATTGTTGGGGGTCTCCTCTGTTTTGGTAACACTGGGGCTCCCCAAATACATCCTGACACATGTAAAAGATTTGTTCCAAATTTGGCTTCTAAAAGACAGAAAAACATCCCGCTTTCCCTCTATTGTCTACCCATACAACATTTTATATGCACATGTGGGGGAACTCTACATTTCGAATAAACTGTTTGACATTTTTGGGGGTTGTTTCATCTTTTATCCCCTGTGGCTTAGAAAAGTTAGGGGTAAAAGTGACTTTTTTGGGAAAACTTTTCCCTTTTTCCTTTTTGGGGCCTACTTGGATCATACACCTGTAGGGGCAAATATACATATTACAACTTTGTAAATTCTCCAAGGGGTGTGCTTTCCAAAATGGTGACACTTGTTCGGGTTCTCTTCTGTTTTGGTACCACTAGGGCTCTCCAAATGCATCCAGACAAATAAAAAGTATATTAGCGATATTTGTCCTCCAAAAACTGAACAAGTGGCACCCTGTGTCTGTACAGTGACAAAATGGGTATTGCGCCTAACATTGTGCATTTTTAACCCCTTGGGAAGGTGCAAATTTTAGTGTTTAATGAATATATGGTTTAAAAAAATGACATTTGCTCAATTTCACTTATTTATTTTTTATCCTCCTGAAACACCCAATGGGTTAAACTTTCCAAAGGTTTTTTTGAATATTTTGTGGGGTGCAGTTTTTAAAATGGAGTCATTTGTGGGGAAAAGTGCCATCATGAAGGCTTTATAAAGTTACTTCTAACTAACTTTTGTCCCTCCAAAAATTCATTTTGACCATTTTCGTGAAAATCAGAAAAATTGTCCCTAAAGTTATAAGCCTCCAAAACATCCTTAAAAAAAGGAAATGATGTTTGAAAAGTGATGCCAAGTTGTTAAGGGGTTAAACTGACATGTTGCATTGAATCACAAATCTGTCTATTGTTAAAGCTTTACTACCCAGGGTACTTAAGAGAATTAGCATTGTGTTTAGCTCATTCTTCAGGCAATGGTATGGACAATTATAACATTTTATATATTTAGCTGATGGAGTATTTTCCATCAACATGTAAAGGAGTCAGGGTATTTCAACTGGGTTGATTGCCCATGTGATTAGTAGGAACATGATTAAAGTAGATGAGAGCATTTATTATTAATGGAACAGTCCAGCAGGACTGAAATGTCCTGATGTGCAAGATTAGATCTAATCAAAAACATAATCAAGGTTTCTTCAACTTGACAAGAGCTATAAGTGGTCTGACATGGCCTACACATGTGAAGATTACCAGTATATACAACTGACATGTTAATAAAACATTCAAGAAATGTCATGTAACTAGAAAGAGCAAGAGATCCCCATCCTTATAGAAAATAAAGATGGCGCTTCACCAGCTATGCCGTGTTACAATAAATGTCAGAGAGAATTAAAGTACCTGTCACTAGAGGAACGGGAGGAATTATTAAGAGAAAACATCAATTATAAATTGTGTCACAGATTTTTGTGGCACATTCAGTATATTATATACTATCAAAGTTACCAATGCATTTTCCAAAAGGATAACAATGAACAAGGTTTAAATGTCAGCTACTTGATGCATATCTTATTCACATACTGTGGAGGTGTCCAAAACTACACCAATATCGGTTTTTGAAACTAAAGTGTGTCTAGTGGGGATAGAGATTAATGTACTGCTCTTAATGAAAGGAACATTTCAGAAATGGGGCAATAATTTTTTTTTGTGTTTCGTCAGAATACAAGGGAGGCTGTTAGATGAAAAAGTGAAGTTAGAAATATTCTGTACTAGCTGTAGATCTCAGTGCTGCCCAGGATATGAAATCACTTCCTTTAACAAAATAGAATGGGTTAACAAAATATATTTTATATGCATCTCTCTCTTTCTGAATGACCATCTCTGACAGTCTCTTTCAGCCACCCTCTGTGTTACTGTCTTGAAAGCAGAAAGCTCTAGTTGCCTATGGCAACCAATCAGAGCTCAAGTTGCATCAAGTTGTTTATAAAATTACAGCTAATCTCCTATTAGTTTCTATGGGCAACTGGAACAGTTATAGCTCAGACATTTCTGATAAATCTCCCCCTATGTCTGTATCCCTATCCATTTTACCTCACACATAAACTGTCTTATACCAATTGCCTATAGTAACCAATCAAAACTCAGAGTTCATATTAATGACCTATGGCAAAATAGTAACCAATCACGGCTCAGCTTCTAACTGCCACAACAGCAGCAGATGATGGCTCCTGCATATGGTGGTTAATAAGTGTATTTTGGAAAACCTGAGGTGAAAATTTAGGCTCAAAACTTAGTCTATGATGTTCACCGAGTCTCAGAGAGAGGCTGTGAAAAATGTGGTGATTTGGCGAGGGTGCAGATTCCTTTTGCTGACATACATACATACATATACACACACAAAGATAAACACAGCTTTATATATTAGGTGGTTGGCATGGAAGAGTAGATCCCATATAGAGTGAAATTGATCCCATATCTCATTGCAGCTTCCGAGCACCGGTAAACAAACATGGGCAGGCCAGGCAGGAGGACGGCGCTGGACACCAGGAGGGACCACAGAGGTAAGCAAATGTTTATTTTGTTAAGCAGTCCAGTGCCCTCCGGCACCAAAATATATTAAAATTTCAATCCTTTATTTTTCTTCATTGTTCAAATTACAGTAAAATCAGGTATCCAACATAGCATTCACCAGATATTCTTTCCTGGGACACAGGCCTACGCGTTTCAGGTGTGACACCCTTAATCATGGCACAATGAACAAATGTGGTATCGGGCTTAATATGCCGGCTATCCGATGAGGTAGACTAAGTACATCCAGTAATAGTCTTTTTACACATTATCATGTTGAATTGTAATACAACATAGTTAAAATGAAAAGAAAAAATGAATACCCACAACGTGTAACACACAATGAAATATAGATATACAAGAAATTATTGTGCTGAATTGGACATGATGTTCCATGTTCATTCACTACATTAGCACAAACCCTCATTATCTTACCTATTATATCCTCACCATGTACAATGCTTCATCTAAACTTACTTATAGTTTTGCAATTATTATATGAGGTAGCGTAGGAAAATTGTACTGAAACCTTGCTGCGATCTAATTCACTGTTGCGCATGCGCACTTCCTGCATTCATGGGGACTGCAAATCACAGCGGACCAGTGTCTCCAACTAACAACAAACTACTTCTACACCGCGCTACACCAGATTAATCTCAAGGTATGGATGGATCTGGCGGATTGTATGCAGTAAATGAATTATAACTAGCATAACATATAAAGACATAGTTTAGTTCCCCATGGCGTTGCGTATATTAACTTTATCTTATTTAGAAATCATATCCATTTATAAAGTTAATTGTGCAAGGCCAATACAATAAGTATGGCGCGGGTTTTGAACAACTTCGATCCCATAAAAGGTAAAAATATATATTATAATAATCTCATATGAATGTACTTGTGAATTATTCGTTTGTGATATTTATATGTACTTCCGAATTGTTCTTTCATTTCTATAATGTTATTGTTATATGATATTTTTATGCATATCACTTATCTAGACGAAAGGAGCAGATAAAACTAGTTCTTTATTAGGCATTTTTAAAAGCGAATAAGGGAAAGGAAATTTATGATATCAGTGAATAGTCACTCTAAATAAATGTTCCACACCCTTAGAGATCTCAGAGTAAGTCCATTACTGCATGATCACATAGAGCGCAAAGTCAGCGTGGTTAAGCATGTGTGCATCACTAACAGAGCATAGTCGTGCCATACAGAAAGAACAACATACAAACGAGGTGGAATGATGGACTGGAGACTGACAGTGTTTTAGATACAGTCAGCCCTATATTTGTTTTACAAGGGGGCCACCATTCACACCTCACACCTCATTCTGTCTCAATAGATACAGAATGAGTAGGTAAGTTCTAAGCCCTACATATTTTCTCCCATTCAAAATGTTTCTCCCTTAACTCAGGGATCATCAGGAGCATAAGCTTGTTATTGGTAGAAAGAGAAAATAATCAAATCATGCCAGCGGCCTGATGGTGGGCGCCGACAGCAGTGATGTTAACTGCGATCGCGGCGAGAACACACCGAGGTTATAGCTCCACCCATCTCCTCCCATTGTGTGATGTCAGATCCATTCCTATTGGTTCCGGATGGATAGCCAATCACAGGCCGCAGGGGGAGGGGCCAATACGGAGCGATCATTCCCAGATACTAAACAAGAAGGCAGGAGAACCCGATGACGCCCGGGTAAGTGTAAACAAAGAAACTAATCCTATATACATGCGAGAGACATAGATCACACCTATATATACAGATAGTTAGCGTGCCAGTATATCGTGAATAACAGAGGGGTGACGATATCCATTATGATCATGCAGAAGGAAATCTCAGATGCATATATGCATTGTTTTGAAGTCTAGATGTGTCCCCTAAAACAAAGGGGTGACAATGTGTCTTGTAGTCATCAGACACATACAAAAGATAAAAATGTCCCCTGTATGCTTTATAGCGGAGGCCTAACACATTGCATGTTGATACACTGCAAAAACTTTTACTTTGGCAGATGTATTTGCATCCCTTACATCTGCCACATTTGTAGGTACCTTTCAAATGGCATTTGCCAAGCCATGTATTTTCTGCAGTAATGGGGGTCAGATGGCTATGGACCAAACGGTCCCTAAAATTGCGTCCTCTTCTGTATGTTATTGACGGACACACTTGAAGCCTACTCTTAATGTCCACGTCCTTTATCAGAATGTACCAGAATTTTTCTAGGATGTCTCTAGCTGCAGAGGCTTGACTATCAAAGGTGGTAATTAGGCGTATACTCCCCTTAGTCGATTCCCTTTTTTTTGGGAGCTAGCAAATCCATCCTATTTGTAGTTTTAGCAGTCATTTTCTCTGATTCAGTAACTCTCCTTGGATAGCTTCTGTTAATGAATATTTTCTCAAGATCAAGTGACTTGATGTTAAAGTCTTCCTCAGAGGAACAGTTCCTCCTAACTCTGAGGAACTGTTCCTTTGGTATTCCTCGTTTGAGGGATGGTGGTTGGTGGCTATGCCATAACAAAATGCTATTCAACGCTGTGGGTTTACGGTATACTGATGTTCTCAGAGACCCATCTTCTTTCATCGAAATATCCAGGTCAAGGAAGGCCAGCCTATCGTCATGGATTTCTGATGTGAATGTCAGACCTATGGGATTGTCATTAAGGATGTTAACTAAGTCCCCAAAGGCCGTCACCGTATCTGTCCACAGAATGAGCACATCGTCGATGTACCTAAGCCACAAATATATCTTCGATGTCCACCTCTCCATTTCCTCCGTGAACCCCAGGCGCTCCTCCCACCAACCCAGGAATAAATTCACGTACGTGGGGGCAGCAGGGCTCCCCATAGCGGTACCCCTGAGCTGGTGGAAGAAGCACCCATCGAACAGAAAGTAATTATGCTCCAGAATGAATCGGAACAAATCCACAATCAGTTGATTATGCCCATTGAGATGTGTACCCCTTGTGGACAAAAAATGGTTTATTGCCATACTGCCTTTATCATGCGGGATAAAGTTTCTTTGTTTACACTTACTTGGGGCGTCATCAGGTTCTCCTGCCTTCTTGTTTAGTATCTGGGGACGATCGCTCTGTATTAGCCCCTCCTCCTGCAGCCTGTGAATGGCTATCCATCCGGAAACAATAGGCATGGATCTGACATCACACAATGGGAGGAGATGGGCGGAGCTATCTCCTTACAACCTCGGTGTCTTTTCGCAGCTAACATCACAGCTGTCGGCGCCCTCCATCAGGCCGCCGGCATGATTTTATTATTTTCCCTTTCTACCAATAACAAGCTTATGCTCCTGATGATCCCTGAGTTAAGGGAGAAACGCGTTGAGACATTTTGAATGGGAGAAAATATGATGTAGGGCTTAGAACTTACCTACTCATTCTGAATCTATTGAGACCTTAGACTAGCTAGAGGTGTGAATGGTGGTCCCCTTGTAAAACAAATAAAGGGCTGACTGTATCTAAAAACATTGTCAGTCTCCAGTCCATCATTCCACCTCGTCTGTATGTTGTTCTTTCTGTATGGCACTACTATGCTCTGTTAGTGATGCACACATGCTTAACCACGCTGACTTTGCGCTCTATGTGATCATGCAGTAATGGACCTACTCTGAGATCTCTAAGGGTGTGGAACATTTATTTAGAGTGACTATTCACTGATATCCTAAATTTCCTTTCCCTTATTCGTTTTTAAATACGCCTAATAAAGAATTAGTTTTATCTGCTCCTTTCGTCTAGATCAGTGATATGCATAAAAATATCATATAACAATAACATTATAGAAATGAAATACAAAAAGGTCCAGTGAGACAAAAACCTCATGACCACATGCCAGGGTATATTGCTGAATTCTATAATAAGTGTATCAATAGAACGTAATGGACAAGTGTCCTACCCATTGTCTGTCGTCTGTGGCTGCCTCCTGGACTCCCCCCTGGACTTGGTCATGAGGTTTTTGTCTCACTGGACCTTTTTGTATTGGATTTCCTTTGCACAAAATTTACTAATTCCATCATTTTGAATGACAGTACAATTTTGTGTTGTCTTGTATTAAAAAATAAAGATTTATATGTATTGATTTTAATGAACGTTGCAACTCAGTTTCTTTTTTGGTAATAATAATACTACTAGGGGCTGCTGTATACTACTGTGGGCTGCTGTATACTACTAGGGGCTGCTGTATGCTACTAGGGGCTGCTGTATACTACTAGGGGCTGCTGTATACTACATGGGGGCTGGCAGGCTGTATACTACTGGGGGCTGGCAGGCTGTATACTCCTGGGGTCTGGCAGGCTGTATACTCTATGGGTGTGTCTATGGGGCGAGCGTACTACGTTGCAGCTGTACAATACTGGGGGCTGCACGTGTATACTCACTGGTGGGCAGGCGACGCGGCTGAGCTTACTACTTGGGGGGCAGTTATCTCGGGAGCCAATGCATTTCCCACCCTCGGCTTTACTCGAGTCAGTAGTTTTTTTCCCGCCTTTTTAGGTTAGGAATTAGGGGTCCTCTCTGCTTATACTCGGTCGGCTTTTACTCGGTAATCATAATATTTTTTAATTTAATAGAAAAAGGTATTATCTGTAAGTGCAGACAATGTTTTGGTGTTTCTTACCAGTAATTACATGTTGTGCATAGGGTGGAAAGCCACATATTTTTTGGATTGTTTTTGATTTACAAACAGACTTGGGGAAACCAAATTTACTAATGTAGGTGACCTCCTGGAAACAACCTTACTCCCTGTTCTGAAATATCCCCACCAGTATTATCCTGCATCAAAATCTGCAAATATCTTGCTTCTACAATTTGTTTACAACCTTTGGGACTGTTGAAGGGGTGAATGGTGAACTTTTGTCGGTGTTTGTGGCTTTTCTTCTTTTCTCCTCCTGCTGCCATCAACCTTTTGTATCTTGTCCCATTGTTTCACACAGACAAACCAGTTTCAGGCATGCAGTCACCACTAGGCATTCCTGATCTTACCTGTCGTGTGCCCAAAACCTTAGTAGATGTGAGCTGGGTTTAACAGCCTGTACCCTGATTACTGCCATTGATGCGAGCTGAAGCCATGCGGTTTATGTTTGTATTCTTACTTTGGGTACTTTGTGTAATTGTAACTCACCTTAATTTTATATTGTGTATTCTACTGTATTGGTGTGTTTACGTAATATATCTATAGAAATCATATCTTATGTGAAGGTTGTCTTTTGTTTAAAGGTGCAACCAGGGGTGTACCTCTTTAAGACTCAAGGGATAATGTTGGGTATTTAATGACACCTGTGTACATGGATTGTCCTCTAGGTCAGAGATGTCTGATCTGACCACAGGGGAGCTTGCTTGTTCCAGGTAACGGCAAACCCAGACCCCTGAATTATCTGATCTGCATTTTGTCTGTACATTTTATGTTTTGTGCAAATAATGCAAGCCTTTTCTTTGTGACCAGAAAGCATGAGTCAAGATTTCTTTTTTTTTTTTTTTTTTTTTTTTTTATACGGCCAGAAGACCCCCATCTCAACAGCGACCGCAGGATGAAACTATATCCTATGTGCTGCGAAGGGTATTGGTGAGAGCTCCATGATCTGAGATCTCTCATAAAACGGTGTCGTCTGTATAATCAGCTGACCCCCCCCCCTGTACTGCCATGCGGTCTGTGAGGAGCAGACCGTGCTTTTTGGTGCGACGTTTCCTGATCGCAGCAGTTAATAACATATAATCATTTACTTATGTAGCTCCTACAGATTATGTAGTCGCTGCACAAAGCATGGCCAATTGGTCTACTGTTAACTATACCCAACTTACCTTTAACAATAAGGCGTTGATTGGCATGGCGTCCACGTCTCATGAGACTCGTAAGGCTTGCCATGTGAAATCATCGTTAATAGCCAGCAGATGGCAGCTATTAGAAATCACTGTAATTTGCTATATACTGCAATACAATAGTGTTTAGCAATTGGACCATGCAGGTTAATTACCCTGGAGGGATCTGAAATCATGGTTCAAAAAAATTTTAAACACTTTTTTTACAAGACTTAAAATAATTAATAAAAAAAAGTAACGTTTAAAAACAAATCAACAACCCCTTCCCCTCCCAGATTCCATATAAAGTAAATAAAACCGTAAGAATCATAACATATTTGTATCATCCGGGTCCCAAAATGTCTGATCTAATCAAATAAATACATTTTTCGGGCCGTTTATAACCCTGTAACAGAAAAAGCGAAGTGCCAATTTATTTGCCATTTTGAAAATATTTTAAAATTCTATAAAAAGGGATCAAAAGGCCATACAGTTCTTAAAATGATAGCATTATAAAATGTAACAAAAGACACATAAATGACACCCACCCCGCCCCCCGTTAGATGCCATAACATGGCACAAAGGAGAACCTATACAAATTATGGTATCCTCGTTATCTAAACGACCAAAGAGAAGTAGACATGGATTTTGGGACTCGGTGAAAAAGCTGTAAAAACCAAGTCCTACAAAAATGCAAGCATTTTTTGATTAATTTTTCAACTGTTCAGTCTCAGAATTTTTTTTTTTCATTTTTTTTTTTTCCCTTTTCCCAGTACATTGGTCATGGATTGATAACATACCCTCACCTATGATTATATTTGTTTTCCTAGAACACAAGCCCAAACACAGCTCTTACTGATACAAGTTACAGATTTTGAAGTGGGGAATGGAAATGAAACGCAAAATGAAGAAAAGGGCCTCGTCCCTAACGGGTAACTGATTGCTTATTGACAAAGTTTAGGGATATTATTGTTAGTAGTTTTATATGTATGGTCTTATTAGAAACCATAGAAGACTTTTACGGTCTTTTGCATCCATAAGTGTGTTTTCAGCTCTAAGTACAACCCGTCATGATCATTTCTTTTTTCTTCAGACGGGTATAATATTGTTTTAGCTCTTCTGTTGTAATCCTGGTTGGTGCCACAGTTCCTCTGGCTCTCGTTGTTCCCAATGGAGTTGCTTTAAGGTATGAACCGGCTGGACACTTCTTGCTGTAGTATAGTGGTTACCAAGGTCCTCTTTGTATGTGTCCTAGTTTGAAAGTTCCTCCCTAGCATCAATAATTCAATTTTTAAGTCCAGAAAAAACAATATTTGTGTAATCGCTAATTATGGATTCTTATTGATGTACTCGATAACATCAGTTTGCAGATACATCGCTCCCACCCCCCCCACCCCCCCACCCCAATATTAGGAGGCCGTCGATGTATCTTCCATACTAATGCACAAGTCCCAAATGGAATTGTCCTTCTGTGTATATGTAATATATATACATCCATACATACATACACACTCACCGGCCACGTTATTAGGTACACCTGTCCAACGCTCGTTAATTCTATCACGCCAATCACATTTCGCAATACTCCGTGCATTAGCATGTAGACATGGTCAAGACATCTCCTGCAGTTCAAACCGAGCATCAGTATGGGGAAGAGTGATTTGTGGCCTTTGACAGTGGCATGGTTGTTGGTGCCATAAGGGCTGGTTCTGAGTAGTTCAGAAACTGCTGATCTACTGGTATTTTCACGCAACAACCTCTCTATGGTTTACAGAGAATGGTCCGAAAAAGAAAAACATCCAGTGAGTGGCAGTTCTGTGGTCGGAAATGCCTTGTTGACCAGCAGGAGAATGGGCACTTGCTCGATCTGTAGAACGTCAACAGTTACTCAATCGCCACCCTTCAAACCAAGGTAGGCAGAAGAGCACTCTTAACGCACAGTAACATCGAACTTTGAGGCAGATGGGCTACGCGCAGAAGACCACACCGTGTGCACTCCTTTCAGCTAGAACAGTAACTGAGGCTACAATTTTGCAACAACTCTTGAAATTGGACAGTGAAATTTTTGAAAAACGTTGCCTGTGTCTGATGAGTCTCGATTCTGTGCGACCTCGGATGTAAGGGGTCAGAATTTGGCGTCACAACATGAAAGCATGGATCCATGCCTGCCTTGTATCAACGTTCAGGCTGGTGGTGGTGGTTCTGGTGTGGGAATATTTTTCTTGGCACTCTTTGGGCCCTTGGTACCAATTGAGCATCATTGCAACGCCACAGCCTACCTTAGTCATATTGCTGACAATGTCCATCCCTTTATGACCACAATGTACCCAACATCTGGCTACTACTTTGATGGCTACTTTCAGCAGGATAATGCGCCATGTCATAAAGCTGGAATTATCTCAGACTGGTTTCTTGAACATGACGAAAAAATGGAGTTTACTGTACTCAAATGGCCTCCCAGTCACCAGATCTCAATCCAATAGAGCATCTTTGGGATTGGTGGACGGGAGATTCGCATCATGATGTGCAACCGAAAAATCTGCGGCAACTGTTGATGCATCATGTCAATATTGACCAAAATCTCTGAGGACTGCTTCCAGCCTTGGTTTGAATCTATTCCTGAATAATTGAGGCAGTTCTGAAGGCAAAAGGGGTCCACCCGTTACTATCATTGTGTACCTCATAAATGGCCGTGATTGTATATAATACCAAAAAGCCATCAGCCAAATTGGTGAGAGAAGGGTATACTAAAAGTTTTTATAGCACCATAATAATAAGTATAGCACTAGTGTCCCATTTGTGAGGTGCTATGCTCATGGTTTCTGATGCTCCAAACCTTAGCGGCATGAATACAATACTTGTGTAATAGAGGCCTTATACTGAATCATGGCTTATTTAACACAAACGTGCTTGATCTGTGAAACATGAACCATATAATATGCATGATTAAGGGGGGGGGGGGGGGGGGGGGGGGGGGGTTGATGTGGTGGCAGTGGGTCCGAAGAGTGACTTTTTTGCAGGAATGCTGAAATTTCCTCACCTAGATACATACACTGCCAAACAAGTTTTGTATTAAAAATACTTTTTACAGAAAAAAAGATATGTTTATTTTATACCTTTATTCCATGTGAGCGCGACTAGGCCATTTGTCCCCTGGGTGTGGCTCTATAGAGTGTCCCCCCACCGCTCCTCAGTGTGTCCTTTCAAATTAAATAACCTCCATCTCCCACTGGGGGCGCCCCCTGTTCTATCCCCCTGCGGATGTAATCTATAGCCCCCCCCCCCCCGCCATCTGCGGACATCCATCCTCTGCATGTGGCACCAGACACTGCCGCACTGCACATTCAGATGGATCTGCCGTGCATGAATGCAGTAAGCAAGAACTTGCAGACGGCGGGCGGAACATCTGTAATGACGTTTCGACAGGGGAGGTGTTAATAGAGGCTATAGCTCCTCTGTGAGACGGTAGGTTTTTCACCTCTTTCCGCATCCTTGACGTTTTCTACTCAAGGATGCGTCTCGTTCCCGCACCCTGACTAGACTCATGTCTGGCTATTGCCACGGGCTCAGAAACTTAGTCTGGGGATCGCAGCGGGATCCCATCGTAAGTTGTAGCCTGATCCCGCGTAACAACAGCCGGGATAGTCGCCGTAACATCACATAGTCGCAATCCCGGCTGTTAAATACCCTATAGATGGCGACTATTCCGGTCCTATGTCCAGCCTGTCCGCCCATACCGCAGTCACAACCACATATGTGGCATCCTCATACTCGGGATAAAATTGGTATCAAACTTTGTGCATTTTTTGCATTTAATACTTTGTAACGGTTTCATTTTTGGCCAAATTAATATGTGTCCTAAAAAATGACAGCTTGTAAATTACACCTCCTTTTTCTTTTAAAACCCTGTGAAGTCATCTAAAGGATTAACACGCTTCTTAAAGTTGCGTTTTCAACACATTGAGGGGTGTAGTTCTCAGTCCATAATTTATGAGGTTTTAATGTCAAGTCCTTAAAGCTGAGGGCATGCTTCTAATAAGGGTTTTGGTGATCTTCAATAACAATGAGAAAATTGCAGCGACAATTCCGAACCTCCCAACACTAAAAAATAGAGAGGATGCATAAAACCTATGCCGATATAAAGCAGACTTTTGGAATGTTAGTTGCCCTGAAAAGGCATAAAATTTTGAACTTTTGAAATGAATCATTTTTAGAAATTTCATATTTTTCATAACTAAACACAAAGTATCATCAAACTGTTTCTATTATTTGAAGTACAATTTGTGACATGAAACCATCTCAAAATCCTGGGGCTTGATATGTTAATGGTTCACAAAGTTATAACCTCCTATAATGCACAGGGCAAATTTTATATATACGGCCTGGTCCTAAAGGTCTAAATGGCTAGGCACAAAGGGTTTAATCACATGGAGGAGTGGTTTCCCAAGAGGGGGGAACAGCTCCATGTACCTGCTGGGGAAGGGGTTCTAATAATGCCTCTAGTGATAGGTGTGCTTTACGGCCTTTGACTTTTTTAGAAGACAGTTATAAACTATTTAAGGTTTCTGGTACAAAGAATCCTGAATGAGTCTACGTATAATGGACAGATACCGTGGTTCAACTATCATGAAAATGCATAACGTCAGCCAAAATCAAACGGCAATACCCATTAAGAACCGTCTTTGGGAACAGGGTCTGCTTTGAGGCCACAATTGTGAGCATACTGTGTCATTTTGGTCTCTATTCGCATTAAACAAAAGCCTGATATTCACTTGAAACCTAAAATGGGTCCCTGCATCTGGTAATATAAATAGTAGGTCTCTGGACCGCAAAAGGCCTTGAAAGAGGCTCCATTTAGAACCATTAATATGATGTATGAATAAAGTCTCACAGAAAGATGTTTATTTTGCTTGAGATTATGGTGGGAATATTGGTTTTCATTTGGTTATTAAAGCCCAAATGGGAGTGGCATTTCCAAGTGGCGACCCCCTGAAGTTGCTGTCTAACCAAACGGGTTTTTAAACTACATCTGAGGTAAAATAAATCTTAGAAACAATTTACATGTAGTTACAGTGCTTTCCCCTTTTTTCCCTGGGCAATAAATGGCTTGTTTTCTATCACACCACTTAAGAAACGATGTTACTGGAGTAGTAACTTACGGCATCATTTTGCCTGCCTATCTTTACGCGGTGCATAATAAAACACTGTTAAGCCTTTTTGCTTGAATATGTATTTCACCATGACCAACCTTACCTTTCCATTAAGCAAAAGGATACGCAGTTTTAGAAAAGCTTCAAAAGACTAACTTCTTAATTATTTCAATGTGAAAAACCTGCAATGTGGGGCACTTATAAAAGCTTTACCTTTTATTAGAGGAATTGGCAATGTACAGGGTGCAAAACACCCTTCTTCTCGTACTGTGTTTGAAACAGGAAACATCAGCTTTTCAAGGAATTAGAAATTGATCTTTTCTGGTTCCTTTAATTAAATTTTTTATTCAATTTTTGGGTGGGGTCAGGTTTTGATATATTTTTTTTTTATAGCAATATTTATATTTTTTTCCTTGAATCGATATTGACCACAATATTCAAGCTAGAATAAAATGTATTCTAGACACAAAAAAAAATCTTGCATTTGTACGGCACATTATCAAATGGGTAATGTAGAAAGGTAATTTAGACAATGATGAAGTGTAACCACCATATTGTCCTATAAAGGTCATGCTGTTCTTACAATCTTGTGATGAACTAATTATATGTTACCATTTTATAAATCCAAGTATCTGCTCCAACATGTTCAGCATTCGTGCTTTGTGGTATTCTTTACATTTTAAATTGAACTGATGCACAGAAAATTTTGTAAGTGAGGTTTTTTAGTTCCCACATCTACATTATGAAAACCCCGCTTTAGTCTCCATAATGGTTCCATATAAAGTTTGCCGACTAATCAGCTCTAACGAGGCCTGAGACGCACATCTGTGGCGATACAAAGCCCAGACCCGAGCCGTGGCAGGCTGTATACTAATGGGGGCTGGCAGGCTGTATACTACTGGGGGCTGGCAGGCTGTATACTACTGGGGGGGTTTGACCAATGCATTTCCCACCCTCGGCTTATACTTGAGTCAGTAGTTTTTCCCAGTTTTTGGTGGTAAAATTAGGGGTCTCGGCTTATACTCGGGTCAGCTTATACTCGAGTATATACGGTAGTTTCATGTAACAAGGGCAATAAAAAATATAAAAATAAAGCTTAAATATCAACAGTAGAAACCTTTGAAGAAGACCCTCCAGCTCTCCTGTCACGTCTATTTCAGGATAGTGCAGATGTGGTTACCAAGAGGCAATAAAAAAGCCATTTAAAGCATTTTAAGCATAGATTTAAGGAGCATTTTATTATGTCATAGAGACCCTAATGTATGCAATATTCCACAAAATTCTACATTTTTAAAGCCTATTTGTATACAGTTTCTCTTCGCTCTGGAGACATCAGGAGAAAATGACAGTTGGATTTCCATCCCTTTATTGTCAGTTTGCTATGTCCCTACTCAGATTGTAGGCAAGTTCCACTTTAAAATTGTTACAATGCAGCATTTTCTAAGGGACTCGGACACCAGAATGGACCAAGTCCCTCAGTGAAAGGCAGCAGCTATAAACACTTATAAACCCTCTGTCTATCTGGCCATTATACCTTCAAATGTTAGGTACGGACTACACCTGTGTGTTATGGGGGCTGGCAGGCTGTATACTACTGGGGGCTGGCAGGCTGTATACTACTGGGGGCTGGCAGGCTGTATACTACTGGGGGGGTTTGACCAATGCATTTCCCACCCTCGGCTTATACTCGAGTCAGTAGTTTTTCCCAGTTTTTAGGTTAAAATTAGGGGTCTCGGCTTATACTCGGGTCGGCTTATACTCGAGTACATACAGTATTTTTTAATATTATATGAAAAGGTATTATCTGTATTCAGAAATGTTTTGGTGTTTTTAACATAATTACATGTTGTGCATGGGTGGAAAGCCACATATTTTTTGGGATGTTTTTGAGTTACAAAACAGACTGGGGGAAACCAAATTTACTAATGTAGGTGACCTCCTGGAAACAACCTTACATCCCTGTTCTGAAATATCCACCAGCTTATTATCCTGCATCAAAATCTGCAAATATCTTTCTACAATTTGTTTAACACCTTTGCGACTGTTGAGGGGTGAATGGTGAACTGTTTGTCTGTGTGTTTGTGCCTTTTCTTCTTTTTCTCCTCCTGCTGGCCATCAAACCTTTGTATCTGTCCATTGTTTCAACAGACAAACCAGTTCAGCAGTCACCACTAGGCATTACCTGATCTTACCTGTATGTGTGCAAAACCTGAGTAGAGGGTGAGCTGGGGTTATACAGCCTGTACCTGATTACTGCCAGGTGATGCAGAGCTGAAGCCATGCGGTTTATGTTTGTATTTCTTACTTTGGGTACTTTGTGTAAATTGTAAACTCACCTTTATTTTTATATTGTGTATTATACTGTATTGTGGTGTTACTTAATATATATAAGAAATATATCTTTATGTGAGGTTTGTTATTGTTAAAGGTGCAACCCAGGGGTGTACCCTTTAAGACTCAAGGGAAATAGTTGGGTATTTAATGACACCTGTGTACATGGATTGTCTCTAGGTCAGAGTGTCTGATCTGACCACAGGGGAGCTGCTTGTTCCAAGGTAACTGCAACCAGACCCCTGAATTATCTGCATTTTTGTTCTGTACATTTTATTTTTGTGCAAATAAATGCAAGCCTTTTCTTTGGACCTGAAGCATGAGTAAAGATTTATTTTGTTTTTTTTAACGGCCAGAAGACCCCACATCTCAACAGCGACCGAGGATGAACTATATCCTTGTGCTGCGAAGGGTATGTGGTGAGAGCTCATGAGCTGAGATCTCTTCATACAAAGCGGGTGTCGGCTGTATAATACAGCTGACCCCCCCCCCCCTGTTACTGCCGCGGTTCGTGCTGGCACCGGTTCGTGATCGCAGCAGTTAATAATAATATAATTATTACTTATGTAGCGCCTACAGATTATGTATCGCTGCACAAAGCATGCCAAATTGGTCTAACCTGTTAACTTACCCAACTTACCTTTACATGGCGATTGATTGGCATGGCAGTGTCCAGTCTCATTGAGACTCGTAGGCTTGCCATGTGAAATCATCTTTAATAGCCAGCAGATGGCAGTCTATTAGAAATCACTGTAAATTTGCTATATACTGCAATACAATAGTGTTAGCAATTGGACCATGCAGGGTTAAATTACCCTGGAGGATCTGAAATAATGGTTAAAAAAAAATTTTAAACATTTTTTAAAAGATTAAAAATAATAATAAAAAAAGTAAAAGTTTAAATCAACCCCCTTTCCCTAGATTACATATAAAAGTAAATAAACCGTAAGAATCATAAACATATTTGGTATCATCGGGTCCCAAAATGTCTGATCTATCAAAATAAAATAACGATTTTTCAGGGCGTTTAACCCTGTAACAGAAAATAGCGAAAGTGCCATTTATTTGCCATTTTGAAAAATATTTTAAAAATTCTATAAAAAGGGATCAAAAGGCCATACAGTTCTTAAAATGATAGCATTAAAAATGTAATCAAAAGACACAAAAAATTACACCACCCACAGTTAGTGCCAGAACATGGCAAAATGAAGAGCCTATACAAATTTGGTATCCTCGTTATCATACCGAACCAAAGAATAAAGTAGACATGTGATTTTGGGAGCTCGGTGAAAGCTGTAAAATCCAAGTCCACAAAAATGCAAATGCATTTTTTGATAATTTTCACTGCATTCAGAATTTTTTTCCCGCTTCCCAGTACATGGCATGGATTGATAAATACCATCACTATGAAGTTCAATTTGTTACGCAGAACACAAGCCCAAACACAGCTCTTTACTGATAAAAGTTACAGATTTTTGAAGGTGGGGAATGGAAAATGAAAACGCAAAAATGAAAAAGGGCCTCGTCCCTAAGGGGTAAACTGATTGCTATATTACAAAGTTAAATAGGGAATATTATTGTTAGAGGTTTTATATGTATGGTCTTGATTAGAACCATAGAAGAGTTTTTTACGGTCTTTTGCATCCAGTATGCGTTTAGCTGTAAGTAACGACCAGTTAGGATAATTTCTTTGTTTCAGACGGGATATAATATTGCTAGCTTCTGTTTGGTAATCCTGGTTGGTGGCACAGTTCCTTCTGGCTCTAGTTAGTTCCCCAATGGCGATGGCTTTAATGGTATGAACCGGATGGGAACTTCTTGCATGTAGTATAGTGTTACCAGAGGTCTACTTTGTATGTGTCCTAGTTTGAAAGTTTCCCCTATCATCAATATTCAATTTTAAGTCAAGAAAAACAATATTTTGTGTAAATCGCTAATTATATGGATTCTTATTGATGTACTCGATAAACATCAGTAATCAAATAATTAGGAGGTCGTCGATGTATCTGCCATACTAATGCATCAAGTCCAAAAATGGATTGTCTTCAGTATATATATATATATATAATTAACTTGTGGTTGAGCCCATACTCGCTATATTTGTTTATGTGATGGTCTAATGCCTCCATCGCAATCATATGCGGTATACTTGTATACAACGATGTAATGTTGCATCCCACCCACCAAAAATTAGTGGACCATTCAATTTTATCCATCGCCCTGTCTTAAGAGATGCCCCGTATTCTCTAAACTAGAGGTTGTAGTTGTAGGTTCTTTCATTTAATGACCCTATACCTGAGATGATGGGGCGCATTGGGGAGTGGATTGATCTTCTTGGGTACCTTAGGTAAGGGAATGCAATATAGGCATGATGGGATGTTGAACCTCAAGAAATTCCCTTTCTTTATGGGAAAAAACACCCAATGCAACCCAATCGTCCAGGATACGTAATAAGATTTTAGCATATGTATTAGTGGGGTCTCCCAATAATTTGGTGTAGGAGTCTCGATCCTCCAACAGTTTTTCAATCTGTATTTTATATAGCTCCAAGTCCATGACCACTTCACAACCTCCTTTTTATAATGTGGGAGGCATAATTTTCCAACTCCTTAAGGGCAATTGTTTGTTTGTGCATGAGATTGCGTTTAGATTTGGTACCGCTGGTGGTCTCTGACAACCCCTTTAAAATTCCAGATCCCACTATGCATTAAATTTGCAAACAAAGATAGTACCTCAAATAGTCATAAAATAGTCATCACATGAAACCTCTGCAATCTGGTAAACTGCCTTAAAGGATAAAAACACACAAACTTGCATGGCCAAGGTATGTACTTCACTATCCAGAGGTTTGGCTGACTGACCATCTTTATTTAAGGTGCGACATTTGATTCTATCATTTAATTTAAATAACTTCTTATCCTAAGCGATCATGACATTTTCCTTTCACACAGTTATGGAAGTATTGACATTATATGTGCAGGGATGACCTATTCAAAAGGTTGGCTTTCAATGTCAGTGGGGTGGCAACATCCAGCCCCTGCATTGGTCAAGAGTAATGCCATAAACAGTAGTTATCAAAAGCTTTTAATACACCATGGCTGTCATTCACTTCTATGGGAGCTGTGACAGTAATTTCTGCTTATGGCTACCAAATTAAGGACAGAGCAAAATGTTTCCAGCTCCATCTTGTCTATTGATGACAGGAATACCAGTTGAGTGCTGCCAGCACTAATTGTCGGCCCTCACAATTAGATATTGACAGTGTCACTTCTGAATAGGTCATCAATTGTGATCCTGTACTATTACCGGTAATACAAAAATACAATCAACAACTAGACACAAAACCTAGAAAAAAATAAAGTGATGTAATATAACTATGAAAAGCCAGGTTTAATCTGATTAATCTCCAGGCTCATTGGTATGCATCCACCAGAGGTAAACATGACAATAGATTTGCTTTGGCCAGCTGCCTGATCATTTTTGAAACACAACAAGTTATTTAAATCATTAAGGAAAGCCATTACAGAGGAAAGTATTTTATAGCACCATAGAATAAGTATAGTACTAGTGTCCCATTTGTGCAGGTGCTATGCTCAGTGGTTTCTGATGCATTGTTAGAGGTTTTATATGTATGGTCTTGATTAGAACCATAGAAGACTTTTTACGGTCTTTTGCATCCAGTATGTGTTTAGCTCTAAGTAACAACCAGTTAGGATAATTTCTTTGTTTCAGACGGGATATAATATTGTTAGCTTCTGTTTGGTAATCCTGGTTGGTGCCACAGTTCCTTCTGGCTCTCGTTAGTTCCCCAATGGAGTTGGCTTTAATGGTATGAACCGGATGGGAACTTCTTGCATGTAGTATAGTGTTACCAAAGGTCTCCTTTGTATGTGTCCTAGTTTGAAAGTTTCCCCTAGCATCAATATTCAATTTTAAGTCAAGAAAAACAATATTTTGTGTAAATCGCTAATTATATGGATTCTTATTGATGTACTCGATAAACATCAGTATTGCAGATACATCGCTCCCACCCCCCCCACCCCCCCACCCCCAAATAATTAGGAGGCCGTCGATGTATCTGCCATACTAATGCATCAAGTCCCAAAATGGATTGTCTTCTGTGTATATGTATATATATATATACATCCATACATACATACACACTCACCGGCCACTTTATTAGGTACACCTGTCCAACTGCTCGTTAATTTCTAATCAGCCAATCACATGGCGGCAACTCAGGCATTAGGCATGAGACATGCGTCAAGACCAATCTCCTGCAGTTCAAAACCGAGCATAGTATGGGGAAGAAAGGTGATTGTGGCCTTTGAGGGGCCATGGCGGTGTTGGTGCCAGAGGGCTGGTCTGAGTATTTCAGAAACTGCTGATCTACTGGGATTTTCACGCACAACCATCTCTAGGGTTTACAGAGAATGGTCCGAAAAAGAAAAAACATCCAGTGAGTGGCAGTTCTGTGGGCGGAAATGCCTTGTTGATGCCAGAGGAGAATGGGCAAACTTGCTCGAGCTGATAGAAAGGCAACAGTGACTCAAATCGCCACCCGTTACAACCAAGGTAGGCAGAAGAGCATCTCTGAACGCACAGTACATCGAACTTTGAGGCAGATGGGCTACAGCAGCAGAAGACCACACCGGGTGCCACTCCTTTCAGCTAAGAACAGGAAACTGAGGCTACAATTTGCACAAGCTCATCGAAATTGGACAGTAGAAGATTGGAAAAACGTTGCCTGGTCTGATGAGTCTCGATTTCTGCTGCGACATTCGGATGGTAGGGTCAGAATTTGGCGTCAACAACATGAAAGCATGGATCCATCCTGCCTTGTATCAACGGTTCAGGCTGGTGGTGGTGGTGTCATGGTGTGGGGAATATTTTCTTGGCACTCTTTGGGCCCCTTGGTACCAATTGAGCATCGTTGCAACGCCACAGCCTACCTGAGTATTGTTGCTGACCATGTCCATCCCTTTATGACCACAATGTACCCAACATCTGATGGCTACTTTCAGCAGGATAATGCGCCATGTCATAAAGCTGGAATTATCTCAGACTGGTTTCTTGAACATGACAATGAGTTTACTGTACTCAAATGGCCTCCACAGTCACCAGATCTCAATCCAATAGAGCATCTTTGGGATGTGGTGGAACGGGAGATTCGCATCATGGATGTGCAACCGACAAATCTGCGGCAACTGTGTGATGCCATCATGTCAATATGGACCAAAATCTCTGAGGAATGCTTCCAGCACCTTGTTGAATCTATGCCATGAATAATTGAGGCAGTTCTGAAGGCAAAAGGGGGTCCAACCCGTTACTAGCATTGTGTACCTAATAAAGTGGCCGGTGAGTGTATATAATACCCAAAAAGCCATCACCAAATTGGTGAGAGAAGGTTAATATAAAAGTATTTTATAGCACCATAGAATAAGTATAGCACTAGTGTCCCATTTGTGCAGGTGCTATGCTCAGTGGTTTCTGATGCTCCAAACCTTAGCTGGCATAATACAATACTTGTGTAATAGAGGCCTTATACTGAATAATGGCTTATTAACACAAACGTGCTTGATCTGTGAAACATGAACCATATAATATGCATGATTACATGATGTGGTGCAGTGGTCCAAAGAGTGACTTTTTGCAGCAATGCTGAAATGTCCTCACATAGCAATACATACACTGCCAAACAAGTTTTGTATTAAAAATAGCTTTTACAGAAAAAAAAGATATGTTATTTTGTACCTTTAAATTCCATGTGAGCTGCGACTAGGCATTTGACCCCTGGGTGTGGCTATAGAGGAGCAGTCCCCCCCACCGCTCCTCAGTGTGTCCTTTTCAAATTAAAATAACCTCCCATCTCCCAGCTGGGGTCTGCCCCCTGTTCTATCCCCCTGCGGATGTAATCTATAGCCCCCACCCCCCCCGCCATCTGCGGACACCATCCCTCTGCATGTGCACCCAGACACGGCCCAGCTGCACATTCAGATGGATGCTGCCTGTGCATGAATGCAGTAAGCAAGACTTGCAGACGGCGGGCGGAACATCTGTAGATGACGTTCGCAGGGAGGTTAGAATAGAGGCTATAGCTCATCTGTGAGACGGTAGGTTTTTAACCCCTTTCCGCACCTTGACGTGATTCTACATCATTGGATGCGTCTCGTTCCCGCACCCTGACATAGAATCATGTTATGGCTATTGCCCGGGCTCAGAAACTGAGTCTGTGTGATCGCAGCGGGATCCCAGCGGTAAGTGGTAGCCGGGATCCCGCCGTAACAGCCGGGATAGTCGCCGTAACAGTCACGATAGTCGCAATCCCGGCTGTTTAACCCTATAGATGGCGCCTACTTCCGGTCTATGTCCAGCCTGTCCGCCCATACAGCAGTCACAACCACATATGTGGCATCCTCATACTCGGGAGAAATTGGGTATCAAACTTTGTGCAGTTTTTTGTCATTTAATACTTTGTAACGGTTTCATTTTTGGCCAAAATTAATATATTGTCTAAAAAAATTACAGCTTGTAAATTACACCTCCATTTTCTTTTAACCCCTGTGAAGCATCTAAAGGATTAACACGCTTCTTAAAGTTGCTTTTTTCACACATTGAGGGGTGTAGTTTCAAAGTCACTTAAAGCTGAGCAGGTGCTTCTAAATAAGGGTTTTGGTGATCTTCATAAAAATGAGAAAAATTGCAGCGACAATTCCGAACCTCCCAACAACCTAAAAAAGAGAGAGGATGCATAAAACCTATGCCGATATAAAGCAGACATTTTGGAAATGTTAGTTGCCTGAAAAGCAGAAAATTTTGAACTTTGAAAATGAATAATTTTTAGAAATTTCAATATTTTTCATAACTAAACACAAAAGTTATCATCAAAATGTTTCTATTACTTTGAAGTACAATTTGTGACAGGAAAACAATCTCAAAATCCCCTGGATATGTTAAAGGGTCACAAAGTTATAACCTCCTATAATGGCACAGGGCAAATTTTATATATAAGGCCTGGTCCTAAAGGTCTAAAATGGCTTAGGCACAAAGGGGTTAATCACATGGAGGAGTGGTTTCCCAAGAGTGGGGGGAACCACTCCATGTACTAGGCTGGGGGAAGGGGTTCTAATAATGGGCCTCCTAGTGATAGGTGTGCTTTAAGGACTTTTGAATTTTAAAGACAGTTATAAACTATTTAATGTTATGTACAAAGAATCCTGAAGGAGTCTAACGGATAATGGACAGATACCGGTGGTTAAACAGTAAGAGCATCACTTCCATGGTTCACAGTTCATAGCTGGTGGCTATGTCTTTAAGCATCTAGAAATAACAAAGGGACTACTAACCCAACAATGTTAAAGATTTTTTTGGAGGGGGCAGCATTTTCAATTGTGTCTCAGAATCATGAAATGCATAACGTCAAACCAAATCAAACGGAAATACCCATTAAGAACCCGTGCTTTGGAACAGGGTCCTGCTTGAGGCCACAATTGTGAGCATACTGTGTCATATTTGAGTCTCTACATTCACATTAAACAAAATGCCTGATATTCACTTGCAACCTAAAATGGGTCCCTGCATCTATAATATAATATATGAGGTCTCTGGACCTCAAAAATGCACTTGAAAGAGGCTCCATTTAGAACCATTATATGATGTATGAATAAGTCTCACATAAAAGAATGTTTTTTTGCTTGAGATTATGGTGGAGAATAATTTGTTTTCATTTGGTTATTAAAGCCCAAATGGGAGTGGGCATTCCAAGTGGCGACCCCCTGAAGTTGCTGTCTAACCAAACTGGTTTGTAAACTACAGTCTGAGGTAATAGAGAATCTTAGAAACAATTTACATGTAGTTACAGTGCTTTCCCATTTTTTCCCTTGGGCAATAATGGCTTGTTTTCTATCAAACCACTTAATAACATGTTACTGGAAGTAGTAACTTACGGCATCATTTTGCCTGCCTATCTTTACTCGGTGCTATAATTAAAACACTGTTAAGCCTTTTTGCTTGAATATGTAATTTCACCATGACACAACCTTTACCTTTTCCATTAAGCAAAAGGATTCGGCGGGTTTAGAAAAGCTTCAAAAGAGCTATTTTTTTAATTATTTCAATGTGAAAAACCTGCAATGTGGGGACACTTATAAAAGCTGTTTACCTTTTTATTAGCAGAATTGGCAATGTATCAGGGTGCAAACACACGTTCTGCTCGTAACATGTTTTGAAAGCAGGGAAACATCAGCTTTTCAAAGGAATTAGAATTGATAACTTTTTCTGGTTCCTTAATTAAATTTTTATTCAATTTTTGGGTGGGGTCAATGTTTATATATATTTTTTTTTATAGCAATGATTTATATTTTCCTTGATCGATATTGACCACAAATAATTCAAGCTAGAATAAATGTTATTCTAGAAAAAAAAAAAATCTTGCATTTGTAGGCACATTAGCAAAATGGTAATGTAGAAAGGTAATTTAGACAATGATGAAGTGTAACCAACCATATTGTCTATAAAAGGTGCATGCTGTTCTTACAATCTTGTGATGAACTAGATATACTATGGTTAGCATTTTATAAATCCAGAGTATCTGCTCCAACATGTTCAGCATTCGTGCTTTGAGTATTCTTGTGGTGAATCACACATTTTAAATTGAACTGAATGCACAGAAAATTTTGTAAGTGAGGTGTTTAGTTCCCACATCTACATTATGAAAACCCCGATATTAGTCTCCAATAATGGTTCATATAAAGTTGCAGACTAAATCAGGCTCTAACGAGGCCTGGGTGGAGAAGGAGTCCCACTACCAGCCTACCCCTACTCCATGATAAGCAGGCCCAGTACGGACATTACCAATGTGTCCATGTTAGCTAGGCCAACATGGACCATACAGACTACAGGCAGTCCCTGGGTTACGTAGAAGATAGGGTCCGGAGGTTTGTTCTTAAGTTGAATTGTATGTAAGTCGAAACTGTATATTTTATAATTGTAGATCCAGACGAAAACATTTTTTGCTGTAATGGGACCAAGAATTATCAATAAAGCTGCATTACATACACCTTACAGCTGAGCATTGCAATCTGGGACTATAGTAAAGCATTCAGAAACCTTCACTAGAGGTCAGAGGGGTCTGTCTGTAACTATGGGTTGTCTTTAAGTCGGGTGTCCTTAAGTAGGGGAACACCTGTATTCCTGCTTACTATATGTCTGCGGTAACCCTTGAGTTACTGCAGACAAATCCAGGGCTTTTACCACCTGCATTTTATCTGCCTGTAAGACAGATAGCGGTTTTCCCACACAAAACCTCTTACTTTCTCACAATATATATAGGGTTATTCTGTGCAAGGAACGTCATATTAAACCTTCGGACCCCAAACTATTCCTCAGGAGGGCATTTGGAAAAAGTAAGTAAACACTCTTGTGCAAATTGAATTAGTGTCCATGGGCAGTCTGAAGCCTTTGAGAAAGGTTGGGAATGATGGGTACACTGTTCTCAATGATATCCAATGTATCAATGAATGTTACAGTGTTCACTCCATGGGATAATGATAATAATAATTATTCTTTTTTATATAGCGCACACAGATTACGCAGCGCAGCACAAAGCATGTCAAATTGGTCCCTGCCCCATGGGGCTCACAATCTAAACAACCTACCAGTATGTTTTGGAGTGTGGGAAGAAACTGGGGTACCCGGAGGAGACCCACGCAAACACAGAGAGAACATACAAACTCTTTGCAGATGTTGACCTGGGTTGGATTTGAACCCAGGAACCCAGTGCTGCAAGGCAGAAATGCTACCCACTCAGCCACCGTGCCTGCCCTATGATTTTTATATTTGGATAGACAGGAAATGGAGATGCCTAATATGTTTCTGATATTTTCAACATTTTTACAATTTTTTTTTTTTTCACAGTATGTTCTTAAATGTACTTCCTTCTTTAAAATGTTGCCACCTGTATTCGAGATCATGCTTCATGACCAGTCTCTATGAGACTCCAGGCTGTTATGACAAAGAATTACATCCCTCGAATGACATCACAGGGAAAGCAGATTGGAAATCCAAGACGGTGGTGGCCACCAGCAGCATGTTTTTAACAATACAGCTTTCTATTACTTATATGCCCCAATAATAACTTGCAGAGCAAGACATAGCTGACCAAATCTTTTCTGGTGAGCAGAGATTTAATGGATTTTTGCTTCACCTTGCTTACCTAGTTCCATAAATACAGTACGTTCCCATATACAGGCAGTCCCCGAGTTGCATACAAGATGAGGTCTGGAGGTTTGTTCTTAAGTTGAATTTGTATGTAAGTTAGAACTGTATATTTTATCATTTTAATCCCAGCCAGAACTTTTTTGGTCTCTGTGACTATTGGATTTTAAAAATGTTGGGTTGTCATAAGAATCAGGATTAGCAATAAAGCTTTATTACATACACCTTTGATAACTATTACAGCTGATCATTGTAGCCTAGGACTAAAGTAGAATAAATTACCAATTTTCCAAATTACCAGAGGTCCGTTTGTAACTAGGGGTTGTATGTAAGTCGAGTGTTCTTAAGTAGGGGACCGCCTGTATACAGTAAATACAGCATAGTCCCATATATACATTGGGGTAGATGCATTAATGTGTCGCTCTTTATACCAGTGCAGAATAGAACGGTTCTCTACTGAACCAGATTAATCCCTGTGTCTATTTTGCAACTCCTATTAGCTGGTCTAGTTTGCTGCACCAGAATATTGAGTTGTCTTGCGCACGTGCCATTTTCTGTGAGGCCATGCCCTCATTCGAATGATATGGAAAGCGTTCTAGAAAAATGGTCCACCTTCAATATATACGTGGCGCACAGCATTTCAAGTGCAAATTACTCAAGTATTCTGGCGTAGACAGCTTGATACATGTACCCCAGTATGTCTTGTTAATCAATTTTTCTGGCAGTAGATCCCAGAGCACATGCCTTTCTGTCACCCTTACATTTTTCCCGTCTATAACTATGTATTATACTGCTAATTTTTTCAGCGCTTTCTTCTTACACAGCCACCATGCTTGGAATAGAACACATTATTGCCATAAGAAAAACTTAAACTTATTAGCATGCTACACATTTACACATTTTGTTATCATGAAATTGTTTGCTGTTAAATATGGATCCTAGTCCTGTATATATGTCTATTATCAGCACTAAAGATAGATGTCCTTCCTGCTGTCAAAACTGATCAAAGTGTTCATTCTTTCAAAAGGGTCTTTCATTTTCTTTATTCTTTATCATGAAAACAGACATTTCAAAATTACAATTACAGGCCTCTAACTTGCAATGCTGCCTATTTTTCAGCATATCCTTCTATGCATCTTAACAACTCTTAAAGATACATATTAAATCCATTATTGCCTTATATAACGCTAAAATATGACATTTTTCACAATGTGGGTACAGTGGGTATGTAAAATATTCAGACCTCTTTGTTCCCCACTGTTAGTGTTAATTCTAAGCTGTATGTGTGGAGAAAGAAAGGCACTGCTCCCCACCTGCCAAATAAAATCCCAACAGTGACCCATGGTGGTGGGGGCAGCATCATACTATGGGGCAGGTATAGAATGACTGGTGCAATTGAAGGACAGATGAAAACCTCTTCCAGAAAGCTCTGGACCTCAGATTGGGCCAAAGGTTAAACTTCCAACAAGACAATGGCCCTAAGCTCACAACAGCTCAAATAACAAAGCAGAGGCTTCAGACCATCTCTGTGACCATTACTGACTGGCCCAACCAGAGCCCTGAGCTAAACCCAAATGAACATCTCTGGAGAGACTTGAAAATGGTGTCCACCAATTTTCACCATCCAACCTGAAAAAACTGGAGAGGATCTGGAAGGAAGAATGGCAGAGAATCCACAAATCCATGTGTGAAAAACTCATTCCCAAGGTAACTCATGGCTGTACTAATTCAAAAGCTGCTTCTAACTCAATACTGAGCAACATGTCTGAATACTTATGACCATGTGATATTTCAGTTTTTATGGCAAAAAATATCTACATTTCTGTTTTTATATGTTAAGAGGTGGTGCAGAGTGTCCATTAATGAGCAAAAATGACCAGTGAAAAAAGGGATCTGAATACTTTCTGTACCCACTGTACATTTCCCTGTCCCCTTACCATGCCTGCAGAAAAACAATAACGTCCACATTTTTTACCCTTCTAAAAATCTTTCTGCTGCCTAAAAGTGAAGTCAAACTCCTTTATTCTCTGTTTTTTTTTTTCCATCCTTGTATGGTAAAAGTAAAAGATTTTGGAGTTAATCTAAAATTTGCTCTTTTTTTGTACAGAACGTTTTTAAAAGAACCTTCTGTTCATGAAAAGAAATATTCCGTCATATTCTTTTCTAAAGAAACCTATACTTATTCTATGGTCTTATCGAATATAAGCAGCTGCCTTACATATTCATTTTGATCAATTTCAAGTACTTTTTTCCTTTTGCATCTGTCAAGACCCATCTTCTGATTTTGTAAATGAAGCTAACTAAGATGAAAGACATTAAAGAAAGATATTTTCCTCTCACTGAATTGTATGGAGGAATGCGGGACTTAGAAAAAGAGATTAATGTATGATAGGAATCACACCGCTGAGACATCAAGTGATTACTCAAATGGTATTAAAAATCAATGTCTACCCATGAAAAATCCCTTGTATTATGTCATTTTAGGTCAAAAGTACAGGCGGTTCCCTACTTAATGTTTTACTATAGTCTGTATAGATTGTAATGATAAGCTGTAACGTGTCTGTAATGAAGCTTTATTGATAATTATTGGCCGCATTACAACAAAAAAAAATGTAAACTCTGTCGCTGGGGCAAAAAAGCTTTGTCTGGATCTACAATTATAAAATATATAGTTTCAACTTACCGTATATACTCGTGTATAAGCCGAGTTTTTCAGCACAAAAAATGTGCTGAAAAACGTCCCCTCAGCGGAGAAGAAAGAAGACGGAACACGCTGACATCGGGGAGCCGCGCTGACATTGGAGGGCGAGTATGTAAGTTTATTTTTTTAAGGGCTGTGGGGGCAGGCTGGCTGTATACTACTAGGGGCTTGCTGTATACTACTAGGGGCTTGCTGTATACTACTAGGGGCTTTCTGTATACTACATAGGGGCTGGCAGCCTGTATACTACTAGGGCCTGCTGTATACTACATGGGGGCTGGCAGGCTGTATACTACTGGGGGCTGGCAGGCTGTATACTACTGGGGGCTGGCAGGCTGTATACTACTAGGGGCTGGCAGGCTGTATACTACTAGGGGCTGCTGTATACTACATTCACTTCTTTATAACAGGTTGCTGCTGCTTTTTCCTCAATTGAAATTGTTTATTGTTCAGGCTAAAGGGAACCTGTCAGCAGAAAGTGACCTATTAAACCCCTACCAGAATGTTCTCAAGTAGCTGTTGTCTTCTAAAAGATGTCTCTTTCATGGCTCAGTAGTGAGGCCACATCCAGAAAATTTATTCTGAAGCAAGATGCAAATTGGTTCTATAAAGTCATGGAGGGTGGAGAGTTTAGCAATGAAATCATGCTCTCGCTGCCACAGGAGGCCCCATCTGCTTCAAAAAAAACATAAACCAGAAGTTGCTAATCTGCTTGACAACATTCTGATAGCAGTTTATTGGGTCTGCTGACTGGTTTCTTTCAATACACAACTTTCACTTCATCTGAAATTACAATTCATACCTAGGCTTCTTCCCAGCAGAACCTGATAATCATACTTGATAATTTCAGATGAAATCCACACAAAAGTAATGATAATTACTATGAATCTGCAGCCTGCAATTATACAGGTCTGCTGTAACATATATTCCTACCTCAGAATATAATTAATTGCTAACATTTACTTGTAAACTATGCAACATAACAAAATACTTAGTGAAGTTGCTTGCGAAATTTAAAATGAAGTAAGATCTTGGCAAAACTTTAACCTGTAACTGTCAGGAGATGCAGGAGAAATGTAGGGTAACATTGTGCCATTTTAAGAATTAGGTGTTTTAGTTTTAATTAAAGAAAACTATGTCTGGATGAAACAACCCTTGAACACAGGTACTGTTATAAGCATAATTCAAATACGCTTAGTAAAAGTTGCTTCTGTATAGCTGTGCTTTTCATATTTAAAGTGTAACCGTCATTCTGAGCAAAAAAAAAAAAAACTAAAATAGATAATTCTGCTCCAGGTGTCCCTGGGAATCATTCCTCAAAGTATTTTGCCTCTCGGTCCTCATTTAGTGCCTCTTTTGTCCCATAGCAACCATGGTATCCAGCTCTCAAAAAACTTCAATCAGCAAGATGGAGGGGCGAAGCCTGCCTCCTGTCACCTCATCACAAGCGCCTGCTGCTGACCAATGACACTATAGCTATCTATCTCATATATATCTATCTCCTATCTTTCTATCTATCTATCTATCTATCTATGTACCTACCTATCTAAGTAAAACTCCAACGCAGCACATGAGGGCGCTGCACATGAGGGCACAGCTTGGAGACTTGGAAATTCTCTCCTGCCACTTCCTTGTGTGAGGTGATGGGGGGAGGGGTGGCTGCAGTTTCTATCTGTGTGGATTATTTGTTTATACACAAATCTAGGGAAAGCTGAGGGAGAGATAAGTGTAGGTGTTTGGTCACTACACGGCTTCTCCCTGCACATGACTGAGGGCTGGAGCAGTGAGACATAAGGTAATCAGCTGATTGCAGGGAGCGAGATGGGAGCGTGTCTCCTGCTCCGTAGTCTCTGCTTCTTTCTGAAGACGGGATGATGTCCCTAGCAACGGCCATATGAGATATGACTGACATCTAGGGGGAACTCTGCAGAATACAAGAGAAAGGAGCAAGATTCGGGTAACTAATCCAATTGGAAAAGTGCTTAAAATTACCTGCCCTACAACATATCAAGAGTTTTTTGAAATGACGGTCACACTTTAAGTTATTTTTGTTTATATTCAGCACAAATCAATAAAGTTCAAGGGGTACTCAAGGAATAAGCATAATTATTATTATTTTGGCCGTTTAATCAAATCAGTCCTGTGACTTTGTCCATGTGGAGGAGACACAGGACAGAAGATGACCGCTGGTCACATGTCCTGCACCTGCATGGGCACGTCATGTGCTCATCTTTGTTTGGCTGTACAGGCAGTCCTCCACTTAAGGACACCCGATGACTTACGACTTACAGACGACTCCTAGTTACAGATCTCTGCCCACTGTGACCTCTAGTGAAGAGATCCAGATGCTTTATTTTAGTCCCAGGCTGCAATGATCTGCTGTAAGGTGTCTGTAATGAAGTTATATTGATTATCCTTTTTCCAATGACAGCACAAAATTTAAAAAATCCAGTTGAAACTGGGACAAAATTTTGTTTGGAGATAAATAATAAAATATATCTGTTCCAACTTGCATACAAATTCACCTTAACCGGTTAAGGACGGGGCCCTTTCCTGTTTTTTCATGTCCATTTTTCACTCCCCACCTTCAAAAATCTTTAACTTTTTTATTATTACACGTAAAGAGCTGTGTGATGGCTTGTTTTCTGCGTAACAAATTGCACTTCATAGTGATGGTTTTAAATATTCCATGCCATGTACTCGGAAGCGGGAAAAAAATTCCAAAAAACGCATTTGCGCCATTTTCTTGTGGGCTTGGATATTATGTCTTTCACTGAGCGCCCCAAATGACATGTCTAATTTATTCTTTGGGTTTGGGGAGGCCCTTTCTGTTTTTCATGTCCATTTTTCACTCCCCACCTTCAAAAATCTTTAATTTTTTATTTATTACACGTAAGAGCTGTGTGATGGCTTGTTTTCTGCGTAACAAATTGCAATTCATAGTGATGGTATAAATATTCCCTGCCATGTACTTGGAAGCGGAAAAAAATTCCAAAAAACGCATTTGCGCCATTTTTTGTGGGCTTGGATATTAGTCTTTCACTGAGCGCCCCCAATGACATGTCTAATTTATTCTTTGGGTGTGGTACGATAAGGGGATACCAAATTTGTATAGGTTTTATAATGTGTTCAACATTTACAAAATTAAAACCTCCTGTACAAAAATTAATTTTTTATTTGCAAACTCTTGGCGCTAATAACTTTTTTCTTTGGTGTACGGGCTGTGGGTGGGTGTGTTTTTGCGAAATTTGATAATATTTCAATTATATCATTTTTCGGACTGTGATGACCTTTTTCACTTTTTATAGATTTTGTTCCCTCCGTACAAGCCGGATAGTCGCCGTAACAGTCCCGAATAGTCGCAATCCCGGCTGTTTCACCTATAATGGCCCTACTTCCTGTCTATGTCCAGCCTGTCCGCCCCTACATTCACAACTAACCACATGGTGGCATCCTCATACTATCGGGAGAATTGGCAATTTCGCATAAAGCGAGGGGTATCACCTTGGGTGCCTTTTTTTGATCATTTACTAACTTTTGTAACGGTTTCATTTTTGGCCAAAATTAATATATGTCACAAAAATTACATGCTTGTAAATTACACTCCTTTTCTTTTACCCCTGTTGAAGCATCTAAAGGATTAACACTCTTAAAGTTGCTTTTTCACAGATTAGGGGTGTAGTTTCTAAAGTTCATAATTTATGAGGTTTAAGGTCCCGAAGTCACTTAAATCTGGAGCAGTTGCTTCAAATAAGGTTTTGGTGATTCTCATAAAAATGAGAAAATTGCAGCGACACTTCCGAACCTCCCAACAACCTAAAAAGAGAGAGGATGCATAAAACCTATGCCGTAGATAAAGCAGAAATTTTGTAGAATGTTAGTTTGCCGTGAAAAGCAGAAAATTTTTGAACTTTGAAAAGGAATATTTTTAGAGAAATTTCCAATTATTTTCATAACTAAACACACAAATTATCATCAAAATGTTTCTATCACTTTGAAGTACAATTTTGACAGAAACACAACATCTCAAAATCCCCTGGGATATGTTAAAGGGACTCACAAAGGTTATAACGCGTGCGGGCGTGATAGGCACAAAGGGGGGGGGCAAATTTTATCTATAAGAAGCCTGGGTCCAAGTCTAAAATGGCTTAGGCACAAAAGGGGTTAATCACAGGAGGAGTGGTTTCCCAAGAGTGGGGGGACACGACTCCATGTACTAGGTCTGGGGGAAGGAGGTTCTAATAATTGGCCCCTATGATAGTTGTGCTTTAAAAAAGGACTTTGATTTTAAGACAGTTATAAACTATTATTTATGTACACAGAATTCCTTAGGTAGTCTAACGTGATAATGGACTGACACCGGTGTTTAAACAGTATCAGAAAGCATAACGTCAGAGCCAATCAAACGGAAATACCATTAACTAAACCCTTGGCTTGTGGAAACAGGGTCCTGCTTGATGGCCACAATTGTGAGCTACTAGTGTCTATTTGAGTCTCTACGAATCACATTAAACAAATGCCTGAGTATCATCTTGAAACCTAACAATGGGTCCCATGCATCTGTAATTATATTATGAGGTCTCTGGACCTCAAAATGCACTCTTGAAAGAGAGGCGTCCTTTAGAAACCATTATATGAGTTGTGAAATGAAGTCTCACATAAAAGACTGTTTTTTGCTTGAGATTATGGTGAGAATAATTTGTTTCATTTGGTTATTAACAGCCCAAAGTGGGAGCTGGGCATTCCAAGTGGGCGGACCCCTGAACTTATGCTTGTCTAACAAATCTGGTTGTAAAACTACAGTCCCCTGAGGTAATAGAGAATCTTAGAAAACAATTTACATGTAGTTACAGTGCGTTCCATTTTTTTCCTGGGCAATAATGCTTGTTTTCTACAAACACACTTAATAACATGTTACTTGAAAGTAGTAATGTACGGCATCATGTTGGCTGCCTATGCTTTACTTCGTGCTATAATTAAAAACACTTTTAAGCCTTTTTGCGTGAATATGTAATTTCACCATGGACACAAAGCTTTACCTTCCATTAAGCAAAAGGATACGCGATTTTAGAAAAGCTTCAAAAAGAGCTAACTTTTTAATGATTTCATGTGAAAAACCTGCGGACTGTGGGGGACACTTATAAAAGCTGGTTACCTTTTTATTAGGAATGGGCAAAATGTACAGGGTGCAAACACACGTTCTGTCGCTCGTAACATGTTTTAAAGGCAGGGAAACATCAGCTTTTTCAAAGGAATTAGAATTGAAATTTTTCGGTCCTTATTAAATTGTTATATCATTCTTTTTGGGTGGGGTGCAATCTTAGTATTATTTTTTTATAGGTCATGATTATATTTTTCCTTGAGCGATATTGACACAATAATTCACCAGCTAGATAATGTTTATTCTAGACACAAAAAAAAAATCGTGCATTTGTAGGCACATTAGCAGAATGGTAAGGTAGACAGGTAATTTAGACAATGATGAAGTGTAACCAAACCATATTGTATCTAAAGGTGCAGTGTTTTACAATATTGTGTATGAACTAGATATACATGGTTAGCATTTATAAAAATACCAGAGTATCTGCTCCAACATGTTCAGATTTTCGTGCTTTGAAGTATTCTTTTACATTTAAATTTTGGAAAAAAACTGAACATCACAGAAAATTGGTAAATGAGGTGTTAGTTCCGCACTCTTACAATAGGAACACCGGATATTAGCGCTCAATAATGGGTTCATATAAGGTTGCAGACATAATCAGGCTTAACGAGGCCTGATAACCCAATCTGGGCGATACAAAAAAGCCCAGGATCCGAAGCCCGGGTGGAAGAAGATTCCCACTACCCACCTACCCTATCCATAATAACAGGCCCAGTTACGGACTTACCAATGTGTCCATGTTATAGCTAGGCCAACAGGACCATACAGCCTACGAAAGGCAGTCCCTGGTTACGTAGAAGAAGGGTAAGGTCGAGTTGTGTTCTAAGTTGAATTGTATGTAATCGAAACTGGTATTTTTATAATGTAATCCAGACAAATTTTTTTGCCTTATATGGGACCAACTTATCAATTAAAACTGCATTACATACACTTACATCTGAGCATTGCAATCTGGGACTATAGTAAAGCTTCACGAAGGAACCTTCACTAGAGGTCAGATGGGTCTGTCTGTAAAAACTATGGGTGTCTTTAAGTCGGGTGTCGTCCTTAGTAGGAAAACACCTGTATATGCTTATATAATGTCTGCGGTAACCCTTGAGTTACTGCAGACAATCCAGGCTTTTATACCACCTGCATTTTACTGTGTAAAGCAGATGCGGTTTTCCCACACCAACCTTTAGATTCTCACAATAGATAAGGGTTATTTGTGCAAGGACAGTCATATTAACACGCTTTCCGGACCCAAAAACTATTCCTCAGGAGGGCATTGGAAAAGTAAGTAAACACTCTTGGGCAAATTGAATTAGTGTCCATGTGGCAGCCTGAGCCTTTGAGAAGGTTGGGAATGATGGGACATCATGTTCTCATGATATCCAATGTATCATGAATGTTGTTACAGTGTTCACTTCCATGGGATAATGCTATAAATCTATTCTTTTTTATATAGGTCACAGATTCCGCACGCAGCACAAAGCAGTCAAATTGGTCACTGCCCATGGGGGCTCACAATCTAAACAAACCTAACCAGTATTTTTGATGGTGGGAGAAACTGGGTCACCACGGAGGAGACCCATGCAAACACAGAGAGAACATACCAACTCTTTGTCAGATGTTGACCTGGGTGTGGATTTGAACTCAGACCCGTGCTGCAAGGCAGAAATGCTACCCACTCACACCTGCCACCGTGCCTGCCTATGATTTTATTATGTGGATAGACAGAAAGGAGATTGCCTAATATGTTTCTGATATTTTCACATTTTACAAATTTTTATTGTATTTTTTTTTGTCACATGAGTTCTTTAAATGTACTTCACTTCTCTTAAAAGTTGCCAACCTGTAGTTCGAATCATGTTCCATGGCCAGCACTCAGAGTCTCTATGAGACTCCAGGCTGTTATGACAAAGAATTACATCCCTCGAATGACATCACAGGAGGAAAGTCAGATTGGAAATCCAAGACGGTGGTGCCAACCAGCAGCATGTTTTAAACATACAGCTTTCTATTTAACTTATATGCCCCCATAATAACTTGCCAGAGCAAGACAGTGCTGACCAAATTCTTTTTCTGGTGAGCAGAAGATTTAAGGATTTTTGCTTCACCTGATTTACCTGTTCCAAATACAGTACGTTCCTATACAGGCAGTTCTCCCGATTGCATACAAGATGAGGTCTGGAGGTTGTTCTTTTTTTTTTTTTTGTTCTTTTTTTTTTTTTTGTAAATATGTTTTATTTTTTTCCAAATTCACAATACACAAAATATTTTACCACAAACACAGTTCTATAGGAAGAAAACACAATTAATATGTGGTCAGAATTATTATTGTTGCACCCTCCCTACTCTTAACTTATACAACAACATATTTAATAAACTTCTGAACAGACCAAGCCAGTATAATCATCTGACCAAGTTGTGACTCATACTAATCATTATCAAGATAAGATCTTACCAAAATTAATTACCTCCACCATACCACCCCTCCCACCCACACCACCCCATGCTGGAGGATAGTCGGGAAAAAAAAAAAAAAAAAAACAGAAACAAAAGAAATTCATTCCTCTATTCGATGACCCATACTCCTCTCCTTTCCCTCTAAATTCCATGGTCCCAGGTTCTTAGACCTCGCCCACTTTCTATAAACGTTTTTTCTTGCACATTCATCTATACCTTGTACGTTTAACTAATTGATACCATTCCTTCACTACTTGGGGCTTTGCGATCTTTTCCAATGTTTTAATTCAGTAACCAGCTGCCAAAAATACACTTTTAATACCAGGTCTCTTTTACGTCTCGAACCACTATCAGTTGGGATATTAAGCCCAGGATACCAAACGTAACTATGGTGGTAAGGAGCACCTGCTGAGCCTCAACACACTCCAAGATTTATTCCAAAAACATTCCCAATCCTCGGGCACTCCCTAAAACATGAAGAACATCAGCATTGTTTGTCTGACATTCATACAATTGAATTATCCTTAACCCCAGCTAATACATAAGTGTTTCCTGTGGAGAAAAAAGTGTCACTATATAATATTGTAATTGTGTACATCTACTTGATTTAGATAATCTGTGCACCTACACACATTCCTTATGAAATTCCCGCCCATTGTTGTTCGTTAATGCATACGCAATGTGATTGGACCATTTAATTGACTAATATCCCCATTACCATATCCGTGATTATTCGAAAAAAAACGATATATCCTAGCTAACATTTTGTGGCATTACTCCTAACTCTATCAGTGATGGTGAACGTACTACTTACACTCTTAACCCGACCTTAAATACTCTGATTTCAACTTCTGTATCTGAGGCAAACTTGCCAGTGATCTAAATAACTCCCCTTTTTTTTTAAGATAACCCTTACCACCCATATTGGAAGGGAGGTAATTCCCATTCCACCAAGGCTCCGAACGGTAATATTCTTTTTTCCCCAGAATGCCACTCTTCTTCCCATTTTATAGAACCTGGAATATTCAGATTTCACCCATAGTGTGTAAAATTAAACCCCCTTGAATCCATAAAATCCTCCTTCGCCTCTTTCATGTATTATCACAATCGCTCGCTATGGAAGTTCTTTCCCTCTTGAGAGTCTTTAGTTGACCTGACTCTAGCACGCAAAATAGATTAAATCGCCTCCCACCCTATCAGAAAAGATATTCAAACAACGTGCTGGCTATGCTTATTTCGGATTAGGACACTGATCTGAGCGGCCCTAACAAATAATGATTAAAGACTGGAGAGAGAGACCTCCTTTACACTTATCCCTCATCAATAATTCTTGTTTGAAATACTGTTTTTCCTCCCCATAATAATTTATTGATGATAGCTCGAATAAAGGCATACCATTTATTATCAATCCAGCAATGACAGTTACACAACACATATAGTAATGTGGTAATAGAATACTCTCTTCAATTAGGTAACCCTCTCTGCTCTATTCAGAGGCAGGGAGCTCCAGTATTTACCTTGCATTCAGCTTGGTCAATAGCGGAACCAGATTCATCTAGTAATGCAGCCCACCCTAGTACCGATCTTTAAACCCAATACTCATGGTTGAGGAGACTTTCAGATCTACTTGTCCTAGATTAACCAGTGATGTCTCATCTAGGGCATCAATATTGATTTTTGAACATTTATCTCAAACCGAGACCTACCGAACTCATTGATCACTCTCGGGTGAGCCGGAACTGACTCTCTGAATCTTTTAGACAAAGGAGAATATCGTCGGCATAGAGCATAATCTTATCGTCTGGGCCCTCCCAACCCCTGCCCCACCATCCCTCTACTAGCCCTAATCTTAATTGCCAGAGGTTGAGAACATGGCAATAGGAGAGGGGACAAGGGACACCCCTGTCTAGTGCCCCTTGTAAAGCAAAAAAAGGAAGAAAATCCCTATTTTCTTAATACAGGCCCTCTGGGGTCAACATAAAAAGTTTAATCCACTCACGAATCCATCTCCCCCCAAATCTATCCAACCACTTCCCAGAGGAAGTCCACTCCACCCTGTCGAAGGCCTTCGAAGGCTCCAGCGACAGGATGGTGCGGGACACCCCCCGTCCCATCTGCAAGCTCATAAAGAGCCGCCTATATTAGTTCCAATTGGCCCGCCCTCCCACGAAGCCACACTGTGATCTTGAGTACTAAAGATGGTACCCACATTATTTCAATCTGTTAGACAGCAATTTGGCCATTAATTTGCATCTACATTCAAGAGCGAGATTGGGCTGATATAGGATTCTCTTTCAGCCAGATCTTTATTCTTTTCCAATCAGTGCAATACCTGCCTCATACCAAGACTCGGGGAGTCGTCCAACTGTGCGTTCTTCCAGACCTCTACCAAGAGAGGGAGGTATGATATAGCAACGAATCTTCATATATCTCTAACGGTAATCCATCTAAGCGGGTGAGGGCATTACGTCTTTGTGAGGAAATGTTTGTTCTACAACTTTAATCGTAATTGGGGAGAAGAGTTGATCTTTCTTACTCACATGAAGTTTAGGTATATCAATACTATCTAAGTATGTCTTTATATTGCCCTAGACCCTCCAAATCAGATTGTACACACTTTGAAAGAACTGTAAGAATGCATCCTTAATCTCACACTTTGACTGTATACTATTTCCCCAGCGTTATTGTTTGATTGTCTGTATTCTATTTACCCTCCTGTTGTTTTTAACTTTCTGTAGGAGTCTTTTAGATTATAAACCCTCTCACAATGTGCTGTCTGGTCCAGAAAAGAAGTTTTTGCATTGCTTTATTAGCAATAAATTTATTATACTGCTCTGTGTGCTGTGTTTAACTATTCTAAAGCGATTTTTGTGATCTATTCCCTGGAAGTCCATCTCACTTTTTTGACCTCTTCCTTTGAGGTTTGTTCTTAAGTTGAATTGTATGTAAGTCGGAACTGTATATTTTATCATTGAATCCCGCCAGAACTTTTTTGGTCTTCGGTGACAATTGGATTTAAAAATGTTGGGTTGTCAATAAGATACAGGATTAACAATAAGCTTATTATATACACCTTTGATACTGTTCTACAGTTCTTTCTAGCTTTTTATTGTGGCCTAGAGACTAAATATCAATAATTACCAATATCCAGTGGTCCGTTTGTAACTAGGAGTTGTATGGTAAGTCGAAGTGTTCTTAGTAGGGGAACGCCTGTAATACAGTAAATACCAGCATAGTCCCATATACATATGGGGGTACGATGCATTAATTGTGCTTGTGGTCTTTATACCAGTGCAGAATAGAACGGTTCTTACTGAACCAGATTAATCCCTGTGTCTATTTTGCAACTCCTATTAGCTGGCTCGAGTTTCTGCACCAGAATATTGAGTTTCTGCGCACGTGCTCATTTCTGTGGGCCATGCCCTCGAATGATATGGAACGTTCTATGAAAAATGGTCCACCTTCAACTATATACGTGCGCACAGCATTTCAAGTGCAAATTACTCAGTATTCTGGCGTAGACAGCTGATATGTACCCCAGTAGTCTTGTTACAATATTTTCTGGCAGGAGACCCAGAGCACATGCCTTTCTGTCACCCTTACATTTTTCCTCCGTCTATAAGCTATGTACTTATAACTGCTATTTTCAGCGCTTCTTCTTACACGCCACCATTTGCTTGGAATAGAACACATTATTGCCATAAGAAAAACTTAAACTTTTAGCATGCTACCAATTTACACATTTTGTTATCATGAAATTGTTTGCTGTTAAATATGGATCACGAGTCCTGTCATATATGTCTTATCAGCCACTAAAGATAGAGTGTCCTTCCTGCTGTCAAAACTGAATCAAAGTGTTCATTCTTTCAAAAGGGTCTTTCATTTTTTATCTTTTATCATGAAAACGACATTTCAAATTACAATTACAGGCCTCAACTTGCAACTGCCTCTATTTTGTCAGCATAACCTTCTATGCATCTTAACAACTCTTAAAAGATACATATTAAATCCATTATTGCTTATAACGCTAAAAATATGACATTTTTCAATGTGGGTACAGTGGGTATGTAAAATATCCACCTCTTTGTTCCCCACTGTTAGTGTTAATTCTAAGGTATGTGTGGAGAAGAAAGGCACTGCTCCCCCCTGCCAATAAAATCCCAACAGTTGACCCATGGTGGTGGGGGCAGCATCATACTATGGGGCAGGTATATGAATGACTGGTGCAATTGAAGGACAGATGAAAACCTCTTCCAGAAGCCTGGACCTCAGATTGGGCCAAAGGTTAAACTTCCACAAGACAATGGCCCTAGTCACAACAGCTCAATAACAAAGCAGAGGTTCAGACATCATCTCTGTGACCATTACTGATGGCCCAACCAGAGCCGTGAGCTAAACCCAAATGAACTATCTCTGGAGAGACTTGAAAATGGGTCCACACAATTTTCACCATCCAACTGAAAAAACTGAGAGAGGATCTGGAAGGAAGAATGGCAGAGAATCCACAAATCCATGTGTGAAAAAACTCATTCCCAAGGTAACTCATGCTGTAACTATTCCAAAAGCTGCTTCTAACTCAATACTGAGCAACATGTCTGAATACTTATGACCATGTGATATTTCAGTTTTTATGGCAAAAATATCTACATTTCGTTTTTATATGTTAAGTATGTGTGCAGAGTGTCCATTAATGAGCAAAAATGACCAGTGAAAAAAGGGATCTGAATACTGTCTGTACCCACTGTACATTTCCCTGCCCCTTACCATGCCTGCAGAAAAACATAACGTCCACATTTTTTACCCTTCTAAAAATCTTCTGCTGCCTAAAAGTGAAGTCAAACTCCTTTATCTCTTTTTTTTTTTTCCATCCTTGTATGGTAAAAGTAAAAGATTTTGGAGTTAATCTAAAATTTGCTCTTTTTTTGTACAGAACGTTTTTTAAAAGAACCTTGCTGTTCATGAAAAGAAAATTCCGTCATATCTTTTTAAAGAAACCTATACTTATTCTATGGTCTTATCGAATATAAGCAGCTGCCTACTATTCATTTTGATCATTTCAAGTACTTTTTTCCTTTTGCATACTGTCAAGACCCATCTTCTGATTTTGTAAATGAAGCTAACATAAGATGAAGCATTAAAGAAAGATATTTTCCTCTCACTGAATGTATGGAGGAATGCGGGACTTAGAAAAAGAGATTAATGTATGATAGATAACACACCGCTGAGACATCAAGTGATTACTCAAATGGTATTAAAAATCAATGTTCTACCCATGAAAAATCCTGTATTATGTCATTTTAGGTCAAAATACAGGCGGTTCCCACTTAATGTTTTACTATAGTCTGTATGATTGTGAATGATCAGCTGTACGTTCTGTAATGAAGCTTTATTGATAATATTGGCCGCATTACAACAAAAACTCGATTGTCGCTGGGGCAAAAAGCTTGGTCTGGACTACAATATAAAATATATGTTTCAATTACCGTATATACTCATGTATAACCGATTTTCAGCCAAAAAATGTGCTGAAAACGTCCCCTCACGCGAGAAGAAAGAAGACGGAACACGCTGACATCGGGGAGCCGCGCTGACATCGGGAGGCGAGTATGTAAGTTTATTTTTAAGGGCTGTGGGGGCAAGCTGGCTGTATACTATGGGCTTCTGTATAACTACTAGGGCTTGTGTATACTACTAGGGCTTATATATACATGGGTGGCAGCCTGTAAACTACTAGGGGCTCTGTATACTCACATGGGGGATGCAGGCTGTATACTACATGGAGGCTAGCTGTATACACTAAGGCTGCTGTATACTCATGGGGGCTGGCAGGCTGTATACTACTGGGGCGGCAATTCTGTATACTACTGGGGGCTGCTTATACTTGGGGGGCTGGAGCTGTATACTACTGGGGCTGGCAGGCTGTACTACTAGGGCTGCTGTATACTACATTCACTTTTTATAACAGGTTGCTGCTGCTTTTTCCTCTAAAAATTGTTTATTGTTCAGGCTAAAGGGAACCTGTTCAGCAGAAAGTGACCTATAACCACTACCAGATGTTCCAAGTAGCTGTTGTCTCTAAAGTGTTCTCTTTCATGGCTCAGTAGTGAGGTCACATCCAGAAATTATTCTGAAGCAAGATGCATTTGTTCTATAAAGTCATGGAGGGTGAGGATTTTAGCATGAATCATGCTCTGCTGCCCCAGGTAGGGCCATCTGCTTCAAAAGAAACATAAACCAGAAGTTGCTAACTTCTTGACAACATTCTGATAGCAGTTTATTGGGTCCTGCTACTGGTTTCTTTCAATACACAACTTCACTCATCTGAAATTACAATCATACCTACGGCTTCTTCCCAGCAGAAACCATAATCATACTTGATAATTTCAGATGAAATCCACACAAAGTAAATGATACTACTATACTGCAGCCTGCAATTATACAGGTCTGCTGAAAATAATCCTACCTCAGAATATATTTAATTGCTAACATTTACTTGTAAACTTGCAACATAACAAAATCTTAGTGAGTTGCTTGCGAAATTTAAAACTGAAGTAGTATACTTGGCAAAACTTTAACCTGTAACTGTCAGGAGATGCAGAGAAATGTAGGGTAACATTGGTGCCATTTTAAGAATTAGTGTTTTAGTTTTAATTAAGAAAACTATGTCTGGATGAAACAACCTTGAACACAGTACTGTTATAAGCATATTTCAAATACCGTAGTAAATTTGCTTGGTATAGCTGTGCTTTTCATATTTAAGTGTAACCGTCATTCTGAGCAAAAAAAAAAAAACTAAATAGATAATTCTGCTCCAGGTGTCCCTGATCATTCCTCATATTTTGCCTCTCGTCGCCTCATTTAGTGCCTCTTTTGTCTCCATACACCATGGTATCCAGCTCTCAAAAAACTTCAACAGCAATGGTAGGGCGTAAGGCCTGCCTCCTGTCACCTCACTCACAAGCGCCTGCTGCTGACCAATGACACCATAGCTATCTATCTCATTATATCTAATCTCCTATCTTTTCTATATCTATCTATCTATCTATGTAGCACCTACTATCTAAAACTCCAACGCAGCACATGAGGGCGTGGCCTGAGGGCACACGCTTGAGACTGGAAATTCCTCCTGCCACTTCCTGTGTGAGGTGATGGGGGGAGGTGCTGCGTTTCTATCTGTGTGATTATTTGTTTATCACAAATCTAGGAAAGCTGAGGGAGAGATAAGTGTAGGTGTTTGGGTCACTACACGGCTTCTCCCCTGCACATGACTGAGGGCGGGAGCAGTGAGACAGAAGGTAATCAGCTGATTGGCAGGGAGCGGATGGAGCGTGTCTCCTGCTCCGTAGTCTCTGCTTCTTTATCTAACGGGATGATGTCCCTAGCAACGGCCATATGAGATAGACTGACATCTAGGGGGAACTGCAGAATACAAGAGAAAGCAAGATTCGGGTAACTATCCAATTGGAAAAGTGCTTAAAATTACCTGCCCTACAACATATCAGAGTTTTTTGAATGACGGTCACACTTTAAGTTATTTTTGTTTATATTCAGCACAAATCAATAAAATTTCCAGGGGTACTCAAGGAATAAGCAATTATTATTATTTTGTCCGTTTTAATCAAATCAGTCCTGTGACTTTGTCCATTGGAGGAGACACAGGACAGAAGATGACCGCTGTCACAGTCCTGCACCTGCATGGGCACGTCAGTGTCTCATCTTTGTTGGCTGTACAGGCAGTCCTCACTTAAGCCACCCTATGACTTACCACGTACAGACGACTCCTGTACAGATCTCTGCCCACTGTGACCTCTAGTGAAAGAGATCCAGATTCTATTTTTATCCCAGGCTGCAATGATCTGCTGTAAGGTGCTGTAATGAAGTTATATGATATCCTTTTCCAATGACAGCACAAAATTTAAAAAATCCAGTGTGAAACTGGGACAAAATTTTGTTTGGAGTATAAAATAAATATATCTTTTCCAACTTGCAATAAATACACCTAACCGGTTAAGGACGGGGCCCTTTCCTGTTTTTCATGTCCATTTTTCACTCCCCACCTTCAAAAATCTTACTTTTTTATTATTACACGTAAAGAGCTGTGTGATGGCTTGTTTTCTGCGTAACAAATTGCCTTCATAGTGATGGTATAAATATTCCATGCCATGTACTGGAAGCGGAAAAAAATTCCAAAAAACGCATTTCGCCATTTTTGTGGGCTTGGATATTAGTCTTTCACTGAGCGCCCCAATGAACATTCTAATTTTTCTTTGGGTTGGTACGATTAAGGGGATACCAAATTTGTATAGGTTTTAATGTTTCATACATTTACAAAATTAAAACCCCTGTACAAAAATTAATTTTTTTATTTGCCAACTTCTTGGCTATAACTTTTTTATACTTTGGTGTACGGGGCTGTGTGGGTGGTGTTATTTTTGCGAAATTTGATAATATTGTCAATTATATCATTTTGGACTGTGTGACCTTTTGTCACTTTTTATAGATTTTTTTATATTTTTCAAAATGGCTTAAAAGTGCCATTTTCGACTTTGGGAGCTATTTTCCGTTACGGGGTTAAACACATTGAAAAACCGTTATCATATTTTGATAGATCGGGCATTTTCAGACGCATTGATACCTAATGTGTTTATGATTTTTACTGTCTATTTATATTTATGTCAGTTCTAGGGAAAGGGGGGTGATTTGAAATTTTAGGGTTTTTTATTATAATTTTTTTTTTTTAACTTTTTTTTATTTTTATTTTTACTATTTTTCAGACTCCCTAGGGCAGTGATGGCGAACCTTTTAGAGGCCGAGTTCCCAAACTGCAACCCCCCCCCCTTTATTTATCGCGAGGTGCCAACCAAAAATTAAAGCAGTAACTTATTGCTCCCTGTTCAACAACTTTCAATCATATTGGCCTCCTGAGGACAGCAACACAGTAGAAAGATGGAACATTTTCATCATTTTAGCTTCTTTCCAGTGTCCATCTGTACACAGAGAAAATCATGGGGCCAGCAGGAGGACCTCCAAAGATAATTTGTCCCTGTCTACTTATTCTCCCTCTTCCTACAGTCCCAAATAGCAAAGTAAGTATCAAAATATGACTGAAAGCAGCATCTTTTAAGTTGCTTGGAACTGCAGGAAGATTGTTTGAGTCCGGTCTGATGTGCTGGGGCGATGGCCCAGGTGCCCACAGAAAGGGCTCTGAGTGCCGCCTCTGGCACCCGTGCCATAGGTTCGCCACCACTGCCCTAGGGTACTTTAACCCTAGGTTGTCTGATCGATCCCATCATATACTCCAATACTACAGTATGGCAGTATATGGGGATTTTCCTCCTCATTCATTACAATGTGCTATCAACACATTGTAATGAAGGGGTTAAAACGAAATAGCCTCGGGTCTTCGGAAGACCCGAGGCTACCATGGAGACGGATCACCGCCCCCCGATGACGTCACGGGGAGCGGCGATCCCAGGTAAGATGGCGGCGCCCATGCGCCGCTATCTTTTTGAGGCTGCCGGCACCCGCGATCGGTGTTAGCACTGATCGCACGTGTTACCGTGAGCCCTCTCCATGCAGCGCGACCCGTGGTTAAAGGGGTTCTCCCGAGGTTGAAAAACATGGCTGCTTTCTTCCAAAAACAGTGCCACATTTGACCATGGTTTAAGCAGTTATTGCAGCTTACCTGTATAGAAATGAATGGAACATAGTTGTAATACAACACACTACCCATGGTCAGGTGTGCTGATGTTTTTGGAAGAAAACAATATTTTTCAAACTCAAGAGAACCCCTAAAAGAACCCATCTTGTACATAATCTGGGGACTGCCTGTAGTCGGTTGCTTGAAGTGCATCCGGTATGGTTAGTGTTGCAATAAGATGTCATCTCAGTGAGGTCATGTGCAGTGAAGGCAGTTACACACATGATTACTTTGGTAACAGAGCAGGACAGTCTGTGACATCATCACAGGGAGCAGAGCATAAGAGGGAGGAGCTGTAACTGAAACTAAAGGATCATGGGAGTTGTAGTTGGCAGCCATCTTGGAGATAACTCTGCCTACTTTAGAAAGCCAATAAGATTTTGTGAATCAGAAAAGCAAACTATATAAGCTCAATTTTGTGACAAATGACATGGAGTTTAGTGGTATTCATTTATTTACAGCATTATCTGTTTTTGTATTATAAATTCATATTCCCAGAATACCCCTTTATTGTTTCCCATTTTGTGTTATTTTCTTTCTAAAATTTACTCCCCACCCATAACCTTCATATTTTTCCCAGTGCGAGGACTTGTTACCTGTGGGACAAATTGTTCTTTCTATTGAAAGATTTCAATACTTTACTCTGTACAATGTACTCTGAAGATGAAAAAAAATCCAACTGCAGTACAAGAAAAACAAAATTTGCCCCATTTTCTACAAATTATTTAAATGGGATAATCAGCTCAACATTGTGTACTGTAGCCAATGTGGTGACACCTCACTCGGACCTGAGCGATATTCCACATGAGAATCCAAAAGAAAAGAGAATGGCTCAAATGCATTTGAAAATGTCTTCAACTTCATTCCATATTCTCCTTTAAAATACATTGTGACAAAAAATAGCGGTGTATAGCTGGACTGCGATTTTCTGCCCCACCATGCAACCTCATTCTTGCATTCTGAATTTGGTCTGCAGTCGAAATAACACATCCCCTTTATTCCTTGGGTCAGTACAATTATGGAGACTTAGAGGTTTTGTTCTGTTTTATTCCTTATTTATATACATGTTCTAGGAAATGAGGGTACTCATACACTTTTTTCCCTTCCAATTTTATCCACTTTAGGGAATTTATTGAAAAAATGTAGGTGTGAGAGCTAGCAGGGGTAAAAAAGTAAGGGAGTAGAGAAGAGTGAGGGTTCTTGCATGCCACTACATCCTGAGGTAATAATAATTACTACACAGAACTTACCAAATCAGTGATCAGAGGCAGGTAAGGTAGGAAACCAGGTGAAGATAAGGAACCAAGGTGGACAATCAGCAGCACAATACGGTTTCTCGGCCAAGCTTAAAGGGAACCCGTCACAACATTTTTCACAAATAAAGATAGTGACAGGTTCCCTTAGAGCCCTAGTAACTAACTGACACCTTTCTTTTAGCTAAAGATTTTTCCCCTTGGATTCCAATATTTTGAACTTTATAGTTTTACATGGTATAAGCATGTCTACAGCGAGTCGAGGTGGGCGTGGCCTCCTCGGGCTGAATCCAGCAGCTCCTCTCCATCCTTTCTCTGTATTACTAACAGTAATTGAACATTTTTATGGGGATCTGAGCGTAACTATTTTTAGCTAAAAGAAGGGGGTCAGATAGTTACTAGAACTCTATAGGAATCTTCCACTACCTGTATTTGGGAAATATGTGGTGACAGGTTCCCTCTAAGCCAGGGGCAAATGTACAAATTCAACTTAAGAACAAACCTACAGAACCCATCTTGTACGTAACCTAGGGACTTCCTGTATATCATAACAATTTTAAATTTTTTTTATGACTTTTTTTATATGTAAGTCTTGATATGATAGTTTTATTAATTACATTTTTTCTATATAAAATTTGCCAATAATTGACTACAAATGTGAAAAAATAAGCTTGTCATTGTTTGAATTACAAGTTTTTTAAATAAGTAGTAACTTTCACCAAAATATGTTATAAATATGTACCACATTATACCATCAACCTTTCCCAGGTTCAGCTACAGATGCATGTACTTCTGCAAAGTTAAAGTCTTCAGCAACTTCTTCTATATTCTGCCTGCAGCTGACTGGCTGGGGGCGGGGGGCACACTTCAAACACCTATTTCTCCTGAACCCTTGCACTTAGAAACACAATGCTAGTGTCATATTAAATAGTAAAGTCTCATCTTTATGTATGGGTGCTTAGCAGAACAAGAGAAAGCTGTACATAAAAATCATTTTTCTAGTACAACTTTAAGGGTTCAGGAGGAATAGACATTGGAAGTTGGTCAAGGCATTTAATTAACGTCCTTTCTGTATGGGGCATGCACAAATATGACATATATAGCTGTATGGCAGTCCTGAAGGGGTTAATCTTCCTGTCCTTCATGGGAGTGAGTGGTGCGGGTCTTGTAAAATTTTGAACAATTGACATCTGCAATCTTGTTGATGTCGTTACAGTACATTACTTCCATATTATGCAATAATTCAGAAGAACAGCAAGAAGTAAAAAGTCATTACCGTATATACTCGAGTAAGAGTCAAGCCGAGTATAAGTTGAGGCCCCCAAATTTAAGTAAGAATTTCATAACATAGGTGAAAATTCAAAAGGTTACGTTATTGAGCAGCTAATGAAATGGCATACATCTAAAAGCGACTCTTGCCATCTCATTAGCTTGGTTTACAAATAGTTTTTTAATTTGGTTACCGTTGTGTAAGGATGTATACAATAATATATTTATGTGAATTTTTCTGCAAAAAATTGTTTGGTGCCCCCTGTGAACTTAACGTTCCCTTTGCTGCATATTTTGCTCAATATACTGTGAGACACTGAAGGGGTTAACTGTGGATGGGCGGTATGTTTCCCCTAGGTTTTGCTTCTATGCAAGGCCTTAGTGCTGAGGTGGGTTTGTCCAGCACCTTGGACACAGGTGATGGGAACAGCCTAATCAGCCTGGATAAAATCACTCAGCAGAGCTGAAGTTGTTGTCTCTCTCTGGCAGGAGGCTGGGGAGCATGCAGCCTTGTTCTCTGGGCCTGGAGCAACAAAAGTGTTTTGTTAGCGGTGAGTCAGAGAACCTATGTTTAGTTAGCACCCTGACGGGTAGGATATTATTTTGTTTGGATGCCTGAATGTGAAGGCTGTTTTATTTTACTTTTGCTGCAATAAACGCAGGCGAGACCTGTTTTGGACTAAACCTTGGTGTCACTGTCTTGAACTGCATCACAGCACCCCGTTACCACAGTCTCTACTGGGCCAAATCCCCACAATACACATGTGGGGAATGTATGAACTGTGTTTTGACAGAAAAGGAGCTCGTTACTTTGTGTGTTATATATTTTATAAACACATTTGTGGATTGCAACCAAATAATGCAATTGCAATAATGGATTTTGTTTTAGCATTCTTGGGAGAGTAAATACTTGTTGATGTTTTGTAGTATTGTTTTGTGGTATATACAAATCTGTTCACATCCCTATTTGTGCGTAAACCTCAGCTTTCGTTTAAATTATATTTAAAAAAATGTAGGTTTTCATTGCAATTTTAATGCATTTTTAAAAATAGTTTGTCACATAGTTGCATGATGGTAGTACAGTCAACTGTTGAGACAAGGACAATCGCTTATAAGGGGTGTGTTTATTTTGTAATCTGTTTTATTGCTTTATTTTTCAGGCTTTGGCGATCTTAAAATTTCTAAAAAGTGACTCTTGATTATTTCGGATTGATTATTTCAGTTTTAGTGATATTATAATAATATGTTCAGATGGAAAAACCATAGTGCAGTGGTGGCGAACCTATGGCACGCGTGCCAGAGGTGGCACTCAGAGCAATCTCTGTGGGCACACAGGTTGTCATCCTAGCCTAGAGTTTGCTAGACAGGACTCAAGGCCTCCTCCTGCAGTCCAAGGAAGCCCAGGACATTCGGTGCTCTGTTCTATTTTCAAACACACATCCTGGACTGCCTGTGACTACTGGAGGAGAGAGAAGGTTTGAGCATATTTTTATTAATGAATAAAGATTCTAAAGAACATACTACGCTACTGCTGCGTCTGCTTCTTCTAGTGGTCTGCTATGGTGAATGGTGGAATCGAGGGAAGAAAACCGCACCATGGATGTTTTAAATAGAGGCTTATTCTTGTAGGAAGCTTTTATCTATGCAATGGAGTAATAACATTATACTTTGGAAGAAAATTGGGTTGAGTATTTTAGAAGGAGAAGCAATCGTAATATCTGGTGCTCTGGTCAGAGGATAAAACTCTTATCTCTTTTTGATTGCATGAAGGTGCCTATGTCTACAATGCAATTTTGAAAATAGGGCAAGTGCCTTCTTTCAGAAAATATATGGTTTGTTGGGGTTAAATATGCTGTAATTCTTAATGCTCGAAAGAATTACAATGATATCAAAAGATAAGGGGGCAATATTTTTTTGCAAAAATTGTTAAAATTTGATGTGACTAACAGTAAGAGAATTGCAGGTGTGTTGATTAGTATAATCATTTATATGGAGTGAAGGAGGGACGGGATTTCGTTATACTGTCAGGCACCAGGGGTATTGGACCCACTGGACCCCGGCGTTCTAAGTGGTACCCGGTTTTCACCAGAGCCCACAGCAAAGCGGGTTGGACTTGCTGGGGCTTGGTACTACCAGGTTGCTCCACAGGCGCGACTTTGTCCACGGTGCCGGCCAGACGAAGTACAAAGTCTTATAGCAGGATCGTAGTTGGGGGACAGGCAGGAGGTCAGGGCAGGCAGAACAGCATCAGAGTCGGGGATGTAGCTGAAGGTCAGGACAGGCTGCACGGGATCGAAGTCAATAACGGAACTGGGTTCACAACGGGAATTCACAACACAAACACAGGGCATCAGGAACAAGCTTTCTCTATCACTATGAGGCACAAAGATCCGGCAGGCGTCACAGGAAGAGACTGGCCATTTATAGATGGTCAGGAGGCCAGAGCCAATTAGCGGTGCGCTGTCCCTTTAATTTTCAGTCGGCCAGCGCACGTGCCCTTCGAGGAAGAGACGCACGTGGGGGCACAGGGAGGCACACGGGTGCGCCTGATGTCCAAGCCTATGATAAATTCCTCCCTTTGAGCGCATCTGCATATACAGCAAGCCTAAATGATCCCAGTTGGAATAATGCTTCACATTTTTCCCTAGGGAATAAATATTTAGACCTTGTCCTCACACTTCCTATGCACTTTCTCCTCTGCCATTGTTTGGCTTTGTCATTGATAATCACTGCAGGTGGTTAAAAGAAATCTAAAGCCTTGTATTTAGTCTTCTTGCGAAATGTGTACATCTGATGTAAAAACACAGCTATTAATTGTGTTCTTGCTACTTGCTGTGTCATTTTTCTTGCTATCAATTGTTATTTCTAGAATTCAATAACCATTTACTGAAACATAAAAAGTTTCCATCCCTGGCATCAGGACCTACAAGTTTATTCCTACAAATACCATGTAGTATACAGGATGGATTAATTCACAGCCAAGATAAATTGCATATATTATAACACCTATAGGGTTCTCTATTGTTTCCCCTCTGTGTTTAACCAGAATCATGCTATGTAACTGTATTAGACAGGAAAATTTTGATCTACGTTATTGCAAATGTCAGGAAAAGCAATTTGTTACAGACAGCGCTCTACAACCTGGACGTCACACGTCTCCCCTGTATAATTATTTGACCTTCCTCTATTAGAACACATGCAATTGAATTGATTATCAATATTGGTCACATATAAACATTAGATTAAATCAATAGATGTAGTGTTGCTCCACAAATTTTGTCATGTTTTTACGTCTTTAAATCTACTACATAATCTTAAAGGGGTTGTCAGAGACTTTCCAAAAAAACAAAGGTCGTGAGGGGGCTGCTTAAAAAAATAAACATGTACTTACCTCCTGGTGCCCTCCGGGTGTCCCACGCTGCTATCGCTCCGGTCTGTGCGCCATGTAAACAAACATGGCCGTGGAAGCAGCACTTCATTCAGCTTCCGGATGGACATGACACCTATCCATCCTGCATATACAATGCTATGAATAGGGATGGGTGGGCCGGCCACCTTGACCAGCTGGAAGCTGAATGCAGCGCTGCTTCCGTGGCCATGTTTGTTTACATGGGGCCCGAACCGTAGCGACAGCAGCACCTGACACCCAGAATGCGCCAGAATGCAAGTACAGGTTTATATTTTTAAACAGCCCCCTCCTGGCCACCTTGTTTTTTTTGGAAAGTCTCAGACATCCCCTTTAATAGGGGGCATGCCAATTCATTTTGCAAAATTTCACCTTTGAATCAATAGTGGCGGACATGATTTTTTTATATACATCACAAGAACTATTCCTAGCAACAATAACTACTCCTCACAACGATCCACAAGTAACCTATTATAAATAGACCGATGATGATTCCTATAGAGAAAACCAGGAGTCCCCAACCCGCGTTTCATGCTCCCAATGCTTTCTCGGGGGGCTCAAAAACTATTGTAAATGTACAGCACAGTCTTAGTTTAGCAAGTGTCTTGCATGTTAAAAAAGACAGCCCCATATACAGCAGACAATGATCCATCACTTATGATTTATATCCAACAAAACATAAAAACAAAAAAAAATACTATTGCAAAAATATTAAAAAAACAACCCCATGTGACAAAAACACCACCAAACCATTTGGGTTGTTTAAAAAAATTAAAAACTAGGACAGTTACCACTTTGCTAGCAAAATTGATAAAAAAAAAAAGTCTAGTCATTAGGGACAAAATAGATAAATGTATGAATTCTATACATATCATTTTGTCCTACAAAGAAACAATCTGTGAAAAAAAAGATCATTTCTGACATCTTAGTTCAATTTTCCAGTGATCCATCTGTCAGACCGTATACAAGACATAACCAAGCAATATGCGTTAGGACACTGTTTAATGGTGCAAAGTTGAAGATGGATAGCAAGGGTAAATGCAAGACAGTGACAAACATATGCAATTGGTAGTAGTCTCTGAAATATTCAGTATGATACATCACCATATCAGGAAGTTGATATATCTCAAATATAAATATGAAGCTTTGGATACGTATGATGCTGCACTGGTCTGAAGGTGCACAGTAACTCTATATAAAAGTCACCTCACAGCTGTAGCTTTAGTCCTGGACATTGATATTTTTTATACATTTTTTTTGTAGTTGAAAACAAAGGGTGACTATATACATACTTTTATCACGTGGCTTGTTTTGTGATCATCTTCAACTACTAAAAAAGGCACAATGTATAAGACACAGTATATAAAGACACAATGGGGGTCATTTACTAAGGGCCCGATTTGCGGTTTCCTGAGGTGTTACCCGAATATTTCCGATTTGTGCCGATTTCCCCTGAATTGCCCCGGGATTTTGCCACACGGGATCGGATTGTGACGCATCGGCGCTGGCATGCACGCTACAGAAATCGGGGGGCATGGCCAAACAATAACCCAACGGATTTGGAAAAACTGGCACATTTAAAAAAAAAATTCGGTCGCACGGGCCATACTCACATGCACCACGATGAAGACGATGAACTCCGGGGCACCTCGGCGGACTTCGGCGCAGCAGCGACACCTGGTGGACATCGGGTGCACGACCTTCATGAATCACCGGAAGACCTGAACACTCGTCGGAGAAGCTGCCGCTGGACCGCGAATGGACCGGGTAAGTAAATGACCCCCATTATAGAACAGTGATGGCGAACCTTTTGAGGCCGAGTGCCCAAACTGCAACCCAAAACCCCGCTTATTTATCGCAAGGGGCCAACCAAAAAATTAAAGCAGTATCTTATTGCTCCCTGTTCAACAACTTTCAATCATATTGGCCTCCTGAGGACAGCAACACAGTAGATAGATGGAAAATTTTCATCATTTTAGCTTCTTTCCAGTTTCCCTCTGGGGCCAGCAGGAGGTCCTCCAAAAATAATTAGACCCTGTCCACTCATTCTCCCTCTTCCTACAGTCCCAAGTATCCCTTGACCTACCTGGGTCAGCTGCTATTCACGCTAGAACCACAACAAAAGGTAGCGGCCTTGTGATCTCACTGCAAATAAGTCCAGATCCCAGTATAGGGGTTAGGCTTCATTTACACAAACCTGTGATTTCTCCGGTCTTGTATTACTTTGCTATATGAATCCATATATATGTTACTTACGGTAAGGTGGTCAATATGGCCATGTAAACGGATCTTCATTGAAATAGGGCCGTATGCCACCCGTATTTACGTCCGCTTTCAAACGTTCATATAAATGCAGCCTTAAAGGGTAAAAATCAAAGGGGTTCAAGTATGTCTTAGTGGTTGACCAAATTGGTTGGTATCATAGTGTTTGTGATATCTGAACTGCAAAATTGCACAAATTACTTGAATAATTTATATTTACTCCAAAAAAGCACTGAAAAATAATACAATTTCTTTAACATTTTTTAGACATATGGCTGCCGAAAGCCATATTAATCCATTCATTTAAAGGAAACCTACCACTGCTTGCATGATGAAATCATGCAAGCAGACCACCCTGTAGGCTACTTAATGCTGATGCCGGCACATAGTTTAGTTAGGCTCGGCGAACTTTAGTTGAGCTAAAAAAACAATTTTCTTACATATGTAAATGAGCCCTCCGGTGCTACCCTACGTCACCTTCGGGCTGGCGATGGCTTCCGATGTTTAAAGTTCGCCGAGCCTAACTAAACTATGTGCCGGCATCAGCATTAAGTAGCCTACAGGGTGGTCTGCTTGCATGATTTCATCATGCAAGCAGTGGTAGGTTTCCTTTAAACATTTTTGGGTCAGGACATTGCACAGTTGCTTCATTTTTGTGTGCTATAAAGGTAGTTATTCCCTTTTAGCAGATTATTAGGCTGAAGAAACGAATATCTTTTATAATCAAGTGTCTTGTTTACTGCTCAGTGACACAGGTCACAATTGTCAGTACATCCATTACATGCAGCCTGCTGCCCATTACACACAAGAAGTTACTGACTGAGGAAATATACCGTAGATAGGACAATCTTGTGTAAAGGTTAATAGGAGATGAAAGTGAGGGTAGAAAGCAGATGCCATCAATTTATTCTTTGTCTCTAAACACCACCACATTCTATAAAACATTTATAATACCTCTAAAGGAGTTTTGTTCATTATAGGTTTCAGCTTATGCAATAGGATATCTTAGTTTTTTTAAATCTAAAAGTATCTGGCATTTTTCTAAATTAGAGAGGCTAAGCGTTTGCTCTACTGTTTTATGAACAGCAGTACGGAAATAATGATAAAGACTAGAGATGAGCGAGCACTATAATGCTCGAGTGCTCGTTATTCGAGACGAACTTTTCCTGATGCTCGTCTTGAATAACGAGCCCCATTGAAGTCAATGGGAGACTCGAGCATTTTTCAAAGGGACCATGGTTCGGGAATAAAATGTGTTATTTAATTGAAAAAGAATGTCTTCT
>CM033651.1:47378930-47547683 GCA_019512145.1 Engystomops pustulosus
TTTTATTCTATTCTTCATTGTTCTTCACTGTGTTTTTTAATTAAATGCTCGATCTCGAGCAGGGGAACTACTCGTCCGAGCAACGAGCCATTTCGAGTACCTTAATACTCGAACGAGCATCAAGCTCGGACGAGTATACTCGCTCATCTCTAATAAAGACAGATTTTTCAACTGATGGACTATATTAACCCCATAGCGCAATAAGAAGTACGTGTACATTTCATTGCGCATGGGGGAGTATGAATTGAGCTCACGGGCTGAGCCCTCTTCATACTCACCAGGTGCTTGCTTCACAACGAACCAAACACTCGTCGCTATACCCTCTCCTACAGTCCCAAGTATCAAAGTAAGTATCAAAATATGACTGAAAGCAGCATCTTTTAAGTTGCTTGGATCTGCAGGAAGATTCTTTGAGTCTTGTCTAGTGTTCTGGGGTGATGGCCCGGGTGCCCACAAAAAGGGCTCTGAGTGCCGCCTCTGGCACCCGTGCCATAGGTTCGCCACCACTGATATAGAATATATACATTCTTCATAGAAAGCAATGTTTCAAAGCTCTTTAATCTCAGGGCAGTCCCATAGGGGATTCTGGGAAGAATGCCACTAATTTTTCCAGGATGGGATAAGGAAGACAATGCCTCTTTTGCCATCTTCTAAGGCAGCCTGCTTAACTTATTTTTGAAGTACGGACTGCTATGAACACAGCAATACCTAACATGTCAGGAAGGTACTGATTCTGGAAAAATCTTGTACAAGTATATTGTTCCTTAGAGAACTGTTCTGGAGCATTGTGGTTTCTGTGATTATAGCAAAGTTGTGAGGATCTGCTGTGTATTTGATATGTGTTTAACCTCAGTTCTGTTCCCAGACTGTAGTCTGCTCTGGTTACAGGGAACCTGTCACCAGGAGACCCATTTTTAGCACTCCCCCAGTCCCCACAGAGCATAATACATACAATGCCAAAGTGTTTTTGTTAAAAAAAAAATAGGTTTTACAGAAAAAAAGGTATGTTATATTTTACCTTTCATTAGCATCTGGTGTGTGACTAGGCACTCGTCCCCTGGGAATGGCTGGAAAGGAGCAGTTTCCCCCCACCCTTGGGAATCTGCTCCTCCATGTGTCCTTTTCCAATATATGAATAACTGCCATCACTCGGGATTGGCTGTAGAGGAGCAGGGGGCATCGCTAAGCCAAGTGATGGGTGTACTCATATATTTGAAAAGGACACATGGAGGAGCTGTTTCCCCAAGGGTGGGGGGGAAACTGCTGCTTTCCAGCTACTCCCAGGGGACGAGCGCCTAGTCAAACAGCAGATGCTAATGAAAGGTACTATATAACATATCTTTTTTTCTGTAAAACCAATTTTTGGTGACAGGTTCCCTTTAAGATTCTGGCTTGACCTGATTCTGATACATATGTTCCTACCTTGACCTGGCTTGTATCCTGAATTTGGCCTATTTGCTCCCTTTCTCTAACCTTTGTCTTTTTATTTAGATTCAGTTGGGCTGCTCTGGAATCCGGACTGTCCGTGACTGTGCCTATGTGGTTACAGGTACTTTATATCACTATCCCTTGACCTACCTGGGTCAGCTGCTATTCACGCTAGAACCACAACAATAGGTAGCAGCCTTGTGATCCCACTACAAATAAGTCCAGATCCCAGTATAGGGGTTAGGCTTCATTTACACAAACCTGTGATTTCTCCGGTCCTGTATTACTTTGCTATATGAATCCATACATATGTTACTTACGGTAAGGTGGGCAATATGGCCATGTAAACGGATGGCTGTATTCTCCATTGAAATAGGGCCGTATGCCACCCGTATATACGTCCGCTTTCAAACGTTCATATAAATGCAGCCTTAAGTATGTCTTAGTGGTTGACCAAATTGGTTAGTATCATAGTGTTTGTGATATCTGAACTGCAAAATTGCACAAATTACTTGAGTAATTTATATTTACTCCAAAAAAGCACTGAAAAATAATACAATTTCTTTAACATTTTCTAGACATATGGCTGCCGAAAGCCATATTAATCCATTCATTTAAACATTTTTGGGTCAGGTCATTGCACAGTTGCTTCATTTTTGTGTGCTATAAAGGTAGTTCTTCCCTTTTAGCAGATTATTAGGCTGAAGAAACGAATATCTTTTATAATCAAGTGTCTTGTTTACTGCTCAGTGACACGGGTCACAATTGTCAGTACATCCATTACATGCAGCCTGCTGCCCATTACACACAAGAAGTTACTGACTGAGGAAATATACCGTAGATAGGACAATCTTGTGTAAAGGTTAATAGGAGATGAAAGTGAGGGTAGAAAGCAGATGCCATCAATTTCTTCTTTGTCTCTAAACACCACCACATTCTATAAAACATTTATAATACATGTAAAGGAGTTTTGTTCATTATAGGTTTCAGCTTATGGAATAGGATATCTTAGTTTTTTAAATATAAAAGTATCTGGCATTTTTCTAAATAAGAGAGGCCAAGCGTTTGCTCTACTGTTTTATGAACAGCAGTATAGAAATAATGATAAAGACAGATTTTTTCAACTGATGGACTATATTAACCCCATAGTGCAATAAGAAGTACATGTACATTTCATTGCGCATGGGGGAGTATGAAGAGAGCTCACGGGCTGAGCCCTCTTCATACTCACCAGGTGCTTGCTTCACAACGAACCAAACAAACACTCGTCGCTATACCCTCGATTGGTGCAAGCATTAATCCAAAACTGCCAGCGGCAATAACGAGCCGGCAGCGCATGGGCGCCACCATCTTGGCTCCGATCATCGCTCCCCGTGACGTCATCGGGGAGTTTCTATCTGTTTCCATGACAGCCTCGGATCACACAAAGATCCGGACTATCATGTTTTAGGCTATTACAATGTGCAATTTGCACATTGTAATAGATGGTCTGCAAAATCCCCATATACTGCCATAATGTAGTATGGCAATATATGGTAGGATCATTCAGAGAACCTAGGGTTAAAGTACCCTGGGGAGTCTGAGAAATAGGAAAAAAATAAAAATAGAAAAAGTAAAAAATAAAAAATTATATAATAAAAACCTAAAAATGCAAATCACCCCCCTTTTGCTAAAAGTCATATAAATATAAACAGTAAAATCATAAACACATTAGGTATAGCCACGTCTGAAAAATGTCTCAGCTGCATCAAAAATATAATAAAATTTTCCACATGCATTAACCCGTAACAGAAAAAGCGCTCAAACGTCGCAAATGGCTTTTTTTGCCATTTTGAAAAATACACATCAAAGGTTGTACAATCCTAAAAATAAAATATTGAAATGTCATCAAAAGTCGCAAAAAATTACACCACCACAGCTCTGTACCCAAAGTATGAAAAAGTTATTAGCGCGAAGACGACGGCAAAATGAAGAATTTTTTTTGTACAGGTTTTAATTTTTGTAAATGTACAAAAACATTATAAAACCTATACACATTTGGTATCCACGTGATCGTATTGACCAAATGAATGAAGTAGACTTGTCATTAGGGCGCACAGTGAAAGATTAAAATCCAAGCCACAAGAAATGGCACAAATGTGTTTTTTCATCATTTTCACTGCATTCAGAAGTTTTTCCCGTTTCCCAGTACATGGCATAAAATATTAAATACCATCACTAGGAAGTGCAATTTGTTACGCAGAAAACAAGCCCATACATAGCTCTCTACAAGGAAAAATAAAAAAGTTATAGATTTTTTAAGGAAGGGAGTGAAAAAAAAACCCTTAAAACCGAAAAAGGGCCTGGTCCTTAAGGGGTTAAAGAGGTTGTCAGAGTGTTCCAAATATTAGGAGTCGGGCTGGGGTGGGCCTTTAAAGAAAATAGACATATACTCATCTCCTCCATCGCTCCTGCTCCTGTTCCATTGCACGGTCCATCTGATCAGTGCCTGCTGTTTTTGCTGTGCTCAGGGAGCTTTTGGCCAGCCACTCCCACCAGTCCCCATCTCTCAGCACTGTATCAGGAGCTGGGATATGGAAACGTGAGCCCAATGTAAGCACAATCACAATGTAAACACAAACAAAGCGCAGAGTGTAAACGCAAATGCAACACAAACACAAATGCCATCTAAATGTCACGGAAATGCCACGTAATCGCAACACAAACAATATGTAAATGCAAAGGCCATTACGACTTAAATGCAATGCACAAATTAACGCAAATGCAACGTAAACACAAATAAACATGACACAAACGCCACGTGAATGCGAATGTAATTTAAATGTGACACAAACTCCACGTAAAACAAAACCATGGCGTAAATGCAAATGCAACATAACACAAAATCTCAGCATTTGCCACAAAAACATAAACATTATGGAAATGCCATATAAACACAATTGGCACATAAACGCAAATGTAATCACCATGTCTATGCAATTGCCATGTAACCTCCACTTAAACACAAATGCGATATAAGCGCAAACATTTTAACGTCCTTTTGTGTAAATATGTAAAAACTTTTACATGGCATCTGCATTCACATTACATTTACATCATGTAATCATATAATCATATTTATATTACATATGCGGCAACATCTCTTTTGCTTTCACAATGTATGTGTTCACAGCTCGCTGATGCTTCTCTGACATTATCTGAGGCTGATTAGAGAGAAAATTAGCATAACACACTCCTCCAGCTCCATTCCTAGCCCCTCCTCTCTGACAGAACACCGATAATAATGGTCAGATAATGGGACTGATATCTCAGCAACCCGCAACCCTGGGGACTATAATGTGTCCCTGAATCCGTGTAGCAGCCCCTATAAAATGGTATGCTAATCTCCATACAAGTGAAGTGGTGAAAAATCCTCGATAAACATAATAAAGCCCACAAGAAAATGCATTTTTAAAATCAATTTAAATAAAGTGAATTTGTATTTCATTTCCATCATCGCCGTCCTCAGTCAGATAACCCATTGGGGCTTATTTACTAAGGTCCCGCGGCCGTATTTTCGTAGGGTCTTCCGATGTTTTCGGGGATGGCACCAGGGATTGTCGCATGCGTACGTTTTGTGTCGCAATCGCACCGTCTTTCACGCAACACAAATCGGGGGGGTGTCGGCCGTCGGATGATCTGACGGATTCGGACAGGGTGCGGGATTTAAAATTTTAATTGTGTCGCAATACCAAGCACTTGATGAGCAATGATCTGTCATCACAGCCTCGGGTCTTTAGAAGAACCGAGGCTGAAGATCTGTGACAATGTGTAAATGTGTAAAATACTGTAGTATAGCAGTATTTGGTAGGATCAATCAGACAACCCTAGGTCAGACCTAGGGGGTCTGAAAAATAAAACAAATGGTTATGGAGGTTCTCAGTTATGTGAAAAAATTAAAATAATGAAATGTGTTTAGCCTAGGGATAGACGACTAAGAGGGGACATGAATCATTTATATAAAAAAAAAAAAAACATGGGGTCCATACAAAATATATGCTGGAAAGTTTTTGAAGGTGCACAGGGGCGACTTTCCTGCTGTGACCAGCTCCTGAGCTGGGCTATTCCACATGTTCACAGTAAAGTAGAGAGCTTAGAGCCTAGAAGCCATCAAAATAACATTAAAGGAACACTGTGTTCCTTTACATTGCCTCCTCTCTCCCCCTTCCCTCCGCTTTCTTGGTTGGACTTGATAGACAGTCTTTATTCAACCATTCTATCTAACAGAATGAATGGAAATGGCAGTGCCCATGCTTAACCTACCACTCCATTTAGAGAGCACAATAGGAATCCCCATATTCTTATGAATAGTGACAATCCCACTGTTTGACCACCAGCACAATACAGAATTACCCCTAAAAGAGATTTGCATCGAGGATTGAATAATTTGTAACATACATTGCTTAGCATATACACAAAGTACACTTATATTTTGGCACATTTCAATAAAATGAACAATTTTTTTTTACATGTAAAGCTGAAATGCCATTTTGGAGAGAACATAGCATTAACCACAGTGGGAAATGAGTATATGAAATTAAATCTTTGATCTACTATTAAGAATCTGAAAGTTCTGCAGTAATTAGGAGACTAACTTATTAGGTCAACTTTTCAAAAATGTCTACAATTACATGCTAATTTACATCCTTAAACGCTCATCATCATCTTAGTCACCAAAGCACCACACATCTTAGACTTATTTAAAAGACTAAAGTATCAATCTAAGCACAGCCGTTTCTACAGAATAACCGTAAGAGATCCTCCTAATAAGAAAGCATCTTTATAGTTGAATAGTATTTAAACTTAATGAACTGAAATCATCAACTTGGTCTTCAAAATTGCAAACAATGAATATCAAAAAAATAACTTTTGTATGAAGTGTATTGAATATTCTATCCATACAATCTATAGTTTATATACTTATTAATACTTCCAACACTTCTAACCCCCCCCCGCCTTAAATGCAAGGGAACTATAGAGAGGGTACTACTGGAAGCAGCCTTTGACTCTTCATTTACACACCAGAACTGTGAGTTACCCCCCAAAAAATAGAGGGCAAATATGATATGATATTACCACAAATGGAAAATTTTGTTGTAACTTATTGATTGTTTCAAGGTCAATTGGAAAACAATTTTAAAAAAGTGTTGATTTGCTGAAAAAAACACATGTCAGCACAGTATGAGGCAGCTATTAATGGACTGACCAAATCACATCCTTGTGGCATCAGTTTTCAAGGATCATTAGTAGCTCTAGTCTATGAATGTCTTCAGACTAGGACAAGCTCTAATTTTAACCATTAAAAGCTTTTTAACCAAAGCTTGTATTTTGCTTTAGTTTTTTTCTCCTCTTCTTTACATTTCATTTTACAGACATGTATGAAGGTTTGTTAACTGCAGGACAAATAGTACGTTTTAGTGGTCTTATTTAAGATTTCATAAAATTAACAGGGAAAAAAATTTTTTACAGCGCATGATGTGAAATTTTTTTTTTTCAATTTTCCCACGCGCTTTAAATTTACAGCTTTCACTATACTACTGGGGCAGGCTGGGCTGGCTGTATACTACAGGGGGCAGGCTGGGCTGGCTGTATACTACTGGGGGCAGGCTGGGCTGGCTGTTTACTAATGGGGCATGCTGGGCTGGCTGAGTACTACTGGGGGCAGGCTGGGCTGGCTGTATACTACTGGGGGCAGGCTGGGCTGGCTGTATACTACAGGGTGCCGGGTGGCTGTATACTACAGGGGGAAGGCTGGCTGTATACTACTGGGGGCAGGCTGGCTATACACTACTGGGGACTTGCGGGATATATACTACTGGGGGCTTGCTGGCTATATACTGGGAGGGGGGGGGTCTGTGATCAATGCATTTCCCACCCTCGGCTTACACTCGAGTCAATATGTTTTCACAGTTTTTGGTGGTAAAATTAGGGGTCTTGGCTTATACTCGGGTCGGCTTATACTCGAGTATATACGGTACTTGCCAACAGCCTCTAAAATGATTTTGGATATGAAGGCAACCAATGACAACCATATTCCACTGATGTTAAAGTCAATACAGCCAAAAAATACTTTAAAAAACCCAAAAAACTTATATACTCACCCACCGGCGGCACCGATGCACAGCGCTGCTACCCCGATGTCAGCGCAGCTCCCCCAATGTCAGCGCGGGTCCTCTTTTGTCTTATGTCGTCTTCTGTCTTCGGTAACATCCTGCTGGGCGCCGCCATGTTTTTCTCCCGGAAGAACATGGCCGCGCCCTGCAGGATGTTACCGAAGACAGAAGATGACCCGCGCTGACATCGGGGGAGCAGCGCTGTGCATCGGGGCCACCGGAGTGTGAGTATATAAGTTTATTTTTTTTTAGTGCTCGGCTGACTGTATACTACTGGGCATAGGCTGGGCTGGCTGTATACTACACGGGGCAGGCTGAGCTGGCTGTATACTACACGGGGCAGGCTGGGCTGGTTGTATACTGCTGGGGGCAGGCTGGGTGGCTGTATACTATAGGGGGCAGGCTGCTGGCTGGCTGTATACTACTGGGGGCAGGCTGAGCTGGCTGTATACTACTGGGGCAGGCTGGGCTGGCTGTATACTACAGGGGGCAGGCTGGGCTGGCTGTATACTACTGGGCAGGCTGGGCTGGCTGTATACTACAGGGGGCAGGCTGGGCTGGCTGTATACTACTGGGGGCAGGCTGGGCTGGCTGTTTACTAATGGGGCATGCTGGGCTGGCTGTGTACTACTGGGGGCAGGCTGGGCTGGCTGTATACTACTGGGGGCAGGCTGGGCTGGCTGTATACTACAGGGTGCCGGGTGGCTGTATACTACAGGGGGAAGGCTGGCTGTATACTACTGGGGGCAGGCTGGCTATACACTACTGGGGACTTGCGGGATATATACTACTGGGGGCTTGCTGGCTATATACTGGGAGGGGGGGGTCTGTGATCAATGCATTTCCCACCCTCGGCTTACACTCGAGTCAATATGTTTTCACAGTTTTTGGTGGTAAAATTAGGGGTCTTGGCTTATACTCGGGTCGGCTTATACTCGAGTATATACGGTACTTGCCAACAGCCTCTAAAATGATTTTGGATATGAAGGCAACCAATGACAACCATATTCCACTGATGTTAAAGTCAATACAGCCAAAAAATACTTTAAAAAACCCAAAAAACTTATATACTCACCCACCGGCGGCACCGATGCACAGCGCTGCTACCCCGATGTCAGCGCAGCTCCCCCAATGTCAGCGCGGGTCCTCTTTTGTCTTATGTCGTCTTCTGTCTTCGGTAACATCCTGCTGGGCGCCGCCATGTTTTTCTCCCGGAAGAACATGGCCGCGCCCTGCAGGATGTTACCGAAGACAGAAGATGACCCGCGCTGACATCGGGGGAGCAGCGCTGTGCATCGGGGCCACCGGAGTGTGAGTATATAAGTTTATTTTTTTTTAGTGCTCGGCTGACTGTATACTACTGGGCATAGGCTGGGCTGGCTGTATACTACACGGGGCAGGCTGAGCTGGCTGTATACTACACGGGGCAGGCTGGGCTGGTTGTATACTGCTGGGGGCAGGCTGGGTGGCTGTATACTATAGGGGGCAGGCTGCTGGCTGGCTGTATACTACTGGGGGCAGGCTGAGCTGGCTGTATACTACTGGGGCAGGCTGGGCTGGCTGTATACTACAGGGGGCAGGCTGGGCTGGCTGTATACTACTACACTCAAAGGTAGAAAAAGTTTTATCGGCAGACGACGGCAGAAGAAGAATTTTTTTTGTACAGGTTTTAATTTTTGTAAATGTACAAACCATTATAAACCTATACACATTTGGTATCCACGTGATCGTATTGACCAAAATGATTAGTAACTTGTCATTTAGGGCGCCACAGTGAAAGATGTAAAATCCAGCCCACAAGAAATGGCACAAATGTGTTTTTTTTCATCATTTTTCACTGCATTCATAAGTTTTTCCCCGTTTCCCGTACATGGCATAAATATTAAATACCATCACTAGAAGTGCAATTTGTTACGCAGAAAACAGCCCATACATAGCTCTCTACAAGGAAAATAAAAAATTATAGTTTTTTTTTAAGGAAGGGAGTGAAAAAAAAACCCTAAACCCCGAAAAAGGCCTGGTCCTTAAGGGGTGAAATAGAGATTGTCAGAGTGGTTCCAAATATAGGAGTCGGGCTGGGTGTTGCCTTTAAGAAATAGACATATACTCTCATCTCCTCCATCCTCCTGCTCCTGTTCCATTGCAAACGGTCCATCTGATCAGTGCCTGCTGTTTTTGCTGTGCTCAGGGAGCTTTTGCCAGCCACTCCCACCATTCCCCATCTCTCAGCACTGTATCAGGAGCTGGATATGGAAAACGTGAGCCCAATGTAGCACAATCAAATGGTAAACACAACAAAGCGCAGAGTGATAACGCCAAGGCAACACACACCACAAACGCCATCTAATGTCACGAAATGCTCCTGTAATCGCAACGCAAACAACATGTAACTGAAGAGGCCATTACGACTTTAAATGCAATGCACAAATTAACGCATGCAACGTAAACACAAATAAACATGACACAAACCCACGTGAATGCGAATGTAATTTAAATGTGACTCAAAACTCCAAGTAAAACAAAACCATGGCGTACATGCAATGCAACATAAACGCAAAATCTCAGCAAATGCCACAAAAACATAAACATTATGGAAATGCCACATAACCACATTGGCACATAAACCAAATGTAATCACTATGTCCTATGCAATTGCCATGTAACCACCACTTTAAACACACAACCTATATAAGCCAAACATTTTAAAACGTCCTTTTGTGTAAAATGTAAAACTTTTACATGATCTGCATTAACATACATTTACATCATGTACTCATATGAATCATATTTATATTACATATGCGGCAACATCTCTTTTGCTTTCACAATGTAATGTTTTCACAGCTCGCTGATGCTTCCGCTCCTGACATTATCTGAGGCGTGATTAGATGAGAAAATTAGCAAACACACTCCTCCAGCTCCATTGCAAGCCCCTCCTATATGACAAAACACGTAATAAGGGTCAATAATCCTCAGCAACCCTGGGGACTATAATGTGTCCCTGATCTGTTGTACCAGCCCCTACAAAATGGTATGCTAATCTCCATACAAGTGAAGTTGGTGAAAAATCCTCGATAAACATAATAAAGCCACAAGAAAATGCATTTTTAAAATCATTTAAAATAAGTGAATTTGTGTATTCTTTCCATCATCGCCGTCCTCAGTCATATAACCCATTGGGGCTTATTTACTAAGGTCCCCGCGGCCGTATTTTCGTAGGTCTTCCGATGTTTTCGGGGATGGCACAGGATTGTGTCGCATGCGTACGTTTTGTGTCGCAACGCACCGTCTTTCACGCAACCAAATCGGGGGGGTGTCGCCGTCGGATGATCTGACGGATTCGGACAGGGTGCGTGATTTAAAATTTTTAATTGTGTCGCAATACCAAGCACTGATGAGCAATGATCGGTCATCACGCTCGGGTCTTTAGAAGAACCGAGGCTGAAGATCTGTGACATGTTAAATGTGTAAAATCCTGTATATAAGCTATTTTGGTAGGATCAATCAGACACCCTAGGTCAGCACCTAGGGGGTCTGAAAAATAAAACAAAGGTTATGGAGGTTCTCAGTTATGTGAAAAATTAAATAATAAATGTGTTAGCCTAGGGATGACGACTAAGAGGGGACATGAATCATTTATATTAAAAAAAAAAAACATGGGGTCCATCACAAATATATGCTGGAAAGTTTTTGAAGTGCACAGGGGCACAGTCTCCAGGTGACTTTCCTGCTGCGACCACTCCTGAGCTGGGCTATTCAACATGTTCACAGTAAAGTAGCTAGAGCTTAGAGCCTAGAAGCCATCAAAAAACATTAAAGGAACATGTGTTCCTTTACATGCCTCTCCTCTCCTCTCCCCCTTCCCTCCGCTTTCTGGTTGGACTTGATAGACTGTCTTTATTGACCATTCTATCTAACAAATAATGGAAATGGCAGTGCCCATGCTTAACCTACCACTCCATTTAGAAGAGCACAATAGGAATCCCCTATTCTTATGATAGTGACAATCCCACTGTTTGACCACCAGCACCATACAGTACCCCTAAAGAGAGATTTGCAAATCGAGGATTGAATATTTGTAACATAACTTGCTTAGCATTACCAAAGTACACTAATTTTGGCACATTTCATAAAATGAACTATTTTTTTTCATGTAAAGCTGAAATGCAATTTCGAGAGAACATAGCATTACCCCAAGTGGAAATAGTATATGAAATTAAATCTTTGATCTACTATAAGAATCTGAAAGTTCTGCAGTAATTAGGAGACTAACTTATTAGGTCAACTTTCCAAAATGTCTACAATTACATGCTAATTTAACACCTAAACGCTCATCATCATCTTAGTCACCAAGCACCACACTCTCTTAGACTTATTTTAAAAGACTAAGTATCAACTAAGCACAGCCTTTCTACAGAATAACCGTAAGAGATCCTCCTAATAAGAAAGCATCTATAGTTGAATAGTATTTAACTTAATGAACTGAAACATCAACTTGGTCTTCAAAATAGTAAACAATGATATTAAAAAATAACTTTTGTATGAAGTGTATTGAATATTCTAATCCATACAATCTATAGTTTATATACTTATTATACTTCAATACTTCCAACACTTCTCACTCACCCCCCCCCCCCCCCGCCGTAAATGCAAGGGAACTATAGAGAGGCTACAAACTGGAAGCAGCCTTTGACCTCTTCATTTACACACCATAACTTGTGGAGTACCTACCCCAAAAAAATGAGGGCAAATATGATATGATATTACCACAAATGGAAAAATTTTGTTGTAACTTATTATTGTTTCAAGGTCAAGTTGGAAAACAATTTTAAAAAAGTGTTGATTTGCTGAAAAAAACACATGTCAGCAAAGTATGAGGCAGCTATTAATGGCTGACCAAATCACATCCTTGTGGCATCAGTTTTCAAGGATCATTAGTAGCTCTAGTCATGAATTCTTCAGACTAGGAACAGCTCTAATTTTAACCTTAAAAGCTTTTTTAACCAAAGCTTGTATTTTGCTTTAGTTTTTTCTCCTCTTCTTTACATTTCATTTTACAGACATGTATGAAGGTTTGTAATGCAGGACAAATAGTACGTTTTAGTGGTCTTATTTAAGATTCAATAAATTAACAGGGAAAAATTTACAGCGCATGATGTGAAATTTTTTTTTTTTCAATTTTCCCACGCGCTTTAAATTTACAGCTTTCACTGTGTGACACATCGTATTTATTCTTTGTATCAGTACGATACCAAATTTATATAATTTTGACATGTCTTTAAAACCTTTAACAAAATGTTTTATTTACAAAAATAAAATTCCCGGTATCTGCATTTTCTGACACCTGTAACCTTTTCATACTTCAGCGTACAGAATTAACTGTGACTTTTTGCGCGATGAACTGCCGTCTTCATTTATGTTATTTTGGGACCAATACAGGCAGTCCTCATGTTACATACAGGTTCTGTAGGTTGGTTCTTAAGTTGAAGAAATTTGATGTTTTTTCAACAACAGCCTTCGTCGCATGGAATAATTATTACTATATTTTTAAGGAGTGGGCATTTTGGGACATGTAAAAAAGTGATATTCATCATCAACATTTTAAACATTTTTTGCTTTCTTTTTTTATTATTATTTCAATCCCCCTTGGGTACTTTACCCAATGTGATTGCATATACAATATACTGTAATACAACTGTATGTCAGTATATTGTGAATATATCTGTATATATCTGTAACAGAGAGACTCAGCAGTCATGGCTAGCTATTAAAAAGTATTGTATTTAGTGCTGTTGTGAGCTTTTTAAAAAAAAGAAAACAGCTGTTTTTCACTTTTGTATAAAAGCTTGAGCTATATGAAGCTTTACTTTTGTGGGCCAAATTGTAGTGCCAAAATCAAATCAAAAGACTTATATTCAAATGGTTAAACCCCTACGCACACTAGGACCTTATAATACATCCTTGCAGGAAGATAATTAGTTCGAGTAAAAAAAAGTTACAAAAAGTAAAGTTTAAACATTAGAATAAGTAAAAAATTAAATAAATAAATGCAAGCCCCTAAAATGTCACTTTCCCATACAAATACTTAATAAAGTATAAAAAACCCCCCACAAATACACAGAAAACCCCCACATATTTGGTATTGCTGCGTCCGTAATAATCTGTATAATAAAACAAAATCGCTGGTGAACCCGCACGGCAAACGCTGGGGAAAAACAAACAAAAAACGTTCCGAAATAAAATAATTTCTAATACCTTTTTTAAAAAATGCTCTAAAAAATAAGCCCACTAAAAAGTACAATCTTTTTTGCAAAAAATAAGCCCTTAACTACATCCGTCAGCTAAATTTTAAAAAAGTTAGTCGTATGAAAAGATGGTGATGCTAAAATGAACAAGATTTTCTACAAATTAGTTTTTATCCAGTAAAATTAAATAAAATACTTATACTAACTCCATTATCAGGTAATCAAATCCTCCCCAACCCTTTGGCCTCCCCATTCACTTTTTCAGTTTGTTTAATACAGTAGCTGGCTATGCATCACTCTAAAATTAATTCTATGAGATCCCCCTGCGAGGGGCATATGCTATGCCATGACCTATTGTAAGGTACTATTATGCTTTTAATTCAATAAAATCTTGTTGAAAATTTGATAACATACACAAAACCCCCACATATTTGGTATTGCTGCTTCCATGACAATCTGCATAATAAAACAATCGTTATTGGACCTGCACAGGAATCATTTTTAATTAATACCTTTTAAAAAATGCTCTAAAAAGGGATTTAAAAAATGCTAAGCGATCCAAAATAAGACCAAAGAAGAACAACGCTTCTTGCAAAAAATAAGCCCTTAGCCCGATTTGTCAGCCAAAAAATAAAAAAGTTATGAAAAAATGATGGTGCTACAATTAACTACATTTTCTCCAAATTACCGTATATACTCGTGTATAAGCCGAGTTTTTGCTGAAAAACCTCATCTCGGCTTATACACGAGTTAATAAAAAAAAAATACACGAGTTAATAAAAAAAAAAATTATAACTCACACTCACCCTCCGGCTCCCGGTCCTCGGCGGCGGCTCCCGATCCTCTGCGGCGGCTTCTCTCTTCTAACGTCACATGCCGGCAGTCGCGTCTATGCGACTTGCCGGCGGGCGCACAATATATGTAGCGGTGTGCCGCTGGATGACGTCATCACGGCGACACCGCCGCATCGCACTGGCGACTGCCCGGCACATGAGATAAAAAGAGAAGCCGCCGCAGAGGAGCGGGAGCTGCCGCCGAGGCCCAGGAGCCGCCGCTGAGGACCGGAGGCCTCCACTAAGCATCAAAGGTAGTATCGTCGAGGGGTGAGTTAATTAAGTTATTTTTTTATTATTCGCTAGGCATACTGAGGGCAGGCTGTATACTTTTTGGGGCAGGCTGTATATTTTTGGGGCGCAACTGTATCTTTTTGGGGCAGGCGGTATACTTCTGGGGGCAGGCTGATTGTATACTACTTGGGACAGGCTGTATACTACAGGGGGCTAGCTGGCTGTATACTACACCACCCTCGCTTATACTCAAGTCAATAGGTTTTCCCATTTTTTTGTGGTAAAATTAGGGGTCTTGGCTTATACTCGGGTCGGCTTATACTCGAGTATATACGGTACTTTTTATTCAGTAAAATTGGGAAAAAAATTAAAAAAATCTATATAAATGAGGTATTTTCGTAATCCTATCAACCCTTAGAATATAAACAATAAACTATTTTTATGGTATGCTAAACAGCCACAAAAAACCTGAAACATCTTTCTAAAAATTGAGGATTTTCATTTTCTCCACTAACAAAGAGTTAATAAAATCTCACCAATTAGCTATAGCTGCCCCAAAATTATGTACCAGAAAAGTGCATCCCTATAGTGCACTCCTGCGCCCAAACAGCAGGTTACCACCACGTTATGGGTTATCAGCACACTCTGGAAAAATTGGGTATCAAACCTTGTGGAGACTTTTTTTCATTTAATCCATTTCAACTGTTTAATTTTCCACCCAAAATGAATGCATTGTCAAAAAATATTAAAATATGTAGACTGCACCTACATATTTTTTTAACCCCTGTAAAATACCTAGGTGGGTGTAGTTTCCATAATAGGGTAATTTTACGAGTCTAGCTATTATTTAGGCCTCTCACGGTCAATTAACCCCTTCCCGACATTTGACATAGTATTACTGCATGGCAGGACATGCGTTCCCGCAACATGCAGTAATACTACGTCATGCTTCTGGCGCGGCTCCGTTAAGGAAGCTGCGGGTGTCGGCAGTATATGATTTCTCCGATCGCAGCGTGTCAGGGGCATTTTAGTGGCTCCGATCGCAGCCCCAGGATCTGCCAGTGTCCCGGGGCTGTGCGATCTTCTTCTGGAGAAGGGTCCTGCTGTGACACACTGAGCATGCGCAGCATAATATCTGTATTACACTGTATTAGGTGAAAAATAGCATAATATCTGTATTACACTGTATTAGGTGAAAAATAGCTTGAACAAGCGATCAGAGGATCGCTTGTTCAAGCCAACCTGTAAAAGTAAAGAAGAAAAGTTAAAAACATTAAATAAACACACTTTTTAATCAAAATCCCCTAATTACTGTATATACTCGTGTATAAGCCGAGTTTTTCAGCACAAAAAATGTGCTAAAAAACGTCCCCTCGACTTATACACAAGTCAATACATATACTTAACTTAAAAAATATTTTAAAAAGAATAAACTTATATACTCATCCTCCGGTGGCCCTGACGTGCAGCGCTGCTTCCCCGATGTCCGCGCGGGTCCTCTTCTGGCTTCCGCGCCGTCTTCCGTCTTCTGTTTTTGATGGTAAAATTAGGGGTCTCGGCTTATACTCGGGTCGGCTTATACTCGAGTATGTACAGTAAGTCCCTTAAACACAAACATTCCCTATACACATCTAATGCAATGTAAAAAAAAAACTGAAAAATCACCAAAATCCCCCCGCATATTTGGTATAACCGTGTCCATAACAATCTGTACAATAAGTCAGAAACATTATTGGACTCGTACGGTCAACGCCATAAAAAAAAATAAACCTGAAAAACTCACCAAAAATTTAAATTTTTTCACAAAATCCCTTCACAAAAATGTTCCAAAAAGTGATCAAAAAAAAAAATAGATTCGGCGATGTGGCGATGCAAAAAACAATGAGATTTTTCTATAGATTGTTTTTTTCCAGTAAAATTGTAAAAAATATATAAAAAAACTATATAATGAGGTTATCACTTCTAATCGTATGTGATCTTATAGAATAAAGATAATATAGTATTTTTAGCGTACGGTGTACGACCCCAAAAGATACAAAAAAGAAACCCAAAATTGACAGTTTTCTTTTCTCATATATGAAAGAGTCAATAAAATCTCATCAAAAAGTAGACAAATATCTTCAATAAGACCATATTTTAATAGAAGTATTTGTAAGTGCATCTCATTGTCGCAAAAAAATAAGCCTTATATGTCCAAATTGCCAAAAAATATAAGATTGTATAGCTATTATAAAGTGACAAGAATAATTCTTCTCTGATGGTGATGCGCTTCCCTTCAATGCCCTGGGCGTGTGCCCATACCGCAGCCGTTACCACCAACTATGTGGGGATTTGTTATACGGGAGAGATTTTGGCACGGTGGCTGGATGTGAAGTGCATCATGACTGCCTTGCAGCATGGGGTCGGGGTATCAACTTTGTGGAGCGTTTTGGTATTTTATCCACTGAGAATTTGTACATTTTATGAAAAACACGTCATTTTTAGCCAAAAAAATGTAATTTTAAATTGCATCCGATTTATTTTAACCCCTGTAAAACACATTAAAGGGTTAACAAACTTCATAAAGTTGTTTTACGTACGTTGAGGGGTTGTAGTTTCTATAATGGGATTAATTTATGGGTTTTACTTTTATTTAGGCCTCTCACAGTGACTTGAAACCTGAGCAGGTCCCTCAATAGAAGTATTTGCGTTTTTTATGAAATGTGAAAAATGCACCGCACGTTTCAAAGCCCCAGAATATTACAAAAATGAAGTATATATAAAAAAAAACACGGAGCATAAAGAGACATTTGGTGAATGTTAGTTATTACGTTTTTTGGCCGTTATGACTATGTGTTGGAAAAAGTACAAAATTTTGAATTTCGAAAATTGAGAATTTTTCCAAATTTTCAACCAAATATCTGATTCCTCTCATAAATAAATGCAAAACATACCACCAAAATTATTAACTAACATGAAGTACAAGTGTCACGAGAAAACAATTTCAAAATCACTTGGATATGTTAAAGTGTTCCAAAGTTATAACCACCTATAGTGACCATGGCACTATGGGCCATTCAGAAGGTGAAAAGTGGTTTTGGCGGTTAAGGGTTTAAAGTAGAGCAGGTCCATCTAAATAGAGGTTTGGTGATTTTCCAAAAGTGTGAAAAATGAGCCTCATAAACATTCTAAGTAAAATACATGAAATCTTAAAAAACATGCCAACTAAAGCAGACTTTGGGAAATGTAAGTTATGAATTTATTGGGTGCTGGACTATTTGCTACAAAAGTAAAGAATTAAAGAATTTAGATTTGAAAATAAAGATTTTTTTTCCAAATTTGCTTTTTTTTCATAATAAACACAAAAGATATCATCCAAATTTTTAGACTAAACTTCACGTACAATGTGTCAGAGAAAACAAATCTCAAATCCCTGGATATCGATAGCGTTCCAAGCTCTAAGCACTTATAGTAACACAGGACAGATTTGAAAATAAATTGTTTTACATACTTAAAATGGGGTAGTTTTTTATACGGGTTGATTTATGGGGGTTTTCATGCAAATGAGAAAATTTGCACATTACCAAGTGCAATCACAGGTTACTAAAAAAATATGATAATGAGCCAGAGGCGATCCTTCCTATTTCCACAGGCACCTTGGTTCCGTGATCTCACAGTCTGTCTCTGGATCAGCAGGCGGACCAGATAGTGGGGGCGTGCATATTTAATAGCCTTTGGAGTCAGGAGGTGCTCCAATGACATAGGCCTGAGGGACTACAGTTTGTTTCAAGCTGGAGATATTAGGTATGGGGCAATTCTGTAGTTCCTCATATATAAAACCCCAACAGCCAAGTAAGTTTGGGCAGTCTGCCATCAGAAATCTTCTCACAAATAGCAATAACTAGTTGTTAGATTATGTCCAAACTGATCATGAACCTCCACTGATCATGAGAACAGCCTCCCTAGCAGTTCAGAGAAATGTTTGCACTGATGGAGTGGCAGGACGAGCATACTATTCACTATGGGACAGATAGCCGAGTGCTGTGCTTGGCTATTTCAACTATTCCCATACATTTGAATGGAGCGTAGGATGCATGGCCGTCCTGTTCACTTTACCCGTTAGTAAGACCAGGAACCCACATTCTCTGGAGAGTTGGTGGGTCCCAGCAGTCAGACCATCAATTATCAACTAGTTATCCCCCAACCTGAGATAGGGAGAAATTGAAATACTTGGGACAACCCCTTTTAAAAAAACTACTTTTTAATATGCTCTGTACTTCAAAATATTCAAAAAGATGATAGCTTTAGAAAATCCTTTTAATTTTGACTAACAGATTGCAACGATCCCACCTGCCCTCATGGTTCTCAATGGCAACCAGTTGATGACAGCCAACCTCATGTGGCCCCATTCGCAACAATGACGCTTGGATTGTTGGGGTCTAATGGCAGAATGCGTTTCCCTGCATCAATAGAAAGCTCAACAAACCATCAATAATTCATAAAAGTCAGGACTGGGGTCCATAAATATTGTTTTCTCTACAACAAAGCATATAAAATCAGCAGCAATGACAAGTAAAACCATAACAATATACAGGGGCTCACCAAAGACTCGCAGGTACCTTATAAACTCTAAAAGGACCATTTATTTAGCTCTAGCCACATACTAGTATATTTGCATACCTTGTTAGTTCAGTAAAGAAAGTGTAAGAACTTTCTGTCAGGCTTTTCATCCCATTATTAGCCCAAAGAAATCGAGTAGATATTTTCAGCAGCTGCCCCTATGGATAAGTACAGCCCAAGTGGAAAACCATTCAGAAGCACAGTTCGATAGACTGCGGAAAGAGAACATGAGTAATCATTAAGGGAAAAACAATATAAATGGGAATATTTAAGTATGAACTAGCTTTTTGTTCATAATGAGACATGACTTAGCCAATGCAAGATGGGCTCAGTGCCGTTCGTGTGAGCCTAATGTGGAGGCAATGAGCGGTACAATCAAAGTAAACAGTGTACTAACCACTGGCAAGCGATCAAAAGTTTATTTAGAGCTTTAATGGAGATGACATAGACACCAATTTCTAAATGTGATTCTTAAACTGCATTGTTTTCCAACGTGGCTAGGTTATATTTGTGATTTTAAGGAGGAAAATTAATGGTTTACACTGCTCTCTCTGACAAAAGCCAAGTGTAGATAACATTCAAGAAAAACAGCTGCTCTTCTTTTATATAGGCAAGTTCTATTTCCAACTGAATGGAAAGGCTGCCGCAGTACATAATATGGAGGAGGAGGAACGGCTATATGGCTTCCAACTGCAGTTTTACTTTACCATAGGTCTGATAAATGTAAGTAATCAACATTTTTATTAAAGAGATTTGTAGAATTTCCACCTAAAGATACAACAAAAAACACCTTCAGCTGATTATAGATTTGTTATAGCTAACGGCAAGATCATAATTTCTGATGTATAGGTTGCATTTAAAGCCCGTACAAGCGTCAAAGATGCCTGTGAGTCAGTTTTACTTCCTATACAGGATTTTTCTCTAATCTCCCTCTGGCATGATTAGCTCTCACAGCCAATAGATAGTCATCCGGCGAGAGAGAGAAGGTTACTTCCAGCAGGCAGCTTAAGCTCTGGTACACAGAGGAGTCCTGCATGCACACATTCACACAATGCTACTGCAGGACCAGGCTGTCATACTGCTAGCTTAATCCATAGTGACAGAGGACCAATGTATTCAATTCCCTGCCACAAAAAACCAGAATGCAGCGCTCAATACTGAGTGGTGAGGGAGGCGAGAGGCATGGAGGGAAGCTGCGATTTGCATCCTCTCTGCAGGTGTGTTACAGATCACTAATCACAATAATCTATCAACTGTTATCTAAGATCACAGTTATATGTGATCTGTATAAAGAACAGCATATAAATGTTGCTCCCCTGGCTAACTGCCCTGCCTAACTTATTTAAGAAGTAAAAATATATAAACATTTTTAAAAAATGATTTTAAAAAATCGCTGGGTAATAAAAAAAAAGAAGCAACATCATAGCCTGGTCATGGGGAGGTCGGCACAAAGCCGTAGCCTGGTCTGGGGAGGTCGCGGACATAAGCCCGTAGCCTGGTCTGGGGAGGGTCGGCGGCATAAGCCGTAGCTGGTCGTGGGAGGTCGGCGGCATAAGCCACAGCCTGGTCTGGGGAGGCCGGTGGCATAAGCCATAGCCTGGTCTGGGGAGGCCGGTGGCATAAGCCATAGCCTGGTCTGGGGAGGTCGGCGGCATAAGCCAGTAGCCTGGTCTGGGGAGGTCGGCGGCATAAGCCGTGAGCCTGGCTGGGGGGTTGGTGGCATTAAGCCACAGCCTGGTATGGAGAGGCCGGGGCAATAGCCGTAGCATGGTCAGGGGAGGTCGGCGGGTTTAAAAGCTGCCAGCCTGGTCAGGGGAGGTCGGCGGCATAAGCTGCAGACTGGTCAGGGGAGGTGCGGCGGCTAAGCTGCAGCCTGGTCAGGGGATGTCGGCGGCATAAGCCATAGCCTGGTCTTGGGAGGGGTCGGACTACCAGAGGCGAACAAAAGCTAAAAAACCAACCGTTACACTCTGAAAGGGAAATAATAGAACACATAGCACAATAATAAGAAGGCCTTGAATAAAATGCCAACAGTAATGTTAGAATTATTACAAAAATCTGGAACTTTGGAAAAGTATGGTATAATAAAGAATAGTAAGAAAAATAAATGTTTTTTATTGGAATATGCATAGAAATGCAACTTATCACAGATCACTTAGCACAATAAGCAATTGAAAATACGTCATTTACAAAAACAAAAAAAAAAACAAGGGTTAATATAAATATATAACAGATATATTAAAACGAGTAACCATAGTAATGCACAGAAATGTCACATTATGAATTCTTATTCTAATAATTATGGCTGCAAACATTACATTTTTAACGCGCAGTTAGCAAACTATGCTCTTCATAGAATATAATGGTTTAGCCACCTGGAAACAGATATCACACTACACATCTTTAGTAGACAAAGTTTACATATTTTTAAGTAGCAATTCAAATGCATCACTGTAATACAAGAAGATAATTATTTTGTTTTGTTGATACTGAGTGAAAATGAAGCAGTTGTATTGTTTCTCACAGCAGGCAGATAAAAGCTGCTCCCATGGCTCCCCGATTGCCTGCCCATGTAAATTCAAATTATTTCCAAAACTATTTGCTCCTTGCTGGTGTAAAAATAATGACCACTAAGGCATCAATGCATTGTCCATGGCTTTATTGAAGGAAGATTGTGCTCAGGCTCCAAATTGCCTAAGGGGCTATCTTCGCTGCTGTATCATTTATAAGCTGCTGCTCAGTGCCCCAATTTATACTATAAAATATGCTGCTCTTAACTGCATGCTATTTTCCAAGTGGCTGTGCTGCTTTTTTCTGAATAGCCATAAGCTTCAATTTTGCAAATACAGAAATAAAAAGTAAACTTGGAGGGAAAAAAAAAAGGAAAGTTCTGTTTTTGTTGAAGTTCTACAATGTGTCACATCTTAGTGAAAAATTCACACTTTTTATTCTCATTCGGAAAGTCCTAGAAAACATGTCAGTACAAACACTGTTATGTCACCACAGGCACAACATTACTTTGTACTAGCTTACTGCTTTAATGCAAAGCAATCCTCAGGTGCTGATTCTTTCTTTTTTTGCTGCCTCAGGCGAAAAACTGGAAATGCAAGATAATAGCGGGGTTGCCAGCGGTAGGTTCGTACTGTTAGTGGGCGATTTTGGGGCGAGTGCCCAACACCCACAGCTGTTTTTGCCACCTACTCCAGGGCTCCACATCTGTGTGTCAGACACCAGGCCTAACAACGTGAACATTTTGAATGAATGCTTGATACAAAATAAACATTTAACCAAACTCTCTAGCACTGCATTTTTTCAGATAGTTGTCTTGGTATCTACAGGGTTAAATAATGGTACAGTTGGAATTTCATCACACTTCCCAAAACGATTGAATTTATCTGGGCAATTCTGTGCCTATATCACGGATTCAAGGAAAGGACCAAAGTAAATGTATAGGAGTCCAATTTGTGATGAGGATAGGTGGGGGCAGAGTGGTCAGTGAGAAAAAAACGTGGGCTAGTAGTAACGTGCAAGCTGGAATGTAGCAGGAGCAATAGAAACAGAGACAGAGAGGATAAATCTATTCTGCTATTTTCCTCATCATTGTGAGGAGTCTAAGATGGAGGGAGACATATTTAGGAATTTGGGGTGTTAAAAATACAATTTAAAATAATAATAGACTAGACTAAAATAAAATACGTATGACAGTGCTGCTTTGCATTGTTTTAGGTCTATTTATTCATATATTTATGATATGTTTTATCCCTGAATTCTAAATTCATTAATGTTATGTATTTAAAATTATTTATCTCCCATCCGTTAACAGAATTATTTAATCTGAATTGTACTTTGTATTATACTTCCCCGCCCCCCAGGACCCTCTTTCCCTCTGTCTTCTCATTGAAGCCTATTCTATTCGTCTCTACCCATTCCTGACCTTTATAATTATTAATTTCCTTCATCCCCGTCCTTTCTCTGCTATTTTAGCGATCTATTCTACCTCCTTGCCCCATTACCCTGTCTCTTAGTTTCCTTCGCATGCCTGAGCTCTGCCTATTACCCCTCCCCCTTCTATTAATTTCCCCAGCTGACAGCCTAAATCTCCGTGCATCCATCTATCCATCCATGTGCATGCACGTTTTTTCTACAGCACACAAACTTTTCCCGTGCCTGCTCCCTGATGAACGTAGCTCATCTCTATAAATCCTGTCTTCCCGCCTTACTGCCGACACACCGGCTTCCTAACTCCCACTTGTCTGGCAAGTCTCTTCTGCTCCACAGCCCCTTACTGTTCTTATATGTCTCCCACATTGTCCACAAATTGTGGCTATAATTGGCTTGTTCTCCTCCGTCTTTAGACTCCTCACAATGATGAAGAGAATAGCAGAATAGATTTTCCCTTGTCTCCGTTTTCTATTGGTCATGCTAGCTTAGAGATGAGACGAGTATACTCGTCCGAGCTTGATGCTCGTTCGAGTTTAAGGTACTCGAAAGTGCTATTGCTCGGACGAGTATTCCCCTGCTCGGATCGAGCATTTAATTAAAAAAAACACGTGAGAACAATGAAGAATAGAATAAAAACAGTGAACACAGGATCATTTAAGTGAAAAAGACGTTGAAGAAACAAGTGAATGAAATAGATTACAGATGTTCGGCACATCTGCTTACTTGTCGGAGAAGATATGGCGGAACAGCGCAGGGAAGCAGCAAGGGAGACATCAAGCAGCACGGGGGAGACAGACATCGGGAGCACGGGGGAGAGACAGACATAGGCAGCACGGGGGAGAGCAAGACAATCGGGCAGCACGGGGGAGACAGACATCGGGCAGCACGGGGGAGACAGGAAATCGGCAGCAGCGGGAGGAGCCAGACATCGGGCAGCTGGGTTCGAATCCCACCCAGGTCAACATCTGCAAAGAGTTTGTGTGTTCTCTCCGTGTTTGCGTGGGTTTCCTCCGGGTACTCCGGTTTCCTCCCACACTTCAAAACATACTGCTAGGTTGCCTAGATTGTGAGCCCCTTGGGGACAGGGACCAATTTGACATGCTTGTGCAGCGCTGCGTAATCTGTGTGCGCTATATAAATAAAGAATTATTATTATTTATTGGGTATCAAACTTTGTGGAGCGTTTTGGTATTTTATCCACTGAGAATTTGTACATTTTATGAAAAACACGTTCATTTAGCCCAAAAAAATTTAATTTCTAAATTGCATCCGATTTTATTTTAACCCCTGTAAAACAATTAAAGGGTTAACAAACTTCATAAAAGTTGTTTTACATACGTTGAGGGGTGTAGTTTCTATAATGGGATTAATTTATGGGGTTTTACTTTTATTTAGGCCTCTCAAAGTGACTTGAAACCTGAGCAGGTCCCTCAATAGAAGTATTTTGCGTTTTTTATGAAAATGTGAAAAATTGCACCCGACGTTCAAAGCCCCATAACATCTTACAAAAATGAGAGTATATATAAAAAAAAACACGGAGGCATAAAGTAGACATTTGGTGAATGTTAGTTATTACGTTTTTTGCCGTTATGACTATGTGTGGAAAAAGTAGAACATTTTGAATTTCGAAAATTGAGAATTTTTCCAAATTTTCACCAAATATCTGATTCTCTCATAAATAAATGCAAAACATACCACCAGAATTTTTTAAAATAACATGAAGTACTATGTGTCACGAGAAAACAATTTCAAAATCACTTGGATATGTTAAAGTGTTCCAAAGTCATAACCACCTATAGTGACCATGGCACTATGGGCCATGTCAGGAAGGTGAAAAGTGGTTTTGGCGTTAAGGGGTTAAAAGTAGAGCAGGTCCATCTAAATAGAGGTTTTGGTGATTTTCCAAAAAGTGTGAAAAATGAGCCTCATAACATTCTAGTAAAATACATGAAATCTTAAAAAACATGCCAACATAAAGCAGACATTTGGGAAATGTAAGTTATGAATTTATTTGGGTGCTGTGACTATTTGCTACAAAAGTAAAGAATTTAGAACTTTGAAAATAAAGATTTTTTTTCCAAATTTGCTTTTTTTTCATAACTAAACACAAAAGATATCATCCAAATTTTTAGACTAAACTTCAAGTACAATGTGTCACGAGAAAACAAATCTCAAAATCCCCTGGATATCTTATAGCGTTCCAAAGCTCTAAGCACTTATAGTAACACAGGACAGATTTGAAATAAATTGTTTTACATACTTAAAATGGGGTAGTTTTTATAGCGGGTTGATTTATGGGGGGTTTTCATGCAAATGAGAAAATTTGCACATTACAATGTGCAATCACAGGTTACTAAAAAATATGATAATGAGCCAGAGGCGATCCTTCCTATTTCACCAGAGCACCTCTGGTTCCGTGATCTCACAGTCTGTCTCTGGATCAGCAGGCGGGACCAGATAGTGGGGGCGTGCATATTTAATTAGCCTTTGGAGTCAGGAGGTGCTCCAATGACATAGGCCTGAGGGACTACAGTTTGTTAGTCAAGCTGGAGATATTAGTTATGGGGCATTCTGTAGTTCCTCATACTATAAAACCCAACAGCCAAGTAAGTTTGGGCAGTCTGCCATCAGAAATTCTTCTCACAAAATAGCGAATAACTAGTTGTTAGATTATGTCCAACTGATCATGAACCTCCACTGATCATGAGAACAGCCTCCCTAGCAGTTCAGAGAAATGTTTTCACTGATGGAGTGGCAGGACGAGCATACTATTCACTATGGGACAGATAGCCGAGTGCTGTGCTTGGCTATTTCAACTATTCCCATACAATTGAATGGAGCAGTAGGATGCATGGCCGTCCTGTCACTTTACCCGTTAGTAAGACCAGGAACCACATTCTCTGGAGAGTTGGGGGTCCCAGCAGTCAGACCATCAATTATCAACTAGTTATCCCCCAACCTGTAGATAGGGGAGAAATTGAAATACTTGGGACAACCCCTTTTAAAAAAACTACTTTTTAATATGCTCTGTACTTCACAAATATTCAAAAGATGATAGCTTTAGAAAATCCTTTAATTTTGACTAAACAGATTGCAAGCGATCCCAACTGCCCTCATGGTTCTCAATGGCAACCAGTTGATGACAGCCAACCTCATGTGGCCCCATTCTCAACAATGAGCTTGGATATGTTGGGGTCTATGGCAGAATGCGTTTCCCTGCATCAATAGAAAGCTCAACAAACCATTCACATAATTCATAAAAATGTCAGGACTGGGGTCCATAAATATGTTTTCTACAACAAAGCATAAAATCAGCAGCAATGACAAGTAAAACCCATAACAATATACAGGGGCTCACCAAAGACTGCTGCAGGTACCTATAAACTCTAAAAGACCATTTATTAGCTCTAGCACATACTAGTATATTTGCATACCTTGTAGTTCAGTAAAGAAAGTGAAGAACTTTCCTGTCAGGCTTTTCATCCCATTATTAGCCAAAGAAATCGAGTAGATATTTTCAGCAGCTGCCCCTATGGATAAGTACAGCCCAAGTGGAAAACCATTCAGAGCACAGTTCGATAGATCTGCGGGAAGGAGAACATGATGTAATCATTAATGGGAAAACAATATAAATGGGAATATTTAAGTATGAACTAGCTTTTTGTTCATAATGAGACATGACTTAGCCCAATGCAGATGGGCTCAGTGCCGTTCTGTGAGCCTAATGTGGAGGCAATGAGCTGGATACAATCAAAGTAAACAGTGTATTAAACCACTGGCAAGCGATCAAAAGTTTATTTATGAGCTTTAATGGAGATGAGCATAGACACCAATTTTCTAAATGTGACTTAGAACTGCATTTGTTTTCCAACAGTGGCTAGGTTATATTTGTAGATTTTAAGGAAATTAATGGTTTACACTGCTCTCTCTGACAGAAGCCAAGTGTAGATAACATTCAAGAAAAACAGCTGCTCTTCTTTTATATAGGCAAGTTACTATTTCCAACTGAATGGAAAGGCTGCCAGTACATAATATGGAGGAGGAGACGGCTATATGGCTTCCAACTGCAGTTTTACTTTACTATAGGTTTGATAAATGCTAAGTAATCAACATTTTTATTAAAAGAGATTTGTAGAATTTCCACACTAAAAGATACACAAAAAAACACCTTCAGCTGTATAGATTTGTTATAGCTAACGGCAAGATCATAATTTCTGTATGTTCATAGGTTGCATTAAAGCCCGTACAAGCGTCACAGATGCCTGTGCAGTCAGTTTTACTCCTATACAGGATTTTTCTCTAATCTCCCTCTGGCATGATTCATGCTCCTCACAGCCAATAGATAGTCATCCGGCAGGAGAGAAGTTACTTCCAGCAGGCAGCTTAAGCTCTGGTCACATGAGGAGTCCTGCATGCACACATTCACACAATGCTACTGCAGGACCAGGCTGTCATACTGCTAGCTTAATCCTATAGGGTGACAGAGGACCAATGTATTCAATTCCCTGCCACAACAAACCAGAATGCAGCGCTCAATACTGAGTGGTGAGGGAGGCGAGAGGCATGGAGGGAAGCTGCGATTTGCATCCTCTCTGCAGGTCTGTATACAGATCACTAATCACAATAATCTAATCAACTGTTATCATAAGATCACAGTTATATGTGATCTGTATAAAAGAACAGCATATAAATGTGCTCCCTGCTAACTGCTGCCTAACTTATTTAAGAAGTAAAAATATATAAACATTTTTAAAAAATGATTTTTAAAAAAATCTGCTGGGTAATAAAAAAAAAAAGAGCAAACAGTCATAGCCTGGTCTGGGGAGGTCGGCAGCATAAGCCGTAGCCTGGTCTGGGGAGGTCGGCGGCATAAGCCGTAGCCTGGTCTGGGAGGTCGGCGGCATAAGCCACAGCCTGGTCTGGGGAGGGCGGCGGTTATAGCCATAGCCTGGTCTGGGGAGGCCGGTGGCATAAGCCATAGCCTGGTCTGGGGAGGTCGGCGGCATAAGCCGTAGCCTGGTCTGGGGAGGTCGGCGGCATAAGCCGTAGCCTGGTCTGGGGGGGTTGGTGGCATAAGCCACAGCCTGGTCTGGAGAGGCCGGTGGCATAAGCCGTAGCCTGGTCAGGGGAGGTCGGCGGTATAAGCTGCAGCCTGGTCAGGGGAGGTCGGCGGCATAAGCTGCAGCCTGGTCAGGGGAGGTCGGCGGCATAAGCTGCAGCCTGGTCAGGGGAGGTCGGCGGCATAAGCCATAGCCTGGTCTTGGGAGGTCGGACTCACAGAGGCGAACAAAAGCTAAAAAACCAACCATGTTACACTCTGAAAGGGAAATAATAGAACCACATAGCACAATAATAAGAAGCATGCTGTAAAATGCAACAGTAATGTTAGAATTATTACAAAAATTCTGGAACTTTTGGAAAAGTATGGTATAATAAAGAAATAGTAAAGAAATAAATGTTTTTTATTGTAATATGCATAGGAAATGCAACTTATCACAGATCACTTAGCACAATAAGCAATTGAAAATACGTACTTTAACAAAAACAAAAAAATAAAACAAGGGTTAATATAAATATATAACAGATATTTAATAACAGAGTAACCAGTAATGCACAGAAATGTCACATTATGAAATTCTTAATTTCTAATAATTAATGGCTGCAAACATTACATTTTTAACGCGGCATTTAGCAAACTATGCTCTTCATAAGAATATAATGGCTTTAGCCACCTTGGAAACAGATATCACACTACACATTCTTTAGTAGACAAGTTTACATATTTTTAAGTAGCAATTCAAATGCATCACTGTAATACAAGAAGATAATTAGATTTTGTTGAGTAACGTGAAAATGAAGCAGTTGTATTGTTTTCACAGACAGGCAGATAAAAGCTGCTCCCATGGCTCCCCGATTGCCTGCCCATGTAAATTTCAAATTTATTTTCCAAAACTATTTGCTCCTTGCTGGTTAAAAAATAATGCTCACTAAGGCATCAATGCATTGTCCATGGCTTTATTGAAGGAAGATTGTGCTCAGGCTCCAAATTGCCTAAGGGGCTTATCTTCGCTGCTGTATCATTTATAAGCTGCTGCTCAGTGCCCCAATTTATACTATAAAATATGCTGCTCTTAACTGCATGCTATTTTACCAAGTGGCTGTGCTGCTTTTTTTCTGAATAGCCATAAGCTTCAATTTTGCAAATACAGAAATAAAAGTAAACTTGGAGGGAAAAAAAAAAGGAAAGTTCTGTTTTTGTCTGAAGTTCTACAATGTGTCACATCTTAGTGAAAATTCAGCACTTTTTATTCTCATTCGGAAAGTCCTAGAAACATGTCAGTACACACTGTTATGTCACCACAGGCACAACATTTACTTTGTACTAGCTTACTGCTTTTAATGCAAAGCAATCCTCAGGGCTGATTCTACATTTTTTTGCTGCCTCAGGCGAAAACTGAAATGCAGATAATACGGGTTGCCAGCGGTAGGTTCGTACTGTTAGTGGGCGATTTGGGGCGAGTGCCCAATCACCCACAGCTGTTTTGCCACCTACTCCAGGGCTCCACATCTGTGTGTCAGACACCAGGCCTACACAACGTGAAACATTTTGAATGAATGCTTGATACACAAAATAAACATTTAACCAAACTTCTCTAGACACTGCATTTTTTCAGATAGTTGTCTTGGTATCTACAGGGGAAGTAATTGGTACAGTTGGAATTTCATCACACTTCCCAAAAACGATTGAATTTATCTGGGCAATTTCTGTGCCTAAATATCACGGATTCAAGGAAAGGACCAAAGTAAATGTATAGGGTCAATTTGTGATAGAGGATAGGTGGGGGCAGAGTGGTCAGGAAAAACGTGGGCTAGTAAAGTGCAAGCTGGATGTAGCAGGAGCAATAGAAACAGAGACAGAGAGATAAATCTATTCTGCTATTTTCCTCATCATTGTGAGGAGTCTAAGATGGAGGGAGAACATATTTAGGAATTTGGGGGTTAAAAATACTAATAAATATACTAATGACTAGAACTAAAAATACGTATGACAGTGCTGCTTTGCATTTTAGGTCTATTTATTCATATATTTATTGATATGTTTATCCCTGAATTCTTAAATCTCATTAATGTTATGTATTTAAAATTATTTATCTCCCATCCGTTAACAGAATATTATAATTCTGAATTGTACTTTGTATTATACTTCCCCGCCCCCCAGGACCCTCTTTCCCTCTGTCTTCTCATTGAAAGCCTATTCTATTCGTCCTCTACCCATTCCTGACCTTTATAATTATTAATTTCCTTCATCCCCGTCCTTTCTCTGCTATTTCATAGCGATCTATTCTTCACCTCCTTGCCCCCATTACCCTGTCTCTTAGTTTCCTTCGCATGCCTGATCTCTGCCTATTACCCCTCCCCGTCTATTAATTTCTCCAGCTGACAGCCTAAATCTCCGTGCATCCATCTATCCCATCCATGTGCATGCACGTTTTTTCTACAGCACACAACTTTCTCCCAGTGCCTGCTCCCTGAGTGAACGTAGCTCATCTCTATAAATCCCTGTCTTCCCGCCTTTACTGCCGACACACCGGCTTCCTAACTCCCACTTGTCTGGCAATTCTCTTCTGCTCCACATCCCCTTCTGTTCTCTATATGTCTCCCACATTGTCCCACAAACTTCTGGCTATAATTTGCTTGTTCTCCCTCCGTCTTAGACTCCTCACAATGATGAAGAGAATAGCAGAATAGATTTCCCTTTGTCTCCGTTTCTATTGGTCCTGCTTAGAGATGAGCGAGTATACTCGTCCGAGCTTGATGCTCGTTCGAGTATTAAGGTACTCGAAATGGCTCATTGCTCGGACGAGTATTTCCCCTGCTCGAGATCGAGCATTTAATTAAAAAAACACAGTGAAGAACAATGAAGAATAGAATAAAAACAGTGAACACAGGATCATTTAAGTGAAAAAGACAGTGAAGAACACAGTGAAGAATAGATTACAGATGTTCGGCACATCTGCTTACTTGTCGGAAGATATGCGCGGAACAGCAGCAGGGAGACATCAAGCAGCACGGGGGAGACAGACATCGGGCAGCACGGGGGAGACAGACATCGGGCAGCACGGGGGAGACAGACATCGGGCAGCACGGGGAGACAGACATCGGCAGCACGGGGAGACAGACATCGGCAGCACGGGGGAGCAGACATCGGGCAGCACGGGAGCAGACTCGGGCACCGGGGAGACAGACTCGGGCAGCACGGGGGAGCAGACATCGGCAGACACGGGGGGACAGACACGGCACACGGGGGAGACAGACATCGGGCAGCACGGGGAGACAGACATCGGGCAGCCACGGGGGAGACCAGACTCGGGCGCACGGGGAGACAGACATCGGGCAGCACGGGGGAACAGACTCGGGCAGCACGGGAGCACACAGACATCGGGCAGCACGGGGGGACACAACACGGGCAACACTGGGGACACAGACATCGGGCAGCACGGGGGACACGACATCGGGCAGCACGGGGGACACAGACACGGGCAGCACGGGGACAGACATCGGGCAGCACGGGGGACACAGACATCGGGCAGCACGGGGGACACAACTCGTGCAGCACTGGGGACCCAGACTCGGGCAGCACGGGGAGACTTCAGTGGAAGAAGAGGAGCGGATCCCGGGACAGCGTATCACCCCGACAAGTAAGCAGATGTACAGAACATCTGTAATCTATTCTTCACTGTGTTTTTCACTGCGTTTTTCACTTAAATCATCCTGTGTTCACTGTTTTTATTCTATTCTTCACTGTTCTTCACATCTGATAACTTGTCGGGAGATAATATACGCACGGAACAGTGAAGAATAGATTGCAGATGTTTGCATACATCTGATCACTTACAACGTGAAACATTTTGAATGAAGCTTGATACACAAAAAACATTTACCAAACTTCTCTAGACACTGCATTTTTTCAGATAGTTGTCTTGGTATCTAGGGGAAGTAATTGGTACAGTTGGAATTCATCACACTTCCCAAAAACGATTGAATTTATCTGGGCAATTTCTGTGCCTAAATATCACGGATTAAGGAAAGGACCAAGTAAATGTATAGGGTCAATTTGTGATAGAGGATACGGTGGGGGCAGAGTGGTCAGGAAAAAACGTGGGCTAGTAAAGGGAAGCTGGATGTAGCAGGAGCAATGAAAACAGAGACCAGAGAGATAAATCTATTCTGCTATTTTCCTTCATTGTGAGGAGGTAAGATGGAGGGAGAACATATTTAGGAATTTGGGGGTTAAAAATACTATAAATATACTAATGACTAAACTAAAAATACGTATGACAGTGCTGCTTTGCATTTAGGTCTATTTATTATATTATTATTGATATGTTTATCCCTGAATTCTAAATCTCATTAATGTTATGTATTTAAATTATTTATCTCCATCCGTTAACAGAATATTATAATTCTGAATGTACTTTGTATTACTCCCGCCCCCCAGGACCCTTTTCCCTCTGTCTTCTCATTGAAAGCTATTCTATTCGTCTCTACCCATTCCTGACCTTTATAATTGATTATTCCTTCATCCCCGTCCTTTCTCTGCTATTTCATAGCGATCTATTCTTCACCTCCTTGCCCCATTACCCTGTCTCTTAGTTTCCTTGCATGCCTGATCTCTGCCTATTACCCCTCCCCGTCTATTAATTTCCCCAGCTGACAGCCTAAATCTCGTGCATCACATTCCCATCCATGGGCATGCACGTTTTTTCTACAGCACACAACTTTCTCCCCGTGCCTGCTCCCTGAGTGACGTAGCTCATCTCTATAAATCCTCTTCCCGCCTTTACTGCCGAAACACCGGCTTCCTAACTCCCATTGTTGGCAAGTCTCTTCTGCTCCACAGCCCCTCGTTTCTATATGTCTCCCACATTGTCCCACAAACTTGTGGCTATAATTTGCTTGTTCTCCCTCCGTCTTAGACTCCTCACAATGATGAAGAATGAATAGCAGAATAGATTTCTTTGTCTCCGTTTCTATTGGTCCTGCTTAGAGATGACGAGATACTCGTCCGAGCTTGATGCTCGTTCGAGATTTAAGGTACTCGAATGGCTCATGCTCGGACGAGTATTTCCCCTGCTCGAGATCGAGCATTTAATTAAAAAAACCACGTGAGAACATGAAGAATAGAAAAAAAACAGTGAACACAGATCATTTAAGTGAAAAAGACAGTGAAGAACACAGTGAGAATAGATTACAGATGTTCGGCACATCTGCTTACTTGTCGGAAGATATGCGGAACGCAGCAGGAGACATCAAGCAGCACGGAGGGGACAGACATCGGGCAGCAAGGGGGAGACAGACATCGGGCAGCACGGGGAGACAGACATCGGCAGCACGGGGAGACGACATCGGCAGACGGTGGGAGACGACACGGCAGCACGGGGGAGACAGACATCGGCAGCACGGGGAAGACATCGGGCAGCACGGGGGAGACAGACTCGGGCAGCCGGGGGAGAGCAGACATCGGGCAAGCACGGGGAGAGACAGACATCGGGCAGCACGGGGAGACAGACATCGGGCAGCACGGTAGAGCTCGGGCAGCACGGGGGAGACAGACATCGGCAGCACGGGGAGACAGACATCGGGCAGACGGGGGAGACAGACATCGGGCAGCACGGGAGGACACACGAATCGGCAGCACGGGGGGAACACAGACATGGGCAGCACGGGGGACAAGACATCGGGCAGCACGGGGGACACCAGACATGGGCAGCACGGGGACAGACATCGGCAGCACGGGGACACAGAATCGGGCAGCACGGGGGACACAGACACGGGCAGCACGGGGACAAGAATCGGGCAGCACGGGGGACACAGGACATCGGGCAGCACGGGGAGACTTCAGTGGAGAAGAGGGCGATCCCGGGCAGCGTATCACCCCACAAGTAAGCAGATGTCAGAACATCTGTATTATTCTTCACTGTGTTTTTCACTGCGTTTTTCACTTAAATCATCTGTGTTCACTGTTTTTATTCTATTTCTCACTGTTCTTCACATCTGATACTTGTCGGGAGATAATATACGCACGGAACAGTGAAGAATAGATTGCAGATGTTTGCATACATCTGATCACTTATCAGAAGACATTCTTTTTCAATTAAATAACACATTTTATTCCCGAACCATGGTCCCTTTGAAAAATGCTCGGGTCTCCCATTGACTTCAATGGGGCTCGTTATTCGAGACGAGCACTCGAGCATCTGGAAAAGTTCGTCTCGAATAACGAGCACCCAAGCATTTTAGTGCTCGCTCATCTCTAGTCCTGCTACATCCAGCTTGCACTTTGCTAGCCTAAATTTCTCCTAACCACTCTGCCTTCACCTATCCTCTATCCCAAATTGACCCTATACATTTAGTTTGTTCCTTTCCTCTTTCCTATTAGTACTATACCTCTCCATCATACGAACCATTGCATTATCTAGTTTATAGTACTCAGCTAATAGAGGTTTTGTATATAGACATGTACCTATGAATTTGCATATATATATATATTTTTTACTTTTATGTACAAGGATAATCAAATTATCTGCACTGTCTGATGCACTTTACCCGGCAGCTTTCTAAGCATTTTTTGCACACTTAAGCGTTAGATTTTATACTATTTGACTTAACTAGGTATTTAGGGTCTGAAGAAGAGGGAGGTACTCAAACGAAACACGTTACCCTTGGCTTTCACAATACACTTAGATTTTACCAATAAAATTACTAAATCTAAAATTCCTATGAGAGGTGGATTGGCGCCTCTCGTCCATTTTTTTTCTCCCCATTGATGACATTTTGTCTAGACGTATTGTGGTGAGATATGTCTGGTGTATTATATACAGTTGTGTCATCTTGTTATACATGGAGGGAGAAGCCCTGAGATGAAAGGAGAGAATATCCTCATCCTACTCATCAGGAAGAGTAGGGATGAGTTTCCTCCACTTGCCCAACACCCTCAGTGGGGTATGCTGACCATTTGGAATATGAGATGTGTGTGTTGACCGGTGAGACCAGACCTCTCAGGCCTTGTGTTTTATATATTTCAATAAGTGGGTATTTGGCTATTGGAGGAGTCTCACCAGGGAATTATGTTGACAGTGCATGCCTTTATTAAAGATATCGGTAAATCCAATGCCTATCCAGTGCAAGTGGGAGCATGAGGAGTGGGAGGTGGGGGGATTCCTCCAGTATTGACCAGAGAGTCCGAGTCCCCCCATATAAGTCTGCCTGTACAGAAATGTAGTTCTTTGAATAATTTCTTAGGGATAGGAAATGCAGAATGTTGTAGCAGGTAGAGTCATTTGGGAAGGATTATCATTTTGACTAGGTTTATACGGTCAATGACCGAAAGCGGCAGAGATTTCCAAGCTTAATATTTAATGCTTACTAAAGTAAGTCGTGGGTCTGTAATCATCTGTAGTGAGTGTTGGTATAGTTCTGATATGATTGTACCCAGTTATTTAAAAGACGTACCTACCTTTATTCCTGATGTATGGGATGGTCTCTGCCATGGTGTAGCACCCGGTGGCATAAAAACTGATTTGGTCCATTTTACACTAAGACCTGAGTAGAAGCCAAATCCATTGATTATTTTGATGGCTCTGGGCAGGGGAGAGGACGTATTAGATGGAAACAATATCAGTATCTGTCCTCCCCGGAGCCTATGATACATTTGTTTATGGAGGATCAGTGGAAAGTTTATGTGCAAAAGTTTCAATCACCATTGCAAAAAGCAATGGTGATGGAGGGCATCCCTGTTGGGTTACCTCTGTGTAAGGGGAATTCCGGTGAGAGTTCCCCATTAATCAGAAGGCCTTTGCTGTATCGAGGGATAAAATACACTTTTATTGTATAGTTAACTAAAATTTGCAGCCTTCGCTCAAAGATAAAATATGTGCATTAAAATCTTCTCAATACAAAGACCAAAAACAGAATTTTTAGGCTACTAAATCGGATATAAAAAGTCAATTGTAACATTCACTTAAACTACAAATGGAAAATATTATTAATATACAATGCTCACTGCTCAGAATTTCCTCTTACATTACTGCTCAGCTCGGCTTATTACTTCTTGGTCCACTAGGTTGCAATAAGGTTCTAGTCAATTTCATTTAGATTTTAACTAAGGAAAATATTTCAATGGTAAGCACAATTTATCATCTAAATGTACAGTAAGAAAAAGAAATAAGACTTAACACCTAACACCCTTCAGTGGACATTTCAACAAGACAGACATTTCTCACTGAAGATTAAACATTTTTTTCAGCTCATGCATCTATAGAGAAACTTGCAGTATTTATTCATATTTTTAAACGTAATAAAACACCTGAGGAGGAGATTTGCCTAATTATAATGTTGTTAACATTTGTTTATAAAACGCAAAGGTAGCAGATATGTTAACATCACAAAACATTTGATTTGTTTACGCTAACTGTTGCGTTTTGAAAACGCAAATGTGAATAAGCGATGTAATTAGGCAAATATCCTCTCCTCAGCTGTTGTATTGTATTTCAAAACGCCATGTGTGAATGCAATCTCCAGGAAAAACCTTGAATGGATTGTGCAAGTTACTCCTGAACATCTCAAGTACATCTGTTAAGCACCTGTGAATTATAAGCAATTTCTATAAATTTGTGAGCATCTTTGTCAGCAATTTAAAGTATTCCCAACTAGTATCTTAGATATGTCAACATTCTTATTGATTGAACCCACAGGAAAATGAAAATAAAAGGGCAGAGGTCCCTTTGGCACTTCCTTAGCCCCCCTGCCAAAATTGTGGGTGCAATGTCCAATTTCTGCAAGTCCATTGGTAAGTCTGTCCCTATGAATTTTGTAAAAGGGAGTATCTTGGAATTACACTTCATAAATATTTTAGTTATATTCCCAGTCTCAACGCATGGGGCTGATATCCCAGAGAAAAGTAACAGTAATTGTGAGCATTTATGAGCATTGTTTATTTTTCCCTGCAGCCATGTCAATAGATTTGGATTATTTTTACAGTTTGAAAGTGTGTACAAAACCTTTGTCACCCAGTTATTTACCTTAGATGAACTGTCAAGCGACTTATAATCACATATTCTATGGTTTACATTGAAATCAAAAGAAATACAAACTTTGGCCAGAAAAGCAGAATGTCTTTATTTCTCTTTATATATTTATTAGGATATGCCAAACATATCATATCTATTCCTAAATGATACAGGAAAATTCTTGTCTGCACATCCCTCAAACCATCATAAAGAGATAAAAAAAAAAACCCGGTCCCATATGTAAAAAAAAAAAACAGGTCTAAAGTTTCATTGAAATACACTGTAACACTTTGAAATATGCATCAAAAGCATCAAAAATACAACTTAAAAGTAAAGTTTGAAACAGTGGAAACTAAGTCATGCATTTCCTACAGGAAAATATCTTTATTCTTTGATGTCAAAAATATGAAAATAATTATAAAAGTAAGGACATACTATTTGTGAAAAAAATAATGCCAGCTCCAGAGAGGGAACATTGGAATGACAAGTGTTTGGAGTGTTCACAGTGATTAGATAGGAAAGGAATGGATAAACCTAAACTTGAAATACCTTACTAGTCAAACTTATAAGTTTTCATGTCAGTTTTCATGGCCTAAAGGCTCGTCACATTCCTCACTTTGTATAAACTAGAGGAGTGGTTTAAACACAAAGACATCTCATAAGTTAGACATTCAGACTAGCCGAGTTTATGTCTTCTTATCCAATAAAGGAATCTGTTGCATTTACAATCACAATCACGCTTTGAGAGACGCTGGCTGTATGTCACAGACCTGAGAAAGCGCTTGTGCGCGAAACGGTCCGTCGTTTGTGGCGTGCCCGGTAACTCTCTACCTGCTCCAACCAATGTCAATAAATCTACACGTTTTTTGGTGAGTGACCCGACTATTTTCTCTCTTTTTGTCGATGTTTACTACGCTGGCTGTATGTGACTCGTTGTAGATAAATTTCTGAGGGGTGGGGGAATGAGGGACTTGAGAGAGTCACTGGCTTTGTGTGACTCGCTTTAGAGAAATTTCTGAGGGGCGGGGGAATGAGGGCTCGAGAGAGACGTAGGGGAATGGATAAACCAAAACTTACGGACTTACATTGAGGGTGATTAGCATACATGATGGAATAACTTCGGGAACAGAATATGAAAGTTTATAGGCATGAGGAGGAACAATTTGGGCATGGTTGAACGGCTTTCTAAAATAATGACTCCTGGTAAAGACATTCATTCAGAAGTAGTGCAGCTGGGAAATGCAGAAAATCCCAAATCATGGATTTTTTCTCAAAGTCCAGGGTGTCAGATACAACCCTTATTTGACTTGGCCCAAGAGCAGGTCAGCGGCATTCACCTGTCCACAACTAGCCTCTGTCCTGTTCATTTCCCTCAGCCAGAGATTTACTAGGTGGTCTGGGCTCAGCGCCACTATACAGCGAGGACGAACTCTTTGAGGACAGTCAGCAGCTTTTTGGCAATGAAGAGATGGGGCAGACATCCGCTGTTTCGTGCCTTATGCATCAGATAAGATCAGCCATGACGCCTCCCCCAAACGTTGAGAAATGAGTCTGGATTCTAAATACCTGCCTCGGCCACTATTCTGATGCTGCCACCCGCCTGATGCCACACATCTGCAGCCAGTTGCTCCATCTGCCTCCCACCATCTTTACCAGGGACTGGAATTCTCACCCACCTCCACACACTGTCATTGTTCCACACTGTGGCCTACCATGTTGCTGCCACCACCAGAATTTGTCATTGTGCCACTCTGCAGACATGTAGATATCCCATTTACTGGTAATCTGTGTTTTGGATCAACTCCTGTTTGTTTTCGGCTTTAGCAATACTGATGGATTACTGACCGATTGAAAGCAGACACTGACAGATGAAAAGAAGGGCAAAATGATCAATGACGTCAATGCAAAATTACTGCCGACACCATTTCCACTCTTTTGGGGGGTTTCTACATGTATTCGCTTTTAACAGAACAGTTTCTGTCGTAATCTATGGAATCATCTGATGTCAGTGTAAAAAGAGTGCATATTTGGTGAAGTTGGCCTCTAAGTGCACATGGAAGTGAAGAGTGAAGCGATTCCAAGAGCGGTTGCTGTCTTGTGCGTGTCATACTAAAACACAGCATTGTTTGAAGACCAAACCACGCTCCCTATGCATATTTAAGCATGGCACGACGTTCTACAACACCTTACAGGCTCTCTGCAGCCAAGAAATACCTGTTTTTTTAACGTGATTCGACATGATTCAATTCGGTTCAAAACTAATTTTGTCGGAAAATTCAGCAAATTTTTTAAATTTGCCCATCTCTAATGTAGATACAAAAAATATATTAGCACATCACAACTATACTGCAGACTTGTTTGGCAGCAGAAGGAAACTGCATCACAATAGATACTGGTATTGAAGGCAGAATTCTAAGGGTGCAGTCAAACGAGCAACTTAATGCAAGACATCCCCATGAAGAATTCTAAGTACTTAGACATGCATGGCTAAATCTTTAAAACAAGCATACACTACTGGCAGGATCAACCAGGAAGTGGGGTAGTGGGGCTGAGTGGGGTGGTGACTCATTGTCAGGCTCCGTCAGCTCCGTGAGTATATGAGGCTGGAAAAATTCCATCAACTCCAACATTAAACAATTAAACAAATGTTTTTTCCCCATAACCCGTGATATTTTTGGTCTCCAGAAAGTCATCCAGGCTTCCAGTCATCCATCTCTTGAAAATGTACATAGAGTCCATCATAACAAACTCCTGCAGCAAAGCGTTCCACAGTCTCGCTGCTCTTACATTAAAGAACCTTTGTCTATAGTAATGGTATAACCACCTCTCCTCTAGGTGTAGAGGATGCCCCCTTGTCCTGCTCACAGGCCTAGGTATAAAAAGATCTTTGGAGAGATCCTTGTACTAACCATTCAGGTATTTGTACATTGTAATGAGGTCTCCCCTCAGCTGTCCTTTAACTAAACTGCATAATACCAATATTTTGTATTTTGTTATTGTATTTTAGTCCCCCCATTTCCCTAATAATCTTGGTAGTTCTCCTCTGCTATGTTCTACTATATCCATAGTAGTAAGTTCCATATTCATCTCACAAATATACTTATAATATTACCTTAAAGGTGGGCTCCATTCTTGAAAACATAGTCCCTAACAACCTCATCAAATATCAGATGAAACAAGTACAACAAAAGTTGTGTCACCAGGAATAATTTAGGTTTCAGTGGTTCATTTCTTCTTTTTCTACCTTTACTCCACAGCTCTGACAATGATACATTTGTATGCTTTATGTTATAGGAGAGTTTATATTATATATTTCAATCCAATGGGTTTATGAAACTAGTAAATCCAACCCACCTCCTTTTCTACATAACATATTCCATTTTGTTAGAAAATTGGATTCAAATTGAGTAATAGATATCAATATTGTTTATTGTGCAATGTCTAAAATAAAAATTTTAAAAACCTTTTCTTATATATTTTCAAATTATTGGGAAGAGTTAACAATCTGTCTATTGCACCTGATATGCCATACACCACATTTATTGATAGTTTTAGACCATTTTTAGGCATTTTCGGAATTGTCTGAAAATGGGGTGTGGAATTGGGAAGAGAAGGTGCCTACAGGCACCTATAAATTTAGCACGTGCACTGATGTAAACTACACCAACTAATAGTTGCTCTAAATCTCCGCATGATTCATCAAGCACAGAATAAGACTGATGAGTCTGAATCTGCACTGGTTCATTGGCAGACACTTTATTAAGGGCTATTCCCATTTCAGCAAATTAATGTTATTGTATTTATTATAAAAAGTTATCCAATATACTTTCTGTATCCATTCCTCACGGTTTTCTAAATGTCTGCTTGCTGTCATTCTATAGAAAGCTTCTGCGTTTACTTTGAGTGGACAGAAATCTGACCATGGTTACACAGCTACACAGACCTTTAATATCAGAGAGAGTAATCAGAGCTGTGGGTTGTAACCAGACGTGCACCGGTGTGACCATGGTTAGATCTCTATCCACTTGAAGTAAACGTAGAAGCTTTCTATATAATGACAGCAAGCAGAGATCTTGAAAACTGTGAGGAATTGATACAGAAAGTACCGTATACACTCGTGTATAAGCCGAGTTTTTCAGCACAAAAATGTGCTGAAAATCCTCAACTCGGCTTATACACGAGTCAATAGGCAGCCCAGCACTTAAAAAAAAGAAATAAATAAATTTATATACTCACCCTAAGGTGGCCCCGATGTCCGTGCGGGTCCTCTTCTTCGGACATCGGGGCCACCGGAGGGTGAGTATACAAGTTTATTTTTTTTTGTTAGTGCTGGGCAGGCTGTATACCTAAGGGGGCCGGCTGTATACTACTGGGGGCAGGCTGGGCTGGCTGTATACTACTGGGGGCAGGCTGGGCTGGCTGTATACTACTGGGGCAGGCTGGGCAGGTTGTATACTACTGGGGGCAGGCTGGACAGGCTGTATACTTAAGGGGGCAGGCTGGGCTGGCTGTATACTTAAGGGGCAAGCTGGGCAGGTTGTATACTACTGGGGGCAGGCTGGGCAGGTTGTATACTTAAGGGGGCAGGCTGGGCAGGTTGTATACTTAAGGGGGCAGGCTGGGCTGGCTGTATACTTAAGGGGGCTGGCTGGGCTGGCTGTATGCTACTGGGGGCAGGCTGGGCTGGTTGTATACTACTGGGGGCAGGCTGGGCTGGCTGTTATTTAATGGGGGCAGCTGGGCTGGTTGTTACTACTGGGGAGGCTGGGCAGGTGTTCATACTACTGGGGCAGGCTGGCAGGCTGTATACTTAGGGGCAGGCTGGCTTGCTGTATACTTAGGGGCAGGCTGGGCTGGCTGTAACTTAGGGGGCAGGCTGGGCTGGCTGTATACTTAAGGGGCAAGCTGGGCAGGTTGTATACTTAAGGGGCAAGCTGGGCAGGTTGTATACTACTGGGGGCAGGCTGTATACTTAAGGGGGCAGGCTGGGCTGGCTGTATACTACTGGGGGCAGGCTGGGCTGGCTGTATACTACTGGGGCAGGCTAGGCAGGTTGTATACTACTGGGGGCAGGCTGGACAGGCTGTATACTACTGGGGGCAGGCTGGACAGGCTGTATACTTAAGGGGGCCGGCTGGGCTGGCTGTATACTACTGGAGGCAGGCTGGGCTGGTTGTATACTACTGGGGGCAGGCTGGGCTGGCTGTATCCTACTGGGGGCAGGCTGGGCTGGCTGTATACTACTGGGGGCAGGCTGGGCAGGCTGTATACTACTGGGGGCAGGCTGGGCAGGCTGTATACTACTGGGGGCAGCCTGGCTATATACTGGGAGGCTGTGACCAATGCATTTCCCACCCTTGGCTTATACTCGAGTCAATAGGTTTTCCCAGTTTTTGGTGGTAAAATTAGGGGTCTCAGCTTATACTCGGGTCGGCTTTTACTCGAGTATATACGGTATATTGGAAAGTTGCATAACTTTTTATAATACATACAATAACATTAATTTTCTGAAATGGGAATACCCCTTTAAATCCCACCAACGGGGCTCATTTACTAAGGGCTCCGCAGCCGCATTTCCGTCGGGTTTCCCAAATTTTTCAATTTTGCGGTGAATACCGCTGGGATTTTGGCACACGCAATCGGATTTCGGCAGAATCCAGACGGCTTTCACGCGTTAGAAATCGGGGGGCGTGGCCATCGGACAACACGACGGATTTGGAAAAACCGCTGAATTTAAAAAACGAAATGTGTCACAAGATCAAGCACTCACATGTACCGAGAAGGTGAAATCTGACGGACTTTGGTGCAGCAGCGACACCTACTGCACGACCTTAGTGAATCCCGGCAGAACCCGAATCCTCGTCGGGGAACTCGCCACGGGATTGCAACTGGACCGGGTAAGTAAATGAGCTCCAATGTGTTTATTTGGTAGTTAAACTATACCTCTTACATACTGAAGACCACAGATGCATTCCCTTAGCTAGATGACAGCGCTAGTTTCACTGGTCACAGATGCATTGCTAGAACATTTTCCATTGTAATATTAGATTATGTTGTCTACATCTATTAACCTCTTGGCGCTCAGGGTCCGATATATCGGAAGCACAGCTGATGCCAGCCCAGCTCGAGATCTGAGCTGGGCCGGCATCGGGATACACTGAATGTCAGCAGCAGACAGTAGCTGACATCCCAGTAGCTAGCTAGGGGAGGGGGGTCTTTCTCCAACGATCGCCCCTTCCCCCTCTCCTTCCCCCGTTTTGTCTTTTGGGGTGCCAATTGGGCTGCGTTGATGACGTCATCTTAAAGGCACAGTGTCAGCCTATGCGTGTGCACAGGCTTACACAGCTAATACCCTGCAATACATCAGTATTACAGAGTATTATTATGAACAAGCAATCAGATGATTGAACCGGAATAATATTTCCCTAGAATGCAAAAAGGGTAATCTATTTGAAGACATTTGCAGATGTGTGTAATCAACAAGATAGAAACAATGTAAAACATTTATGTATAAAGGCAAACTTCCAGGGCTATTTTTTGTTAGCGGTTGGTTTATATTTTGCAGAGACTTTACTGTTCCTTGCATGTGATTTGCATTGTTCTAACCTTGATAGCAGGAGCAGCTTACCTTCTTTGTTTTTCCTACTCTGAGAATGTAAAGTGTTATATAGTTATTTGTCTTGGTGTATCCACACAGAAATAATTTTTTTACACCGAAAAGAACAAGATGCACTCGATATGTACGTGAAAACAAATTTCAACACCTTCAAGTCACTGAACACAGCACATTTCAACACATTGCAGTCATATAATATATCACATTGTCAAACTGTATAGTCTTATGGTTTATGTGGTTAAAAAAAACTATTTGGAAAACATGCTATGTTCACATGAGTCTGTAATGATCTCAGCTTGTGCTATTATGTGAAGATAAATGTGTATTGCTGAATGGATTTTTGGAGTGAAAACAATCTTATTTTGTAGTATTCCTGTGGCCAGCTTGTTTGTTTAGTGGATTCGGGTTTTTTTAGTCACCAATCCTACACCTCAGATGGGTGCCCATATAAATCCCCCTATGAATGTTCCCAAAAAAAGTTGCTAAATGTAATTTAATATACATGTGTTAAAATAGGACGAAACACTATTTGTATAGTTTTTGTTTTTGCTATCTTTAATACATACAGTATACCTTAAAGCACATGCAGCAATTTTTTTTTAGGAACGTTGAAATGACGGATTTATTAAAGCTTGTACAGCATTTTTTTTGCTACATGTGCAGGAATTACAATGCTTTCCCCAAATATGCCACCTCCATGCCAAGTGGGTGTGAAGGGGGCCGTCCCCAACCCAGGAGTTGGACAGGGTGGAGTGTGCCTGCCCACTAGTTATAGCCTGCACCAGAAACTTGCACAGGTTATAGAGCAATCCTACACCAGGCAGGGCCTGACATCAAATTGGTAATATCCACTGGCCACTGGACAAATCAGGAGGCAGAGCCTCTCGATATACCTTGCATGGCAATATAGGGCACAGCTGAAATCCCCCAAAAGAGTTTCTATGCCTCTGCCTTGTCTGAAAGGGGAATGGTTTTTCAAAAAGGAGCGGGTCTGTGCCAAAACTGTACCATATTTGTGAAAACTGCAAAAGTAAGGAATTTTATAAAACCTACTGGTTTAAAACTACAAATTTGATTTAATGCAGTTGTAGATGTGGACATATTATTATACCTCACACTTGTGCATGTTTAGGTAATATCTTCTATTACTATTTGTTAACCTAATACAAGACTAGACCTAAAGAGAAATATAATGGAAAGATTTGCACTGCTTCTGTGCCGTATACCTTTGCCTTGTTATGGCTGATTAAATACTCACCACAAGGGTAAATAAAGTTTCTTGTATTGTCTAATAAAAGAAACCTTGCAAGAAACTACTTGGCTTATTATCACAAACCACTTTCTTTCCTCACTGGAGTCCTGCCGTTATGCTCAGCTCTGACTACTGGTGATATTTCAGAAGCTCGCCTTAATTTCCACTGCTTTTGGCATATTCGGACTTACAATTATACATGATACATAATTCTCAGAATGCATAAAGTCCATTATTGGTTTTTAGGTTGTTGTCAGGCTGAAAATGTAGAAGATGTAAAATACAATGCCCAATCATTGCTTCCCTGAAAATATTAGAATGATAACAAAACCAGACAGATTTTTGAACTGCCAAAAGGATAGTGATTGGTTCCCAACTGGTATCTTTTGAGTTAAAATTTAAAGAGAACCTGTCACAATATTTTCACATATAAATCTAGTGACAGGTTCCTACAGAGGCCATATTAACTGACACCCTTCTTTTAGCTAAAAAGTGTATTCTCTGGCATCAGAGAAGGCTTGACCTGCTTGGCCGGCCCCTCCCATCTACTCCTCCCATGCCCACTGCCTCTTCTCAGCATATCATGTAACCAGGGATTGTGCCTCGTTTTGGACCCCCGAGCCGTTTACTATTTTCTACAGTACCTTTTCTGTGATGTAAGTGTGGCACACCACAATCTGTGGTTACTTGATATTTTTGTACCCCTTACATCCCACTTTTTCTCCCCCCATACAATCTTTACATATATATGCATTGATTGAAATATGTATATGTGGGGGTTTTTGCTACATATATTTTTATTGGCTCTTATAATTTGGGGTGGTCCTTCACTTGCTGCGGTAGGTATTCCATAAAAACCTTAGGAAAACATATGAGTGTTGTCTGGTTCATAAATTCCTCATTACGCCATTGTGATAAAATTCGAATTCTTTTTTATTCAAAACATAGATATTTTTAAAAATCAACAGTATGACAATATGGCATAGAAATATAATAAAGGGTATGTTGCCCTCGGGAGTTCCACAAAAAGCGTCCACACTTCACAAAACAACAGGTATATAATATATGAATATCAATCAGGATAAATGACTACACCTAAATTATCAGAAAAATATTGTAAAGTGCCAGTGCAACAATCAATGGTAATCCAACCCGATGTAAACTTGTAATGTAGAGTTAAAGTGCCATATGCCCTTCTCGCAGTGATTTGAGATGACAAAGTCAGCTTACCCGTGTTCTGTGTTGTGTGGATGCCGGTACCCCAATTTTATCACAATGGCGTAATGAGGAATTTATGAACCAGACAACACTCATATGTTTTCCTAAGGTTTTTATCGAGTTATAAATAGAGTGGGTTCGCATAAACTTATAGACAAATGTCATGGTTTAACAATGTGCTAATTTTTTGGTTTGGTAGGTATTCCATGTAGGGTATCTCAATTTTCCATTTGGGTGTTTGACTTGAGTCATTACTGTATTTTATTCTCAGTTGGAATTTGTAATAAAGTTTGTGATATTTTAGGACTTTACTCTGGTGGAGTGTTTTCCTCTCTTTAAATGTTTTTTGGCTTGTTGTGATTTAATGTGGTCAGATCCATACATGAAGTAGATGATGCAGATTTAACAGGACCTTAAAAGATGTCATCCTGGGTCACATGACTAAGTGCCCAATGATGTAACAGAGCTCTCCATACATCAGAATATCGTAGTCGGTCAATCAGCAACAAGAAGGTAGAGCAATGGAAGTAAAATTATGAAATCCTATCAGGTGAATTGCATATACCTTTGCAAACTGATTTAACCGGTTAAGGACCGGGCCCTTTCCTGTTTTTTTCATGTCCATTTTTCACTCCCCACCTTCAAAAATCTATAACTTTTTTATTTTTACACGTAAAGAGCTGTGTGACGGCTTTGTTTTCTGCGTAACAATTTGCACTTCATAGTGATGGTAATAAATATTCCATGCCATGTACTCGGAAGCGGGAAAAAAATTCCAAATGCAGTGAAAATGGTGAAAAAAACGCATTTGCGCCATTTTCTTGTGGGCTTGGATATTACGTCTTTCACTGAGCGCCCCAAATGACATGTCTACTTTATTCTTTAGGTCGGTACGATTAAGAGGATACCAAATTTGTATAGGTTTTATAATGTTTTCATACATTTACAAAAATTAAAACCTGTACAAAAATTATTTTTTTGATTTTGCAAACTTCTGGCGCTAATAACTTTTTTATACTTTGATGTACGGAGCTGTGGGTGGTGTAATTTTTTGCGAAATTTAATAATATTTTCAATGATATCAGCACATTGTAATGAAGGGGTTAAAACGAAATAGCCTCGGGTCTTTGGAAGACCCGAGGCTACCATGGAGACGGATTGCCGCTCCCCGTGACGCCATCGCCGCTATCTTTTTGAGGCTGCCGGCAGCTTTCGCTGTGATAACACCCGCGATCGGTGCTAGCAATATGCAGCAAAGACTTACCGCCTATGGAGAGGGCACAGCCCGTGAGCCCTCTCCATGCAGCACGACCCGACCGCCGCCGTGAATACACGGAGGGCGGTCGCGAACCAGTTAACATTGCAGCCATGAAAAGGAACTATTTAAGGATAAGGGCAATGCTATTTAACCCCTACGTGAACCCAGGCGTCATAGTACGTCCTGCACGGCGACGTGATATAACGTCCACACTGACTGTCAGCTGTATATCACCCGCTAACACCCGCGATTGGAGCCGACGCACGAGTGTTAACCCCTTACACGCTGCAGTCAAGTCAGCGTGTAAGGGTGTTACCCCTATGGATCGGATCCCCGTGCCGATTACCGGGGGATCCGATCCTCTTTCAGGCAGCCCCAAGGTCTACCAAGTGCCCCGGGGCTGCCCAATGCCCTGTGCAGTCAGACCCCTTCCGGGTCTGACTGTAAACTGTCTGCGCATGCGTCTGCATGCTAGACAGATTACACTGCTCTACAATGAATAATTATTGTATAGCAGTGTGTTGGACTTGAACCAGCGATCAGAGCATATCTGGTTCAAGTTCAAGTTTGTACAATAATGTTTAAACATGAGAATAAATAAAAAATAAATTGAAAAAAGCCCTTAAAATGTAAAAATTCCCATAAAAACAATTAATAAAGTATAAAAAAATGCAAACATACAAAACACCCCCAAATATTTGGTATTGCCGCTTCTGTAACAATCTGTATAATAAAAAATAATTTTTTACTGGACCTGCATGGGGGAAAAAAATACGTTCAGTGGGATACACTGGGTTTCTCTGTTTTAGAAAACTAAAGCCTCTTGTGGTAAAAACAATAGTGTTTAATAATTTATCTTGACATCGAGTGCCCTGATATTCTACCTGGGGTTTGTATTATTGGAGTTCATTATTTCTTGTTTTTCCGATCACATGACACTCCATGATGGGTGACGTCAGCGGGGGGTGTATATACGCCCCTACTCGCCCACGTCACCCATACGGCCAGACGAAACAGTCCATTGTTGGAGTTTGCAGCGTGTAGCACCTCCCTGTCCTATGCACCGCTTTGAATAAAAAAGAAGATTCTCTTATTTGGGTGAGTGCCGCCATTCTTTGTCTTTTCCGATTCATGTGAACACTTCACTCCTCGGTTGAGCACCACCTGTGTATTAAGAGTGTACCCGACCTGAACACCATGATTCCCTAAGTCTGTCCGTGATCCTCCAATGTGTGTCTGGTAGTGCCGACGCTCTTTCAGATGGTGTAAACACCACCTTTGGACTTTTTTTGTAGTTCATCATTTCTGTCTGTACTTCCTATTCTGACCGCAGCATGAAGTGCGCAGCACGGCATCTTTAAAATATAGTATCTTTATTAGAGATGAGCGAGCACTAAAATGCTCGGGTACTCGTTATTCGAGACGAACTTTTCCCGATGCTCGAGTGCTCGTCTCGAATAGCGAGCCCCATTGAAGTCAATGGGAGACTCGAGCATTTTTCAAGGGGAAACCATTTATAGTGTCAGAGGGCAGATTTGAAAAAATGGGCCGTGTCAGGAAGGTGAAAAGTGGCTTCGGCGTTAAAAAAAATTTTTTTTAAACTTTTTTTTAATTTTAAGATTTATTATTTTTCAGACTTTAACCCTAGGTTGTCTGATCGATCCTATCATATACTGCCATACTACGGTATGGCAGTATATGGGGATTTTCCTCCTCATTCATTACAATGTGCTATCAGCACATTGTAATGAAGGGGTTAAAACGAAATAGCCTCGGTTCTTCGGAAGACCCGAGGCTACCATGGAAATGGATCGCTGCTCCCCGATGACGTCACGGGGAGCGGTGAACCCAGGTAAGATGGCTGCGCCCATGTGCCGCTATCTTTTTGAGGCTGCCGGCAGCCATCGCTGTGATAACACCCGCGAACGGTGCTAGCACCGATCGCGGGTGTTACCGGTAAGCCTTTGCTGCAATATGGAGAGGGCTCAGCCCGTGAGCCCTCTCCATGCAGCGCGACCCGACCGCCGCCGTGAATACACGGTGGGCGGTCGCGAACTGGTTAACATTGCAGCCATGAAAAGGAACCATTTAGGGATAAGGGCAATGCTATTTAACCCCTACGCGAACCAGGGCGTCATAGTACGTCCTGCACGTCGACGTGCTATAACGTCCCGCTTCTGGCACCGGCTCACGAATGGAGCCGGCACCAGAAACACTGAATGTCAGCTGTATATCACCCGCTAACACCCGCGATTGGAGCCTACGCACGAGTGTTAACCTCTTACACGCTGCTGTCATGTCTGCAAACATACAAAGCCCCCCCTTCCCCCCCCAAATATTTGGTATTGCCGCTTCCGTAACAATCTGTATAATAAAAAAGAATTTTTTACTGGACCTGCAAGGTAAAATCTGGGGGGAAAAAAAACACAAAAAACATTCCAAAGAAAGATTATTTATAATTAATACCTTTAAAAAAAAATGCTCTAAAAAGTGATAAAAAAAAGTTACTCACTCTAAAGCAAGACTACTAAAAATAACAACTCTTCTTGCAAAAAATAAGCCCTTAACCAGATTTGTCAGCCAAAAAATTAAAAAGTTATGCATATGAAAAGATGGTGATGCTAAAATAAACAATTTATTTTCATTAAAATTTATTTAGCAAAATTGAATAAAATACACAAAATCCCAACATATTTGGTATCGCTGCGTCTGCGACAATCTGCATAATAAAACAACTCTGAAAAAACGCTCCGAAAAAGATAATAATTAATACCTTTAAATAATGCTCAAAAAGTGATAAAAAAAATATTATGCACTCTAAAAATAGACCACTAAAAGGAACAGCTCTTTCGACAAAAATACAGATTGTCAGCCAAAAAATAAACATATATGCATAAATAAGTTATGCATATAAAAGACGGTGATGCTAAAATTAACAACATTTTCACCAAATTTCTTTTTATTAAGTAAAAATTTTAAAAAATATATATAAATGAGGTATTTTCGTGATCGTGGCGACGCATAGAATAAAACTAATATACTTTTTATGGTATGGTAAACGGTCAAAAAAAAAAAAATCTTCCTAAAACTTTCATTTCCTCCAACAACAAAGAGTTAATAAAATCTCACCAATTAGATATAGATGCCCCAAAATTATGTACCAGAAAAGTGCATCTCATGTAGCAAAAGAAATAAGACCCTATAGGTCCACATTAAAAAAGGAAAAAAATCATAGCCTGTACAATGTGACAATGCAAATCTGCTCTGCATGGCGCCTTCTTCCATTCTATGCCTGGCCGTGAGCCTGTACAGCAGTTTACCACAACATATGGGGTATCAGTGTACTCGGGAGAAATTGGTTATCAAACTTCGTGGAGCCCGTTTTCATTTAATCCATTGCAAATGTTTCATTTTCCACCCAAAATGAGTGTATTGTCAAAAATTATTACAATTTGTAGACCATTCCTCCATTTTGTTTTAACCCCTATAAAATACCTAATGAGTTAACAAACTTCTCAAAAGTGCTTTTTCATACGATGAGGGTGTAGTTTCCATAATGGGGTAATTTTTGAGTCTAGCTATTATTTAGACCTCTCACAGTCAATTAAAATTGGTCCCTCTAAATACGGGTCTTGGTGATTTTCCAAAAAATTTGAAAAATGGTACCTAAATTCTGAGCCTTATAACATTCTCGTAAAATATGTGGAATCATAAAAATGATACCAACATAAAGCAGACATTTAGGAAATGTAAATTATGAATTTATTTGGGTGCTATGACTACCTGTTTCAAAAGTAGAAAATTTAAAACTTAAGAATTTTTCCAAATTTTTCCAAATTTCCACTTTTTTCATAACTTAACACAAAAGATTTCATCCAATTTTTTTTATTAATTTGAAGTGCAATGTGTCACGAGAAAACAATCTCAAATCCCCTAAATTTGAAAAATGGGTCCGCGTCCTAAAGGCCAAAATAGCCTGAGTCCCAAAGGGGTTCAACATAGTTTTAATGAAGTCTTTATTTTGGGTGCGTTAATTTGCATGACATGTTCTCTTTAAGCAATAGAAAAACTCAGAAAATATTCTTAAAGCATTAGATAATTTGTCAAAACTGGGCTTAAATGACCTTTTCACAAATTGGTAGTAGAAATATACTATGTATCCATGTCTATTAGGCTTCCAGACAATTGAAGATAAAGAATTCATGAAGCTGGAAGTAATAAATCTGTATCATAATGGAGGGGACTGTGCTCATTTGTTATACTACAATAGTGTCATAATTAATTTACACTTAATTCTGCTCCAATTGTCAAACCGAAATAAAAAACATGAGAAATGGAAATTTACATACATTGTATTCTTACAATTATTTTCTACTTTGCTTTTAATTGAAAGTACACAAAAATCCAAATATCTGATTATAAATGTAAAAGCTTCCCCCCTTATCACTTTCAATTATTCCCTTGTGCCTGCTCTTCAGTATCCAATGTTTAATTTTAATTACTTTTCAAGAATTAAAGTGACGGCATTATAAAAACAAAGTTTAGTAGAATAATGTGTAAAGCTGGGGGAAACAGATTCCACATCTAGCGTTTATCTCTGAACTCATCCTAGAAGTCCGTACTCTGCACTTGAATTAATCCCACTGGTTAAAATTCTCCAAAACATGGTATTGAGATAGTAATAGTGAATGTCATCGAAGGCAGATATATTTCCCCTAGGTCTCTGTCCTGTGTGTCTTAGGCTCCAGGGAAGTTGTGTGCAATGGAAAGCAGACACTTTCCAAGGCTTGCTTTTAGCAAAAGTGGTAACAAAGGGAGGTGGATTGGAAAAGGGAGGGAGGGATTCCCAATCCCTGTTCCATCTCAGGCTTTTGGACCACATATCTGTGCATTCAGCTGCACCTGCAGTAGATGCATAAAAAGGTGCAGACTGTGGGTTTGACTCACACAATATACGAAACATATAGGTTGGCAGCACTCCAAAATAGAAAAAATAGAAACTCCTTTTTATTCTAAAGTGTCCATGCAATGGTTCAGCTCCTACTACTATTTAATACCCCCGGTTTCGTCGTCTTCTTGCATATCCCTCACATCTCATGGCGTCTTTCTGGCATTGTGGGCAGAAGCACGTAATAGTATGTGTATAGGCAGAGTGCATACCTGCGCCTTTGCCTGCACTGCCAGAAAGACTTCGGAAGTCGTGAAGGATAAACCAGAAGATAAGTTTTAAGTTTATTTTTAAGGGTGCTCTGTTGGGCATTTTATTACTGAATGGAGGCTCTGCTGGCCATTTTATTTGTAGCAGTTGAATTTCCCACCCTTGGCCTATACTTGAGTCAGTAAGTTATTTCGTTTTAATTGTGGTAAAAGTAGGGTCCTCCGCTTATACTCGGATCAACTTATACTCGAGTATATACAGTAAGTTTGGACAGTCTACCATCCCATCAGTAAATCTGTTGGTATCATTTAAAGACCTGTCAAAGCAATTTGGGACCCTAAACCCACTACAGGTCCCTAACGACCTGTGGTTAAGGGTCTCAAATTGACCTGTATGAAGTCTGTACGTAACAAAAAAAAAAGTTATACTTGCCTAGACGTGAGTCCGATGAAGCACATAAAACTCACACTTGCATATCATATGGTGCCTCCTCTCACGGCAAGTGAAGCCTTAGCTTCATTTCACATGTACCATACTTATGGTACTGGCACGTTTAACTAAACTAAAATGAATTTAATGAACATGACTTGGTTGCTGCAATAGTGATTGTGACTGCCATCTCTGAGATGTCTCAATCCTATATAATACCCTTTTGACTTTTAAGTTACAGATTGACAGTTGTGATCTTAATTACCTTAGATTTTCTTTACTTTCTAATTAAAACATGGATTGTGCTTTACATTGAGTTTGTTAATTTATGTTATTTTTACCTTCACTGCAGCGCCTGATATTATAGAGATTCTTTTTATTATGATTCATAATAAAAAAAAATTAAATAAAGTGTTCAAACTCATATTATAAGCCAGGAATAATAAATCACTTTATAATTCAAGGCTTACGGTATAGACTAACTGTTGGCGGTATAGATCTTTAATATTAGAAAAGAGAGAGGTGGATATATATCTCATTTACCGAAATGGATCAAGTTTCTGTAGCAATGTAACATTTCAACCCTTTGTCTTAAGTACAATCTTTTGTTTGAGATTTTTTTTACTACTCACTAGCACAGTCAATACCAATATCCATAAATTCTTGTCTAAATTCCAGACCTGCCATTGAACTTTATGAACTATGTCCATGCTCTGAGTTGTGATTCCTGCTAAGGAATTTAACCTTTGATGCCAGGGTCTAGGGAACTAAAAAAAAATGGTCTTGCTGCTCCCTGTTATGTATATCTTTACTATGACCATACATCATCACCATTTCTCTTACAATCAGAATTTTACCGGAAAAAAGCTGCAGCTCCGTTTTATTTTCTGTTCTTGTAACTTGGTTCAATATGTGCTCCTGTCAGGAGAGTGCCGAAGCTTTGAAATACATAAGCAACACTATTATCAGGAGTTTATTAATGGATCATTGCAGGATGTGAACTGATAAGTTGATTGGCTTGTTGAGGATTAATGTTTATTCTAATGAGGGGGAAAAAAATGAGGGAAAGGAGAAGCCCTCACAAAAATCTGGCAAACAAATTTCACCACTGATCTATGACTGGAAACTGGCTATAGGCTAATAAGTCATAGTTTAGGCCTGGCAAGACAAATCAACTCCATGTAACAAAATAATAATAGGGAAAAGAGACAGGAAGTAGTCAAAAGGGACAGGTAAAGAGACGGGAGGTATGGATAGATGTACCAGATAATTTGCTTACTATTACAAATAGAGGATCGGTGAATACATTGCCTTAGAATCGCCATAAAAAGATCCAGTCCCTATTATATTAAGATGTTGGAAGATGCCGGACGTCCTCTGTCAAGCATGGTGGAGTTAATGTGATGGTCTGGGTTTGCTTTGCTGCTGGTAAAGTGGGAGATTTGTACAAGGTCAAAGGGATCTTGAATAAGGGAGGCTATCACTCCATTTTGCAATGCCATGCCAAATTGGAGCCAATTTCATCCTACAAGAGGACAATCGCCTCCAAATTACACATGAACTAGTAAGGGAAGAAGCAGCAGCTGGTATCTATCAGTAATGGAGGGGTCAGCTCAGTCACCAGATCTCAACCCCATTGAGCTGTAGTGGGAGCAGCTTGACTATATGGTATTCAAAAAGTGCCCATCAAGCCAATCCATCTTGTGGGAGGGGCTTCTGGAAGCATGGGGTGAAATTTCTCCAGATTAACGTAGCAAATTGACAGCTAGAGGCCATAGGTCTGCAATGCTGTAATTTGAATTAAGTTTGAAGGAGAAAATTTGTATTTCAAATGAAAAATAACATATTTCAACTTTGTCAATGTCTGGACTATATTTACTATTCATTTTGCAGCTCATTTGAATAAAAATATAAGTGTTAGTTTTCATGAAAAACACAAAATTGTATGGGTGACCTCAATAATATATATACCGTATATACTCGAGTATAAGCCGACCCGAGTATAAGCTAAGGCAACTAATTTTAACACAAAAAACTGGCCAAAGTCGAATACAAGTCTAGGATGGGAAATGCAGCCGCGACTCTATAATAAAATGTCCAGTAGTCTCCCTTCATCAATAAAATGTCCACATCAGCACCTCCAATTAACAAAATGTCCACAACAGCACCTCCAATTAACAAAATGTCCAGTATAGTGCCTCTATTAATATAATATCAAACAGAGTGCCCCCACAGATGTACCGTACAACAGAGTGCCCCCACAAAAGTTAGCACTCACCATCAGGCGCTTTCCCCCAGAGTCCTCTTTTCCCCCCAGCAGCAGGCCCTCAGCTTCCCTGCTGGGCTGGCAGACGCACCTCTATGCGATCTGCCAGTAGACAAACTATGACGTCAGCAGGCTGCGACACTGCCGCATGTTAGCATATATGAGAGGAGGAGGCGGCACTCACCGAGTATGTGAAACTACTTCTTTTATTCAAAGGACGGTGCAATACAGGGGAAACATTGGAGCCAGACGGCGATGGGCCGTTTCGCACTCACTAGCACATCTTCAAGCCGTTGACTGCAGCATGTAGGTTTCTCTGCTGGCAGAACCAGAAGAAATGCTGTGGAGATTAGAGGACACCGGGGGATAGCACCGGTGGGTGAGAACAAACAATTTTTTGGATATACCTGAGTAAAAGCAGAGGGGGTATTTTCAGCACAAAAATTTCGGCTTATACTCAAGTAATTACGATATACACTCACCGGCCCCTTTATTAGGTACACCTGTCCAACTGCTCGTTAACACTTAATTTCTAATCAGCCAATCACATGGCGGCAACTCAGTGCATTTAGGCATGTAGACATGTCAGACAATCTCTGCAGTTCATACCGAGCATCAGTATGGAAGAAAGGTGATTTGATGCCTTTGAACGTGCATTTTGTTGGTGCCAGAAGTGCTGGTCTGAGTATTTCGAAACTGCTGATCTACTGGGATTTTCACGTCAAAACTCTAGGGTTTACAAAATGGTCAAAAAAAAAACATCCAGTTGCGGCAGTTCTGTGGGCAGAAATGCCTTGTTGATGCCAGAGGAGAATTGGCAGACTGGTTTGAGCTGATAGAAAGGCAACAGTTACAACCAGGTAGGCAGAAGAGCATCTCTGAACGCACAGTACGTCGAACTTTGAGGCAGATGGGCTACAGCAGCAGAAGACCAACCGGTGCCACTCCTTTCGGCTAAGAACAGGAAACATGCACACTTTGCACAAGCTCATCGAATGAACAGTAGAAGATTGGAAAAATGTGCCTGGTCTGATAGTCTCGATTTCTGCTGCGACATTCGGATGGTAAATCAAATTTGGCGTCAACACATGAAGCATGGATCCATCCTGCATTGTATCAACGATTCAGGCTGGGTGTGTCATGGTGTGGGGGAATATTTCTTGGCACTCTTGGGCCCCTTGGTACCAATTGAGCATCGTTGCAACGCCAAAGCCTACCTGAGTATTGTTGCTGACCATGTCCATCCCTTTATGACCACAATGTACCCAACATCTGATGGCTACTTTCAGCAGGATAATGCGCCATGTCATAAAGCTGGAATCATCTCAGACTGGTTTCTTGAACATGACAATGGGTTCACTGTACTCAAATGGCCTCCACAGTCACCAGATCTCAATCCAATAGAGCATCTTTGGGATGTGGTGGAACGAGATATTCGCATCATGGATGTGCAGCCGACAAATCTGCGGCAACTGTGTGATGCCATCTTGTCAATTGGACCAAAATCTCTGAGGAATGCTCCAGGCACCTTTTTGAATCTATGCCACGAAGAATTGAGGCAGTTCTGAAGGCAAAAGGGGGTCCAACCCGTTACTGACATGGTGTACCTAATAAAGTGGCCGGTGACTGTATACAGTACAGAACAAATGAACACAGAACACACCGAGTGCTCATAACTATGAATTAACACACAAAGAAAGTCCAAGCAGCAAAACCTTCAGAGAAAAAGAAAAAGAAATTGGGTGGCAGGCAACCTAGGACCGGGCCTCAGGTCCTCCAGTAATATATAAGAAGCGGGCACACTCCGTTGTAGATAATAAAAAGTGTCTTATTCCATAGTGAGCAACTGTGACAGCGACGTTTCGGGCTCTGCAAGAGCCTTTCTCAAGCCCTGAATTAACACATGTAGAATTATATATTCTTTTTTTTTAAAAAGGTGAAAATATTCTTATATTCTAGGTTCTTCAAGTAGCCACGTTTCGCTTGATTACTGCTTTCACACTCTTGTTGGCATTTTCTTGATGAGCTTCAAGAGGTAGTCACGAAAAGGTTTTCACATGCCAGGTGGGCTCTGTCAAGTTTAATAGTGGGATTTCTTTCCTTATAAATGCGGTTGGGACCATCATTTTTTGTTTGCACGATCGGGTTGATACACAGCTGATAGACGAATAGACTGTAGAATTTTGTTTATAACTAGAAAAAGCTAGTAAAGAAAAATGAGTGGCCATCATTCCTTTAGAAATGAAGGTCATCAGTCCGAAAAATTGGGAAAACTTTGAAAGTTTCCTCAAAGAAACTGGCTCACACGAGGAATTCCCAGGAAGAAACTAAAAGACAAATCTGCTGCAGAGATAGTTCATACGAGCCAAAGCCCTCAGAAATCACAGGTTAACAGCAAGCTCAAATTAGAAAATTAGAGACCAAGTCAATGCCCAAAGAGTTCTAGCAGCAGACACTCTTCTAGAACAACTGGTAAGAGGAGACTATGACACGCCTTCATGGTAATAGCTACCTAGAATCCACTGCTAACAACAGGCAATGAGCACAAGAGACTTTTTTGGCTAAAGAACACAAGGAGTGGACATTAGAAACACAGACACAGAATATGTGATTTGCCGATTTAGATCTTGGTTCAACCAGCGTGAAATGGTGAGCGAATAGACTCTGCATGCCTGGTTCCCCCGTGAAGCATGGATGAGTTAGTGCGATGATTGGGGGGGGTGCTTTGCTGTGACATGGTATTTTTTGGAATTTAAGGTAACGGAACCAGCATGGTTCCCACAGCATCTTCACAGCAGCATGCTATTCCACCTGGTTTGCGTTTAGTTGGACAATCATTTATTTTAACAGGACAATGACCCCAAACACAGCTCCAGGCTGTTTAAGGGATATTTGACCAAGAAGAATGATGGGGTGCTACAACCCAATGACCTGCCTCCATGTCCACCAGACCTGAAACCAATGAAGATGGTTTGGGATGAGTTGGACAGGTAAGCAAAAAGGCCACAAGTCCTAAGCATCTCTGGGGACTCCTTCAAGACATTGAAAACACCATGTCAGACTACCTCTTAAGCTCATCCAGAGAATGCAAGAGTTGCAAAGCAGTAATTAAAGCAAGAGTGGCTCTTAAACAACCTAGACACGGTGGCGAACCTATGACACAGGTGCCAGATGAGACATTTTTGGTACACGCAGACCATCACCCCAGGACAAGTTCACCAAATAGGGCCAAATCCCGCCAAATCTTGCACCCGATAAAGTATCTTCACAGCATTGGTGAGTGCCGCTTATCTTTTCTTTTATTACTGGACATTTTTCGGACTGCATGCTAATACCAGCAGAGCACCACCAGCCGTGTACTACTGAAGGATTTTTTTGTGCCCGGAGTCCCACCACGGCTATTACATTGCCCCGGTTGTGATTTAAGGTATGATCCTTAGAACTGGATAGTGCCAAGTGTCTCTTTCTATTGCCTTCATAAGTTCTATTACAAGCGCGCGTTCGGTAAGTGGTTAGGCTCTAACAGGTATCTTTTGTATTACAAAGCACACCTGTCACTATTTCTGTGATCGGGCAGACAAATCATGGCGTTTAACCTGTTAAGTTACTGTGGTAAAACCCAACCATTTCCCATAAAGTGCTGTCAATAGGGAATGCCCATGATGTTATCACTATATACATTTGGTATCCACGTGATCATACTGACCTATAGAATAAAGGGGATGTGTTATACTGGACTACATAAAGCTGTAAATGCAACCGGCTAGAAAATCATCAACTGCGTGTTCATCATATTTTCACCTCTAATGGTATTTTTTTCCAGCATCCCAGCATTTTTTTTACATAGCACAGAATATAAAATGATACCACTTGTAAGTACAATTTGTTTTACAGATAACAAGCCATCATACAATGAAACATTAAGTTATGGCTTTTGGAATGCAGGAATTGAAAAATGGAAATTCAAAAACAAAAATGGCCTGGCCCTTAAGGGGTTATCACAATCATAATTGTGCCAATCTTCCCCTAATTTAGAGAGCTATGGTTGAAGAAAAAAGTGTTAAATCGTCAATCTGTCTATACCAATGAAAGATTTCATTCAAGTAAAATTTTCCCGGTTTTGCTGTTACCCACTTTCCCTCAAAGTACTATTCACTGCTGCACCAACAAATTATTGATTACCAGATGTATCTTTCTTCTTAAAATAGTTACCGCGTTTCATACAAATACAAAGAAATGTAATACATTTATACAGCCAAAATCTAAATAGACTCGGCATTTATATCAAGTTCGGTATTTAACTTATTTATTCAAGGCACGAGTTAAGCTCATGTTCCCCTGACTGACAATTTACACATTTACCTTTGGTCCTCAAATCAATAAAATATCTATTTATCAAAATGTGTTACAAGCTATAAAAACAAAGTTTTACAATGTTTACATAAAGTGTTATATCCTGCAAAGTATTAGAACACGTTTTCCTCTGAGGCCAAGACGCAAAGTATAGAAACTGGCGGTCCCCACTTAACTCCTTAAAGGGGTATTCCAGGAATCAGCATAATTCATATACAAGTGGGCGCCTCAACAATAGAAGCTAGTAGTGTAATTAGTTGTTATTTAAATTTGCTCCCCTTAAAAGAAAATGCTGGTGACTAGACTGTAAAAGAATTAAAATGCTACCGGCCCTTAATCATTCCATTAATTTCCTCCGCACGGTCCGTCGCAGAAAAGAAGATGGCCGCTGGTCACATGTCCACATCACATGTCCGTTACTGCCTGGGCAGGACATGTGATCACCACTATTTGGCTGTAGTCGGTTTGGTTGTAGTGAATCCAGTATGATGCCATGTTTGTGTGTGGCAGTTAACACTCATACCATGGTAACAAGCAAGAAAACCTGTTATGATCACACTGGGACAGAGCATAAGTGGTAGGAGGAGTTACTGAGAACTAAAGGATCATGGAACTTGTAGTTTCCAGTGGCAGCCATCTTAGTGATACTCCACCTACTTTAGAGAGGCCATAAATTTTGTAAATCATAAAATCATATTATTTTAGCTCCTTTTGTGACTAATGACATTGAGTATTGTTACATTCATTTATTTATATCATCAAGGGTTTTTTGTGTCAGACGTTCATCATATTCCCGAATACCCCTTTAAGAGCGCAGCCTTAAGCGAAGACTCCTTTAAAAAAAAAAAAATTGACCAGTGTCTTCTCCTCTGGTAATCACTTTTCAAGGACCTATTTTTTAATTCCATTTTTCACTCCACCCCCCAAATCAAAATTCTATAACTTTTTTTTTTTAACACGTAAAGAGCTGTTTGATGGCTTGTTTTACTGAGTAACAAATTGCACTTCATAGTGACATTATTTATTTCCATACCTTTACTAGAAGCGGGAAAAAAATACCAAAAGCATGAAATTGGTGAAAAAACACATTTGCGACATTTTCTAGTGGGCTTTTTTTAACAGCTTTCACTGTGCGCCCCAAATGACGTCTACTTTATTCTTTGGTCAATGCGATCACGGGATAACAAATTTGTATTGCTTTATAATGGGTGAATTTTTAATATTTTCAAAATGGCAAAAAGTGACATTTTCAAATTCAGGCGCTATTTTCTCTTACAGGTTTAAACCAGTAAAAAAAAAATTATCATATTTTGATAGATCGGGCATTTTTGGACGTTGTATTTTGTTGGTAGTATCATTTGGGTGATCAGTTTTCTTTTTTGGGGGTAAAAATTCTATAATTTTTATTGGTCTTATTTTTATCTCCATAATTTGTTTTTAAGTTTCCATAATTTTTACAGATGTGAAAAGGTTTAATTTTAGTAGCCACTTCGAGATTTCCAGAGATGTAAAAAAGGCTAAATTTTTGTGTACCAATTATTTTGGAAGTGCCCTATAGGGCTTAGTACTATATAACCACACAGGTAGCACCATTTTTTGAACCTAACATTACAAACTGTTGAAATCACATTTGAGATGTCGGTTAACCCTTTGTTTCTTTAACAAAAATGGATTGAAATATTGAAATTTCAATTTTTGAATACGATTTTTCTTATTTTAGCCCTAAAATGGACATTTAGAAGATTTAAAATAATATCACTCCCAAATGTTTGCCCTGCTTCTTCCAAGTCGGAATACCAACATGTGGATGTAACAGCTGATTTGTCGCACAGCGATGTCCAGAACATATAGTCTCTATTGATTTTTGGCAAAGACCCCCAAAAACATGATGTGGGTTCCCTAGGTACGGCAATACCCCATGTGTGGAAATATATACACAATCTTGCATGTAAACCCTGGTTTCTTGGGCACCGTTTTTACAGGCATCCCCTACTTAAGAACACCCACAACCACTTACAGAACCCATACTTACAGACAGACCCCTCTGACCTCTGGTGAAGCTTTCTGAATGCTTTACTTTAGTCCCAGATTGCAATAATCAGCTGTAAAGTGTCTACATATGAACTTATTGATAATCCTTGGTCCCATTACAGCAAAAAATGTTTAAACTCCAATTGTCACAGGGCCCAAATTTTTTTTGTCTGATCTACAATTATAAAATATACAGTTTCGACTTACATACAAATTCAACTTAAAACAAATCTTGTATGTAACCCGGGGACTGCCTGCATTATGTTTTCTTTTGGAGCATACCCTGCACCTCTTCTGTTCCTTCCCTGGCGGGCAGTTGGAGAACTTCTCCTGGAAAGTCTGCCCTGTACAATGCTGAGTGGCCTCACTTCCAGACATACTACACTCGCTCCTTAGTGGTCTCTAAAAATCAACGGCTTGACTACCACCTCTAGAAATTCCAGCAAGTCCCCCTCTGGCCGCACATCGATGTAACACGTAAGCTTTATGGAGACCACTGCATGATGTGCACGGCCACCTCTTATACCATACCCATGACGTATAATGGCTGAAGTACCTGGTCCACACAATCCACCCCTCCCACGTACCTATTAGATAATCCAAATACAGATCGGGCTTCTGTACGGGTACAACACAGAAAAACGCCTGCTCCTCTGTGTCACGCCTGCTTCTCCCATCCACGCATGCTCCTCCACGCTACTACTTACTACGCCTACAGATCGCACTTAAAAGTGCGATTGTTGGGATAGGGAAAACAGACAATTGGGGGTATCGTGTGTTTTTGGCTACAGTAAAGGGTACTAGCATAACTCTCTCCAACATCATCAATCACAAATAGCAATGTTGGAGAGCATTGATCTAGATAGAGCTGCCCCAAAATCCCAAAACTGGCCAATGGCGATGATAATGTCAGATTGGTCCTGTGATGTCATCATAGAGGGTGTTTGGCCTGCGATGCAGCATCTCCACCGAGTGTCACCCTGTCTTCGGTCGTAAAAGACCCCTGGTGGACATTTTCATTTTTTTTTTCCATTTTACTCATTTAAGTTTCCCCTATACTCGGCATCATATAGGAGCCTCAGTTACAGGGGAAATGACAACCTGTGGCTGGTGTACTGTGTCTCATTAGACCGCAGCTCTGTTTAATCCCTCCCTTTAACCCTGTGTCACGTGACCGCCAACTCTATGCGGCGGCCGCAACGGCTCTGCTCCTCTGTGCAGCGCGCTCATTCAGCGGGATGCATCAAAAGCAGAGAAGAGAAGAGGTAACTAACTCCATCTCCTTTGGGTTTCCGGGTGCCTCTGACATCCAGAAACGGTCCTCCTCCTCCCGCCTAATTGCATGCTGTAAACTGCACGACGTCTAAGACTCTGCAGACTCCGACCTGCGCCCTCTCATTAAAGTCAACGGTTAAAGAACACCCCGACCGTAGTTACATATGGACACCTAAAGCAACTGGACCTCTGATAAAGACTCTGGTAGCGGATAGTTATCTACTGTTACTTTCATCACTTAATGATCAACTGTAAGGGTCTAAATTAGAGCTTTATGATAATCCTGTTGACAGCCCAAATTTATGACATTTTATTGAACTGGTTTTAACAAAATACTTTTTCTCTGGAGTTACAATTCAAAATATACCACTTCCAAAGTACGTTCAAATCCAGTTTAAGAAAACCTATAGACCATTTATGCACGTAGTCCTGGGACTGCCTGTACAAGTTCCCATCGTTTAAAGAGGTTTTTCAAATGGGTTTCAGCTTTTAGTAGTTTCTCTCATTTATTACTAAAAAAGCAAACTTATATGATTTTTACAGTGCGCCTCTCAGTAATAGGTCACTAACTTTCTTTTCAACAGACATGTTTGTAAAATATGAAAAATGACTTAGGCAAGATACATTCTCTTGACACATTCTACAACAGGTCAGAAACCCTGCTGTGTTGTCAGGAAATAGCACAAACTACATGAAGTAAAAAATATCATAATGGAGTCCTTGAGGATTCCTTGATGTCCATTTGTAAGTAGACCTCTCATTGCCAGCATGTTTCAAAAACAAGTGATTACATCTATGGCTCAAAGAAACCAGTCTGGGGATGAAGAAACCAAATGGTAGAAGCTGTTGTAGTGCATACCACAAGGCAGATGGAGTCAGTTGAGCGCAGGTTTTCTACTGAATATATCTCGCTATCACTATATTACAAATTTCTCTCCAAATGAAGACAAGGCCTCTCAAGATCCAAAACTAGATGAACGTCTACATTGCTACTACTCCTTCTGATTAACCCAATTACATAGAAGGGCTTATTTTCCAGAGCTCAACCAACTACAATTAGGAACCAACATATCAAAGTTTTCTATTCCTCATCAAATCACCAAACTAGGGATGCCACTTTACCGCATTTTATTGTAATGTGTGTGTTTAAGTGTGGGGCAGGTATTGGGTAATTTTTCAATATACGCTTATTAAATATTTCTGCACCGCTTGCTGAAATGTTAGTTAAGCCTCCTGGTTCAGAAATATTTTTTAATTCAAAGCTACATTCCAGCCATAAAAGTGCATTGGGTGTCATGAGCCCTTGACCAATCTCCCTTCCAGGAACTCATGACAGCATGCATAAATTGAAACTTAAGGTCCTGGAAGATATGGAGAGTTAGATCTAGAATCGGTTCTAAGTTTAATTTTAAATAGACCCTTAGGAGTATAATTTACCTGGTGAATGAAATTAAATTGTACTATCTTATGATTCCAAAGACTGTGAGGACAATCCAATTCCTTATACACAATTCCAATCCTCTACTGATTCCCTTCCATATTTCCTCCCACTTCTATGCATTTGTTCCTTGAGGGATGGACCCCCCCTTTCACAAACCCGTGCATTAATATATTTATACATCTGCGAAGTCACCTTCCTCTTTGTACTCGTGATATAATCAAAATTCTATCCTATAACAGTTTTTTTTAATGGCGATCACGTCTGGGTTCAATAATGATTTACTTTTTTTTTCTATGGGTTGTTATGGACCGTGATACTATATATGGTGGGTTTTTTGTTAAATTTAGACTTTTTTTTGGGTTATATGTCTCTTATATTTTTAGGGCTTATGGGCATCTTAGTGATTATTTTTTTATGAAAACATGCTTTTTTTTTTAACTTTTTTATCTATTTCCACACTGGGACTGACACACGCATGATCTGATAATATCCTGCAATACTCCTGTATTGCTGGCGTGGCACTCTGCCAGTAAGATGACGTCACAGACGCCATCTTACTATTAAGTGCATCTCTGGGGTCCCGATCGCCCCCACCACAAATATTAGATGCTCGCTGTACTTCAGCATTAGGTGCCGCTGCACTTCAATTGTTTTCTAATCCCCAGCACCACTTAGATTAAAAATTTCACACACTCAAACGCCCCCTGACGATGTTCGCCATAGATATGGCTCTTCAGGGTTAACGATACTACGGGTTCTGTCAGGCTGTATACTACAGGGGTCTGTCAGGCTGTATACTTCAGGGGTCTGTCAGGCTGTATACTACAGGGGTCTGTCAGGCTGTATACTACAAGGGTCTGTCAGGCTGTATACTACAGGGGTCTGTCAGGCTGTATACTACCGGTTCTGTGGCTTATAGCTAAGGGTCTGCTCAGGCTGTATACTCAGGGGTCTGTCAGGCTTATACTACAGGGGTCTGTCAGCTGTATACTACAAGGGGTCTGTCAGGCTGTATACTACAGGGGTCTGTCAGGCTGTATACACAGGGGGTCTTCGAGCTTATACTACGGGGTCCTGTCAGGCTGTATACTAGGGGTCTTCAGGCTGTATACTCAGAGGGTCTGGGGCTGTATACTACAGGGGTCTGTCAGGCTGTATACTACAGGGGTCTGTCGGCGTGTATACTACAGGGGTCTGTTCCAGCGTAAATACACGGGGTCTGTCAGGCTTATACTACAGGGTCTGTCAGTGGCTGTATACTACAGGGTCTGTCAGCTGTATCTACAGGGTCTGTCAGGCCTGTAGTACTACAGGGGTTCTGTCCAGGCTGTATACACAGGGGTCTGTCAGGCTGTATACTACAGGAGTCTGTCAGGCTGTATACTACAGGGGTCTGTCGGCTGATCTACGGGGTCTGTCAGGCTGATCTACAGGGCCTGTCAGGCTGTATACTACAGGGGGCTGGCTGGCTGTATACTACAGGGGGCTGGCTGGCTGTATACTACAGGGGGCTGGCTGGCTGTATACTACAGGGGGCTGGCTGTGTACTACTTGGTGCTGGCAGGCTGTATACTACTGGGGGCTGACAGGCAGTATACTACAGGGGGCATCGCTTGCTATATACTAAGTAGTCTGTGACCAATGCTTTTCCCACCCTTGGCTTATACACGAGTCAAAAGAATTATCCAGTTTTTTCGGCTTAAACTAGGGTCGGCTTATACTCAATTATATATGGTGTATATGTCTACTTTGTGCCATTTTATTTCATTAGAATGTCATAGGAGGCTAACATTTACAGGCCTCTAGTATAAGGTCTATTTATTAGAGACTTCCCTTGATTTTCACATATACCATGCACGACTTACCAATCAGATTGTATTGTATGTTTATACAATACCCGTTATCTTTAAAATTAATGTAAATCCGTTTAAGCATCGAAAAAGAAATAGAAGAAAATGGAGGTTCTAAAGGAATTTACAAATTTTGACAATAAAATTTTTATTTAGCCCTAAAATGTATGTGCTCATGCAGGATAAAATTAGAAAACACAGTTTCTCTTGAGTATGGCAAAACCTCCCATGTTAATGTAAACCACTTTATGGGAACAGAATGCAGAAGGGAAGGAGCACCATTACACTTTTTGAGGGCAAATTTCAGGCGCTATGTTGCTTTTCCTGAGCCTATAACATACCATAACAAGAGATACCCCTAAAAAGTGACCCAATTTAAAAACTAAACCCCTCAAGGAGTATAGAAACACTTTTATGGTGGCTATAGCCCATTTATGTTCTGTCAGTACTATTATGGTGACATCCCATTATATTGCTTTTTAATGTTTGAATAATTTTGCTGAATAAAAACGCATTTAGAGAGAATAATCACTTGTATTTCCATTGCAGTCTTCTAAGAGGCATAACATTTATACACTCACCGGCCACTTTATTAGGTACACCTGTCCAACTGCTCGTTAACACTTAATTTCTAATCCGCCAATCACATGGCGGCAACTCAGTGCATGTAGGCAGGTAGACATGGTCAAGACAATCTCCTGCCGTTTCAACCGAGCATCATATGGGAAGAAAGGTGATTTGAGTGCCTTTGAACGTGGCAGGGTTGTTGGTGCCAAAGGGCTGGTCTGAGTATTTCAAAACTGCTGATTCTACCTGGGTTTTCACGCACACACCATCTCTAGGGTTTACAGAGAATGGTCCGAAAAGAAAAACATCCAGTGAGCGGCAGTTCTGTGGGAAATGCCTTGTTGATGCCAAAGGTCAGAGGAATGGGCACTGGTTTGAGCTGATAGAAAGGCAACAGTTACAACCAAGGTAGGCAGAAGAGCATCTCTGAACGCCCAGTACGTCGAACTTTGAGGCAGATGGGCTACAGCAGCAGAAGACCACACCGGGTGCCACTCCTTTCGGCTAAGAACAAGAAACAGGCTACAATTTGCACAAGCTCATCGAAATTGGACAGTAGAAGATTGGAAAAATGTTGCCTGGTCTGATGAGTCTCGATTTCTGCTGCGACATTCGGATGGTAGGGTCAGAATTTGGCGTCAACAACATGAAAGCATGGATCCATCCTGCATTGTATCAACGATTCAGGCTGGTGGTGTCATGGTGTGGGGAATATTTTCTTGGCACTCTTTGGGCCCCTTGGTACCAATTGAGCATCGTTGCAATGCCACAGCCTGTCTTATATTCTAGGTTCTTCAAAGTAGCCACGTTTCGCTTTGATTACTGCTTTGCACATTCTTGGTTGGCATTTTCTTGATGAGCTTCAAGAGGTAGTCACAGAAAAGGTTTTCACATGCCAGGTGGGCTCTGTCAAGTTTAATAAGTGGGATTTCTTTCCTTATAAATGCGGTTGGGACCATCAGTTGTGTTGTGCACGAGTCGGGTTGATACACAGCTGATAGACTGAATAGACTGTTAGAATTTGTATTATAACTAGAAAAAAGCAGCTAAGTAAAGAAAAATGAGTGGCCATCATTCCTTTAAGAAATGAAGGTCAGTCAGTCCGAAAAATTGGGAAAACTTTGAAAGTTTCCTCAAAGAAACTGGCTCACACGAGGAATATCCCAGGAAAGGAAGACTAAAAGACAAATCTGCTGCAGAGGATAAGTTCATACGAGCCGAAAGCCTCAGAAATCACAGGTTAACAGCAGCTCAAATTAGAGACCAAGTCAATGCCACAAAGAGTTCTAGCAGCAGACACTTCTCTAGAACAACTGGTAAGAGGAGACTATGAGCAGCAGCCTTCATGGTAAATTAGCTACTAGGAATCCACTGCTAACAACAGGCAATGAGCACAAGAGACTTTTTTGGGCTAAAGAACACAAGGAATGGACATTAGAACACAGAACACAGAATATGTGATTTGGCCTGATTTGAGATCTTTGGTTCCAACCAGCGTGAAATGGTGAGCGAATAGACTCTGCATGCCTGGTTCCCACCGTGAAGCATGGATGAGTTAGTGCGATGATGTGGGGGTGCTTTGCTGGTGACACTGGGTATTTATTTGGAATTTAAGGTACACTGAACCAGCATGGTTACCACAGCATCTTACAGCAGCATGCTATTCCACCTGGTTTGCGTTTAGTTGGACAATCATTTATTTTTCAACAGGACAATGACCCCAAACACAGCTCCAGGCTGTTTAAGGGATATTTGACCAAGAAGGAGAGTGATGGGGTGCTACACCAGATGACCTGGCCTCCATAGTCACCAGACCTGAAACCAATGAAGATGGTTTGGGATGAGTTGGACAGAGTGTAAGCAAAAAGGCCAACAAGTCCTAAGCATCTCTGGGGACTCCTTCAAGACAATTGAAACACCATGTCAAGTGACTACCTCTTAAAGCTCATCCAGAGAATGCAAGAGTGTGCAAAGCAGTAATTAAAGCAAGAGGTGGCTACTTTAAACAACCTAGAACAGCGGTGGCGAACCTATGACACAGGTGCCAGATGAGACATTTTTGTGGACACGCAGACCATCACCCCAGGACAGAGTTCACCAAATAGGGCCAAATCCGCCAAATCTTATGCACCCGGATAAAGTATCTTCACAGCATTGGTGAGTGCCGCTTATCTTTTCTTCTTTTACTGGACATTTTCTGGACTGCATGCTAATACCAGCAGAGCACCACCAGCCGTGATACAACTGAAGGATTTTTTGTGCCGGAGTCCACCACGGCTATTAGCATTGCCCCGGTTGTGATTTAAGGTATGATCCTTAGAACTGGATAGTGCCAAGTGTCTCTTTCTATTGCCTTCATAAGTTCTATTACAGCGCGCGTCGGTAAGTGGTTAGGCTCTAACAGGTATCTTTTGTATTACAAAGCAGACACCTGTCACTAATTTCTGTGATCGGGCAGACAAAAATCATGGCAGTTAACCTGTTAAGTACTGTGGTAAAACCCAACCATTTCGCCATAAAAGTTGCTGTCAATAGGGAATGCCCATGATGTTATCACTATATACATTTGGTATCCACGTGATCATACTGACCTATAGAATAAAGGGGATGTGTTATCTGGACTACATAAAGCTGTAAATGCAAAGCCTGCTAGAAAATGCATCAACTGCGTGTTTCATCATTTTCACCTCTAATGGTATTTTTTTCCAGCATCCCAGCATTTTTTTTACATAGCACAGAATATAAAATGATACCACTAGTAAGTACAATTTGTTTTACAGATAACAAGCCATCATACAATGGAAACATTAAGTTATGGCTTTTGGAATGCAGGAAGTGAAAAATGGAAATGCAAAAACTAAAAATGGCCTGGTCCTTAAGGGGTTAATCACAATCATAATTGTGCCAATCTTCCCCTAATTTTAGAGAGCTATGGTTGAAGAAAAAATGTTAAATCGTCAATCTGTCATGACCAATGAAAGATTTCATTCAAGTAAAATTTTCCCGGTTGTGCTGTTAACCACTTTCCCTCAAAGTACTATTCACTGCTGCACCAACAAATTACTGATTACCAGAATGTATGCTTTCATTCTTAAAATAGTTACAGCTTTCATACAAATAACAGAAGAAATGTAAGATACATTTTACAGCCAAAATCTAAATAGACATCGGCATTTATATCAAGTTACGGTATTTTACTTATTTATTCAAGGCACGAGTTAAGCTCATGTTCCCCTGACTGACAAATTTTACACATTTACCTTTGGTATCTCAAAATCAAATAAAATATCATGTTATCAAAATGTGTTACAAGCTATGAAAAACAAAAGTTTTTACAATGTTTACATAAAGTGTTATATCCTGCAAAGTATTAGAACAGAGTTTTCCTCTGAGGCCAAGACAGCAAAGTATAGAAACTGGCGGTCCCCAACTTAACTCCTTAAAGGGGTATTCCAGGAATCAGCATAATTCATATACAAGTGGGCACTCAAAATAGAAGCTAATGTGTAATTAGTTGTTATTTAAAATTTTGCTCCCCTTAAAAGAAAATGCTGGTGACATAGACTGTAATGAAGAATTAAAATGCTACCGGCCCTTTAATCAGTCCATTAATTTCCTCCGCACGGTCCGTCGCAGAAAAGAAGATGGCCGCTGGTCACATGTCCACATCACATGTCCTGTACCTGCCTGGGCAGGACATGTGATCACCACTAGTTTGGCTGTAGTCGGTTGGTTGCAGTGAATCCAGTATGGCCAGTGTTGTGGTGATGGCAGTTACACATCATTACCATGGTAACAGAGCAAGAAAACCTGTTAGATCATCACTGGGAGCAGAGCATAAGTGGTAGGAGGAGTTACTGAGAACTAAAGGATCATGGAACTTGTAGTTTCCAGTGGCAGCCATCTTAGTGATAACTCCACCTACTTTAGAGAGGCCATAAATTTTGTAAATCATAAAATCATATTATTTTAGCTCCGTTTTGTGACTAATGACATTGAGTATTGTTACATTCATTTATTTATATCATCAAGGGTTTTTGTGTCAGACGTTCATATTCCCGGAATACCCCTTTAAGGACGCAGCCTGTAAGCGAAGACTCCTTTTAAAAAAAAAAAAATTGACCAGTGTCTTCTCCTCTGGTAATCACTTTTCAAGGACCTATTTTTTCATTTCCATTTTTCACTCCCCACAATCAAAATTCTATAACTTTTTTTTTTAACACGTAAAGAGCTGTTTGATGGCTTGTTTTCTGAGTAACAAATTGCACTTCATAGTGACAGTATTTAATATTCCATACCGTGTACTGAGAAGCGGGAAAAAAATACCAAAAGCAGTGAAATTGGTGAAAAAACACATTTGCGACATTTTCTAGTGGGCTTTTATTTTACAGCTTTCACTGTGCGCCCCAAATGACGTCTACTTTATTCTTTGGGTCAATGCGATCACGGGGATAACAAATTTGTATATGCTTTATAATGGTGAATTTTTAATATTTTTCAAAATGGCAAAAAAGTGACATTTTCAAATTCAGGCGCTATTTTCTCTTACAGGGTTAAACGCAGTAAAAAAAAAATTATCATATTTTGATAGATCGGGCATTTTTGGACGTTGTAGTTTATGTTGGTAGTATCATTTCGGTGATCAGTTTCTTTTTTTGGGGGGTAAAAATTCTATAATTTTTATTGGTCTTATTTTTATCTCCATAATTTGTTTTCAGTTTCCATTATTTTTACGGATGTGAAAAGGTTTAAATTTTTAGTAGCAACTTCCGAGATTTTCAAGAGATTGTAAAAAAGGCTAAATTTTTGGTGACCAATTCATTTGGAAGTGCCCTATAAGGGCTTATGTACTATATAACCACACAGGTAGCACCATTTTTTGAACCTAACATTACAAACTGTTGAAATCAGCATTTGAGATGTCTGTTAACCCTTTGTTTCTTTAACAAAAATGGATTGAAAATATTGAAATTTCAATTTTTGAATACGATTTTTCTTATTTAGCCCTAAAATGGACATTTAGAAGGAATTTAAAATAAATATACATCCCAAAATGTTTGCCCTGCTTCTTCCAAGTACGGCAATACCAGACATGTGGATGTCAACAGCTGATTTGTCGCACAGCGATGTCCAGAACATAGTTAGTGCTATTAGATGTTTGGCAAAGACCCCCAAAAACATGATGTGGGTTCTCCTAGGTACGGCAATACCCCATGTGTGGAAATAATATACACAATCTTGCATGTAAACCCTGGTTTCTTGGGGCACGTTTTTACAGGCAGTCCCCTACTTAAGAACACCCGACTTACAGATAACCCATACTTACAGACAGACCCCTCTGACCTCTGGTGAAGCTTTCTGAATGCTTTACTTTAGTCCCAGATTGCAATAATCAGCTGTAAAGTGTCTACAATGAAGCTTTATTGATAATCCTTGGTCCCATTACAGCAAAAAATGTTTAAACTCCAATTGTCACAGGGCCCCAAATTTTTTTTGTCTGGATCTACAATTATAAAATATACAGTTTCGACTTACATACAAATTCAACTTAAAAACAAATCTTGTATGTAACCCGGGGACTGCCTGCATTATGTTTCTTTTGGAGCATACCCTGCACCTCTTCTGTTCCTTCCCTGGCTGGCAGTTTGGAGAACTTCTCCTGGAAAGTGCTGCCCTGGTGCAATGCATGATGTGGCCTCACTTCCAGACATACTAGCACTCGCTCCTTAGTGGTCTCTAAAAATCAACTGCTTGACTACCACCTCTAGAAATTCCAGCAAAGTCCCCCTCTGGCCTGCACATCGATGTAACACGTAAGCTTTATGGAGTACCATCTGCATGATGTGCACGGCCAGCCTCTTATACCATACCCATGACGTTATATGGCTGAAGTACCTGGTCCGACAAATCCACCCCTCCCACGTACCTATTATAATCCAAAATACAGATCGGGCTTCTGTACTGGTACAACACAGAAAAACGCCTGCTCCTCTGTGTCACGCCTGCTTCTCCATGCCACGCATGCTCCTCCACGCTACTACTACTACTCCTAACAGATCGCACTTAAAAGTGCGATTGTTGGGGATAGGGAAAACAGACAATTGGGGGGTAATCGTGTGTTTTGGGCTACAGTAAAGGGTACTAGCATAACTCTCTCCAACATCATCAATCACAAAATAGCAATGTTGGAGAGCATTGATCTAGATAGAGCTGCCCCAAAATCCCAAAACTGGCCAATGGCGATGATGAATGTCAGATTGGTCCTGTGATGTCATCAGAGGGGTGTTGGCTGGCGATGTCACCCTGTCTCTCGGTCGTAAAAGACCCCTGGTGGACATTTTCATTTTTTTTCCATTTTACTTCATTTAAGTTTTCCCCTATAACTCAGGCATCTATAGGAGCCTCAGTTACAGGGGAAATGACAACCTGTGGCTGGTGTACTGTGTCTCATTAGACCCAGCAGCTCTGTTTAACCCTTTAAGACCCTGTAGTCACGTGACCGCCAACTCTATGGAGCCGGCGGCCGCAACGGCTCTGCTCCTCTGTGCAGCGCGCTCATTCAGCGGGATGCACAGAAGAGCAGAGAAGAGAGAAGAGGTAACTAACTCCATCTCCTTTGGGTTTCCGGGTGCCTCTGACATCCAGAAACCGGTCCTCCTCCCGCCCTAATTGCAGCTGTAAACTGCAACGACGTCTAAAGACTCTGCAGACTCCGGACCTGCGCCCGCTGACATCTAAAGTCAACGAGTTAAGAACACCCGACCGCTAGTTACATATGGACACCTAAAGCAACTGGACCTCTGATAAAGATCTCTGGATGCTGATAGTTATCTACTGTACTTTCTTCACTTAATGATCAACTGTAAGGTGTCTAAATTAGAGCTTTATTGATAATCCTTGTTGACAGCCCAAATTTATGAACATTCTATTGAACTGGGTTTAACAAAATACTTTTTCTGGAGTTACAATTACAAAATATACCACTTCCAAAGTACGTTCAAATCCAGGTTAAGAACAAACCTATAGACCTATTTTGCACGTAGTCCTGGGACTGCCTGTACAAGTTCCCATCGTTTAAAGAGGTTTTTCAAAATGGGTTTCAGCTTTTAGTTAGTTTCTCTCCATTTATTAATAAGAAAAGCAAACTTATATGATTTTTACAGTGCGCCTCTCAGTAAATAGGTCATAACTTTCTTTTCAACAGACATGTTGTAAAAATATGAAAAATAGACTTAGGCAAGAATACATTCTCTTGACACATTCTACAAGCAGGTCAGAAACCCTGCTGTGTTGTCAGGAAAATAGCACAAAATACATGAAGTAAAAAATATCATAATGGAGTCCTTGAGGATTCCTTGATGTCCATTTGTAAGTAGACCCTTCATTGCCAGCATGTTTCAAAAACAAGTGATTACATCTATGGCTCAAAGAAACCAGTCTGGGGATGAAGAAACCAAATGGTAGAAGCTGTTGTAGTGCATACACAAGGCAGAATGGAGTCAGTTGAGCGCAGGTTTATCTACTGCATATAATCTCGCTATCACTATATTACAAATTTCTCCAAATGAAGACAAGGCCTCTCAAGATCCAGAAACTTAGATGAACAGTCTACATTGCTACTCCTTCTGATTAACCCAATTACATAGAAGGGCTTATTTTCCAGAGCTCAACCAACTACAATTAGGAACCAACATATCAAAGTTTTCTATTCCTCATCAAAATCACCAAACTTAAGGGATGGCCACTTTACCGCATTTTATTGTAATGTGTGTGTTTAAGTGTGGGGCAGGGTATTGGGTAATTTTTCAATATACGCTTATTAATATTTCTGCACCACTTGCTTGAAATGTTAAGTTAAGCCTCCTGGTTCAGAAATATTTTTTTTAATTCAAAAGCTACTATTCCAGGCCATAAAATGTATGCATATGGAGTGTCATGAGCCCTTGACCAATCTCCCTTCCAGGAACTCATGACAGCATGCATAAATTGAAACTTAAGGTCCTGGAAGATCATGGAGAGTTAGATCTAGAATCGGTTCTAAGTTTAATTTTAAATAGACCCTTAGGAGTATAATTTAACTGGTGAATGAAATTAAATTGTACTATCTTATGATTCCAAGACTGTGAGGACAATCCAATTCCCTTATAACACAATTTCCAATCCTCTACTGATATTTCCCCCACTTCCATATGCAATTTGTTCCTTGAGGGATGGACCACCCCTTTCACAAACCCGTGCATTATATATTTATACATCTGCGAAGTCACCTTCCTCCTTGTACTCGTATTAATCAAAAATTCTATTCCTATTAACAGTTTTTTTTAATGGCGATCATCGTCTGGGTTCAATAATGATTTACTTTTTTTTCTATGGGTTGTTATGGACGCAGTGATACTATATATGTGGGTTTTTTGTTATAATTTAGACTTTTTTTTGGGTTATATGTCTCTTTATATGTTATAGGGCTTATGGGCATTCTTAGTGATTATTTTTTATTGAAAAACATGCTTTTTTTTTAACTTTTTTTATCTATTTCCACCATGGGACATGAACAAGCAATCATCTGATAATATCCTGCAATACTCATGTATTGCATAGGCTGGCACTCTGCCAGTAAGATGACGTCACAGACGCCATCTTACTTTAAGTGCATCTCTGGGGTCCCGATCGGCACCCCCGAAAATATTAGATGCCGCTGTACTTCAGCATTAGGTGCCGCTGCACTTCAATTTGTATTTCTAATCCACAGCACCACTTAGATTAAAATTTCACACACTCAAACAGCCCCCTGACATGTTTCGCCATGATATGGCGTCTTCAGGGGTTAACGATACTACAGGGGTCTGTCAGGCTGTATACTACAGGGGTCTGTCAGGCTGTATACTACAGGGGTCTGTCAGGCTGTATACTACAGGGGTCTGTCAGGCTGTATACTACAGGGGTCTGTCAGGCTGTATACTACAGGGGATACACTACAGGGGGCTGGCAGGCTATATACACTACAGGGGGCTGGCGGACTATATACCACAGGAGGCTGGCTATATTCCCACCCTCAGCTTCTACTCGAGTCATTAGGTTTTTCCATTTTTTTGTGAGAAATTTTGTAAAATTAGGAGTCCCGGCTTATACTCAAGTATATGCACTATAACATATTTAAGTAAACATTAAAACCTATTTAGTTTTAGAAAGAAAAAAATGATGTACCGTATGAGCAGAGTTTTTCTACACAAAATATGTGCTGAAAAATTTAAACTCGGTTATACTAGAGTCAAGAAAAAAAAAGTCAACACTCACCTTTCCGCCGCAGGTCTTCTCCTTTTCAGCCCGGCGGTGGCAGGGGGCCAGCTGGCAGGCTGCTGGGGCTATATACACTACAGGGGGCCAGCTATATACTACAGGGGGCCGGCTTATGCCACATGTGAATGCAGCCCTAATCTGCTGCTATTGACCACCGTGCACAGAAATTATCCAAATCCAGGTTAATAGACCATAAGTAACAGACCTATTGAGTAAAGTTGAAATCTGCAGGCCATCCTCGTGCTATATGATGGCTATTTGTGGCATTTGTTAACATCCAATAAAGATTACTGTATGCTGACTATAACGTATAAATGCCAATAAAAATACAAAATGTACATTGGGGAACTATAATGAATTACTACAAAGTGAGACACTGCATTAATAAATACAAAAAATTTCAAATGATACAAATCACAGTCATAGTAAGACTAAACCTGGGATTATAGAATGCATTGCCAACCATCTACTGGGATTCCAGGGCAAATGAGGAGAGTGAGGAGAAAGAAAGTCTGAGTGGAAGTTCATTAACATGAAGTGCAGGTCAGTGATGTCAAGTGCATAGAGAGCTATGGGTATAAATAATTGACGCTACGCAAAAAGAAATGGAAAGCAAACGTTGCCCAGTGCAATATCTCACCACTATATCCATAGGATTTCAACAACTTCTAGATCCATTATCATATAAATTCACTACAATTGTAATAAGGCAATGGGGAAAAAAATAAAAAATAAAACTCAAGCAAAAATAAAAACGTAAAAACTTGCTTTTAGTGCCACTACCAGTTTTTCTATTACATGCAAAAGAAATACTACCTTTTAAGGTCTAGATAATGCAAAAAGTTTGGACGCAATAATAACACTGTATGCTAAACAGTTTGTTTTAATTAACAATGGTAACCCGAAGGAACACAAATGTCCAGACAAGGACTCCCTCTAAGGAACTCTAGGGAAGGGTTACACTTTGAAAAATGACTTGTGCTTCCCACTGAAGGAAGGTAATGTGAACTTGGAAAGGGCAATTAAATTGTCAGAATTAACAAATTTGTTTTTAACTAGAAGATAGCCAGAAGTATAGTCTAGGGGCTGGTATTGATCGGGGAAAACAGGGAACATTCGTCTTCAGGTATTTACGCTGCCACCTTTGCATTAGAGGCTGTTTTTGACCCCATCAATCCTTGCAGGAGATTGCTCTGACTTTTTCCATCTGCACAAAGGCTTAAGGTATCTAGATCAGGTGCTAATGTTTTTAAACACATCCATACACTTTCATATCACTCAACATATAGGGTAAGATTAACTTAGATCCCCATTTCTTGTATAGCTAAAAACGGGTAAGTCACTCTGTATTATTATTATAATAATAATAAATATATATATCACAAGTCAAACTTGTTTAATGATGTCACACAAAATGAGGACAAGGTAGTTAAAAGATGCACCAAATCTATTGGTGGCGCATGCTGATAAGATTTGGCACATGTAAGGTGAGTATTTTACAGGGAGTCTACCAAGTCTAAGAGCACCACTGCTTTATAACCACTAATGAGGCCATAACTAACCCTTCAAAGTGTGTCATGACATATATTTATAGGAATCACAGGTAAGGACAGCACTCCGCGTGGTTGTGGTGCACGAGGACAGGCGAATACACGCCAAACGTACATAGAAGGAAATATCCTGGCACTCACTTCTTGCTTCGTTGCGATAAGTTTATTGATCAGAAGTCATATACAGGCGGTCCCCTACTTAGGAACACTTGACTGACATACAACCCCTAGTTACAAACGGACCTCTGGATATTGGTAATTTATTGTACATTAGTCCTAGCCTACAATAATCAGCAATAAAATCCAGTTGTCACAGAGACCAAAAAAGTTCTGACGGGGATTACAATGATAAAATATATAGTTCCAACTTACATACAAATTACACTTAAGAACAAACCTACAGACCCTATCTTGTATGTAACCCGGGGACTGCCTGTATACAAATAGAACACATTTCGGCTTACAAAGCCTAGTTAACAAGGTAGTTGACAAAGGCTTTGTAAGCCGAAACGCGCTCTATTTGTATATATGACCTCTGATCAATAAACTTATCGCAACGAAGCAAGAAGTGAGTGCCGACATACACTCACCAGCCACTTTATTAGGTACACCTGTCCAACTGCTCATTAACACTTAATTTCTAATCTGCCAATCACATGGCGGAAACTCAGTGCATTTAGGCATGTAGACATGGTCAAGAAAATCTCCTGCAGTCCAAACCGAGCATCAGTATGGGGAAGAAAGGTGATTTGAGTGCCTTTGAACGTGGCATGGTTGTTGGTGCCAGAAGGGCTGGTCTGAGTATTTAAGAAACTGCTGATCTACTGGGATTTTCACGCACAACCGTCTCTAGGGTTTACAGAGAATGGTCCGAAAAAGAAAAAACATCCAGTGAGATGCAGTTCTGTGGGCGGAAATGCCTTGTTGATGCCAGAGGAGAATGGGCAGACTGGTTTGAGCTGATAGAAAGGCAACAGTGACTCAAATCGCCACCCGTTACAACCAAGGTAGGCAGAAGAGCATCTCTGAACGCACAGTACGTCCAACTTTGAGGCAGATGGGCTACAGCAGCAGAAGACCACACCGGGTGCCACTCCTTTCAGCTAAGAACAGGAAACTGAGGCTACAATTTGCACAAGCTCATCGAAATTGGACAGTAGAAGATTGGAAAAACGTTGCCTGGTCTGATGAGTCTCGATTTCTGCTGCGACATTCGGATGGTAGGGTCAGAATTTGGCGTCAACGACATGAAAGCATGGATCCATCCTGCCTTGTATCAACGGTTCAGGCTGGTGGTGGTGGTGTCATGGTGTGGGGAATATTTTCTTGGCACTCTTTGGGCCCCTTGGTACCAATTGAGCATCGTTGCAACGCCACAGCCTACCTGAGTATTGTTGCTGACCATGTCCATACTTTTATGACCACAATGTACCCAACATCTGATGGCTACTTTCAGCAGGATAATGCGCCATGTCATAAAGCTGGAATCATCTCAGACTGGTTTCTTGAACATGACAATCAGTTCACTGTACTCAAATGGCCTCCACAGTCACCAGATCTCAATCCAATAGAGCATCTTTGGGATGTGGTGGAACGGGAGATTCGCATCATGGATGTGCAGCCGACAAATCTGCGGCAACTGTGTGATGCCATCATGTCAATATGGACCAAAATCTCTGAGGAATGCTTCCAGCACTTTGTTGAATCTATGCCACGAAGAATTGAGCAAGTTCTGAAGGCAAAAGGGGGTCCAACCCGTTACTAGCATGGTGTACCTAATAAAGTGGCCGGTGAGTGTATATTTATAAGCGAAAATGGATTAAGTATATTGTATAAAAATGATTTGCACGATTACTATAAATGAGGTAGTTGGTGCTCCCGAAACGTTACCTTCACTCAGAGCGGCAGGCTGTATACTACAGGGGTCTGGCAGGCTGTATACTACAGGGGTCTGGCAGGCTGTATACTACAGGGGATACACTACAGGGGGCTGGCAGGCTATATACACTACAGGGGGCTGGCGGACTATATACCACAGGAGGCTGGCTATATTCCCACCCTCAGCTTCTACTCGAGTCATTAGGTTTTTCCATTTTTTTGTGAGAAATTTTGTAAAATTAGGAGTCCCGGCTTATACTCAAGTATATGCACTATAACATATTTAAGTAAACATTAAAACCTATTTAGTTTTAGAAAGAAAAAAATGATGTACCGTATGAGCAGAGTTTTTCTACACAAAATATGTGCTGAAAAATTTAAACTCGGTTATACTAGAGTCAAGAAAAAAAAAGTCAACACTCACCTTTCCGCCGCAGGTCTTCTCCTTTTCAGCCCGGCGGTGGCAGGGGGCCAGCTGGCAGGCTGCTGGGGCTATATACACTACAGGGGGCCAGCTATATACTACAGGGGGCCGGCTTATGCCACATGTGAATGCAGCCCTAATCTGCTGCTATTGACCACCGTGCACAGAAATTATCCAAATCCAGGTTAATAGACCATAAGTAACAGACCTATTGAGTAAAGTTGAAATCTGCAGGCCATCCTCGTGCTATATGATGGCTATTTGTGGCATTTGTTAACATCCAATAAAGATTACTGTATGCTGACTATAACGTATAAATGCCAATAAAAATACAAAATGTACATTGGGGAACTATAATGAATTACTACAAAGTGAGACACTGCATTAATAAATACAAAAAATTTCAAATGATACAAATCACAGTCATAGTAAGACTAAACCTGGGATTATAGAATGCATTGCCAACCATCTACTGGGATTCCAGGGCAAATGAGGAGAGTGAGGAGAAAGAAAGTCTGAGTGGAAGTTCATTAACATGAAGTGCAGGTCAGTGATGTCAAGTGCATAGAGAGCTATGGGTATAAATAATTGACGCTACGCAAAAAGAAATGGAAAGCAAACGTTGCCCAGTGCAATATCTCACCACTATATCCATAGGATTTCAACAACTTCTAGATCCATTATCATATAAATTCACTACAATTGTAATAAGGCAATGGGGAAAAAAATAAAAAATAAAACTCAAGCAAAAATAAAAACGTAAAAACTTGCTTTTAGTGCCACTACCAGTTTTTCTATTACATGCAAAAGAAATACTACCTTTTAAGGTCTAGATAATGCAAAAAGTTTGGACGCAATAATAACACTGTATGCTAAACAGTTTGTTTTAATTAACAATGGTAACCCGAAGGAACACAAATGTCCAGACAAGGACTCCCTCTAAGGAACTCTAGGGAAGGGTTACACTTTGAAAAATGACTTGTGCTTCCCACTGAAGGAAGGTAATGTGAACTTGGAAAGGGCAATTAAATTGTCAGAATTAACAAATTTGTTTTTAACTAGAAGATAGCCAGAAGTATAGTCTAGGGGCTGGTATTGATCGGGGAAAACAGGGAACATTCGTCTTCAGGTATTTACGCTGCCACCTTTGCATTAGAGGCTGTTTTTGACCCCATCAATCCTTGCAGGAGATTGCTCTGACTTTTTCCATCTGCACAAAGGCTTAAGGTATCTAGATCAGGTGCTAATGTTTTTAAACACATCCATACACTTTCATATCACTCAACATATAGGGTAAGATTAACTTAGATCCCCATTTCTTGTATAGCTAAAAACGGGTAAGTCACTCTGTATTATTATTATAATAATAATAAATATATATATCACAAGTCAAACTTGTTTAATGATGTCACACAAAATGAGGACAAGGTAGTTAAAAGATGCACCAAATCTATTGGTGGCGCATGCTGATAAGATTTGGCACATGTAAGGTGAGTATTTTACAGGGAGTCTACCAAGTCTAAGAGCACCACTGCTTTATAACCACTAATGAGGCCATAACTAACCCTTCAAAGTGTGTCATGACATATATTTATAGGAATCACAGGTAAGGACAGCACTCCGCGTGGTTGTGGTGCACGAGGACAGGCGAATACACGCCAAACGTACATAGAAGGAAATATCCTGGCACTCACTTCTTGCTTCGTTGCGATAAGTTTATTGATCAGAAGTCATATACAGGCGGTCCCCTACTTAGGAACACTTGACTGACATACAACCCCTAGTTACAAACGGACCTCTGGATATTGGTAATTTATTGTACATTAGTCCTAGCCTACAATAATCAGCAATAAAATCCAGTTGTCACAGAGACCAAAAAAGTTCTGACGGGGATTACAATGATAAAATATATAGTTCCAACTTACATACAAATTACACTTAAGAACAAACCTACAGACCCTATCTTGTATGTAACCCGGGGACTGCCTGTATACAAATAGAACACATTTCGGCTTACAAAGCCTAGTTAACAAGGTAGTTGACAAAGGCTTTGTAAGCCGAAACGCGCTCTATTTGTATATATGACCTCTGATCAATAAACTTATCGCAACGAAGCAAGAAGTGAGTGCCGACATACACTCACCAGCCACTTTATTAGGTACACCTGTCCAACTGCTCATTAACACTTAATTTCTAATCTGCCAATCACATGGCGGAAACTCAGTGCATTTAGGCATGTAGACATGGTCAAGAAAATCTCCTGCAGTCCAAACCGAGCATCAGTATGGGGAAGAAAGGTGATTTGAGTGCCTTTGAACGTGGCATGGTTGTTGGTGCCAGAAGGGCTGGTCTGAGTATTTAAGAAACTGCTGATCTACTGGGATTTTCACGCACAACCGTCTCTAGGGTTTACAGAGAATGGTCCGAAAAAGAAAAAACATCCAGTGAGATGCAGTTCTGTGGGCGGAAATGCCTTGTTGATGCCAGAGGAGAATGGGCAGACTGGTTTGAGCTGATAGAAAGGCAACAGTGACTCAAATCGCCACCCGTTACAACCAAGGTAGGCAGAAGAGCATCTCTGAACGCACAGTACGTCCAACTTTGAGGCAGATGGGCTACAGCAGCAGAAGACCACACCGGGTGCCACTCCTTTCAGCTAAGAACAGGAAACTGAGGCTACAATTTGCACAAGCTCATCGAAATTGGACAGTAGAAGATTGGAAAAACGTTGCCTGGTCTGATGAGTCTCGATTTCTGCTGCGACATTCGGATGGTAGGGTCAGAATTTGGCGTCAACGACATGAAAGCATGGATCCATCCTGCCTTGTATCAACGGTTCAGGCTGGTGGTGGTGGTGTCATGGTGTGGGGAATATTTTCTTGGCACTCTTTGGGCCCCTTGGTACCAATTGAGCATCGTTGCAACGCCACAGCCTACCTGAGTATTGTTGCTGACCATGTCCATACTTTTATGACCACAATGTACCCAACATCTGATGGCTACTTTCAGCAGGATAATGCGCCATGTCATAAAGCTGGAATCATCTCAGACTGGTTTCTTGAACATGACAATCAGTTCACTGTACTCAAATGGCCTCCACAGTCACCAGATCTCAATCCAATAGAGCATCTTTGGGATGTGGTGGAACGGGAGATTCGCATCATGGATGTGCAGCCGACAAATCTGCGGCAACTGTGTGATGCCATCATGTCAATATGGACCAAAATCTCTGAGGAATGCTTCCAGCACTTTGTTGAATCTATGCCACGAAGAATTGAGCAAGTTCTGAAGGCAAAAGGGGGTCCAACCCGTTACTAGCATGGTGTACCTAATAAAGTGGCCGGTGAGTGTATATTTATAAGCGAAAATGGATTAAGTATATTGTATAAAAATGATTTGCACGATTACTATAAATGAGGTAGTTGGTGCTCCCGAAACGTTACCTTCACTCAGAGCACACACGCCACCCCCCGCAGAACATTATAATACACACGCCACCCCCCGCAGAACATTATTATACACGCGCCACCCCCCGCAGAACATCCCAATACACATTTGTTAAAGTGTCTGCGCCAGTTTTATGTGGCGGCTGCTCTGTGTCCCACAAGACTGCTAGACTGCTGTTACTGCTAAGCCGGACCATGTGCCACATTTATTACTGACGTGCACCACAATTTTGTCTTAGGTCCTAGCTATTTTGTATCTCAGCTGTTGCAGAACCTCACATTAATGTAGAAATGCAGTGGTGGGGGAAGATATGAGGGGATGATGCAGAGGGGTCTGTAAGGGACACTTAGGAGCTTCATAGCTGCTCCTGCACACAGGACACTAAGGGGTTAGTGCAGAGTGTGAGGAGACACTGGGGGGGAGGGAGCACTTATCTGTGGCTGATCCCCGGCTGCTGACTCCTTCTCCTCCAGTGCGGGATGTCTCCGGAGTGTGCAGCTCTCTGGTCTCCTGTGTATGAATCTCCCGCGCTGCTACATCCAGCCCCGGGATTGGCTGCAGGCAGACAGTCTCCTCCCCTCCCTCTCTCACACATGGAGGAGACTGCTGCAGGGAGAGGCGCCGCCCCTGAATTAACCCCGCGGACCCTGCGCTGCTCTGCCGATTACATCCAGGGGCATTACTACAGCCAGGGGCACAACAGGAGCCAGATATGGGCCCCTGGTCTTGACAGGCAGCGTAGCAGATGCCACAGCTGTAGTAATGCCCCTGGATAGGAGCCCTGGCTGCGAGCCAGATGCGGGCATCAAAAGAGCCACATCTGGCTCGCTAGCCATAGGTTCCCGACCCCTGCAATAGAGCATCTTTGGGATGTGGTGGAACAGGAGATTCGCATCATGGATGTGCAGCAATCTGCGGCAACTGTGTGATGCCATCATGTCAATATGGACCAAAATCTCTGAGGAATGCTTCCAACACCTTGTTGAATCTATGCCACGAAGAATTAAGGCAGTTCTGAAGGCAAAAGGGGGTCCAACCCGTTACTAGCATGGTGTATAAAGTGGCCGGTTAGTGTATATTTTTAATTGAGCTGTATTAACAAAGTGGGCTTATTTTTTGCGTGAGTTGTACTTTTAAATGGAATTGTTGTGGTATAAGTGTGACTTTTTAATCAATTTTATAGCTTTTTTTGTTTGGTTGGAAAACAAAAATCCTAATTTTAGGTGTGCTTTTTTCATTACTTTTTTTTACGGTGTTCACTGTACAGGTTTCGTAATGATTTTATTTTATTGTACAGGCTGTTACAGTATTACATGTACTGTTTGTGTGGCGATTTTCACTTTTTATTTACCAAGTATGTGTTTGATCATTTATGGGGCATTTAGGGGACTTTTAATTTACTTTTCACTTTTATTTTTTAATTTGTAAATATTTTTTTTTACCTTGGTTTTACTGTCCCACTCTAGCACCTGAAAGTGATCATCATATGGCAGTGTATTACAGCAGTCAGCCTACACGCACACTGACACATCTTGTCTCTGACAAGCTTCAAACCCTGGGGCTGCCATAGAGATGATTCGTGCAACTGAAGCTGGTGCGGGTGGGGGAGGGGTTGGGTTGATCGTGCCAGGGGCAGATCCTGAAGTCCCACAGATGCCGCAGTCTTGTTTGACTGTGGCACCTACAGGGTTAAACAATCCGCAATCCTTGCTGTTACCATGGAAGCCCGATTGTCACGTACAGCCGGGCTCCCTTACTGGTGTCACCGTTGTCATAGGTGAAAGCAGTGCAGGATGTAAATGCACAAAGTAACCACGGACCTGTATTTACATCATCCATTAAGGTCTTGAGTTGCATTTCTATTTAAGTCAGAACATGTATATTTTTAATGTATAGCTCTAAATCAAAAACTTTTAATTTTGGATTGTAATGTGTCCAAGAATTAACGATAAAGCTTCATTGCAGACACCTCTGATAACTCTTAAGCCTCCTTCCTGTACCATTTTCACACCGGCAGCATACGGCCTTTCTATTAAATGGCCGTACATCTACCGTACTGTACCATGAGAGAGACGTAAAAAAATATAGAGCATGTCCTATTTTCTCCAGTATATCCGTTCAATTCTTGCAGAAGAAAAGTAGAAGTAAATAAAAATGTATGCTTTCTTGCTTCAGTGTTTCTTGCTCTGATTTTGTGTGCATCTCTTGTAGATCCAATCAAGTACAGTTTATGCTATTTATGCTAAATATTTTTGCAAAGCACAATGTTGAAAGTCATAGCAAAACAAATGCAAAAGAGGCAAAGGCTAGGAATAAAATAGACCAACTTCACTTTCAAATGCAGGAACCATCACATTCTGATATTCAAATTTAAATAGTTAAATCTAAACTTAAAATGTAATAAGCAGAAGTGGCTGCATAAAATTGTGCTTGCTGATGCACAGGTGTTAAAAAACACAGCATTCAGATATTTCACATAAGCAAATGCAAAACTTTTCAAATCAATACAATGGGGATCATTTACTAAGGGTCCGTGGTCCGCACTGTTGTCGATCCGTCGATTTCAGATGTGCGCCGCATTTAGAAGGGTTTTTGGCGCATCAGCGACGGCTTTCAGGAGATTTAACATTCAAGATTTAACATTCAAATTTGTGTTGCAAGCCAAGCACTTACATGCACCAGGAAGAAGGTGGTGAACTCCCGCGGATCTTGAGCGGGGAAGCGACACATGCAGGATATCGGGCGCTGGATCTACGTGGATCGCGGCACAGTGTAGGATTGTCGGGGAATGCACATCGGGGATCGCGACTCGGACAGGTAAGTAATTGTGCCCCAATATGTTTTTGCTGCATTTTGACCTGTACATGTTTTATTTAATACGTAAACAACTGCTGTATTTTAATACTTCTGAAGCTTGCAGCACATCTGAAGATGAGGGCAGATCATTAGGTGCAACATTCCTAGGTCATTAAAGGAAAGACACACTTACATGGTGGTGTGTGCCCCCTTGTTCAGGCTCTGCTGATATAGTTTTAAAATTATGCTAATTACTGAGGGCCATCACCGGAGCCCCTCTAGGCACCACAGTCTAATTATTGCCCGTCTATTCCCTTCTCTCCCCAGCCAGAGGGCCAAGGAACATCATTGGCTTCATTTGCATTATTTTATATATCTAGACTAAAAAGCAGACACAAGCATGTAAGTGCGCCTGGTTTACATTACTTAGATTACCCTTAAGGTACAGTGGGCACGGAAAGTATTCAGATCCTTTAAAATTTTTCACTCTTTGTTTCATTACAGCCATTACATACATGTTCTTTTGCTCAATAATGTGCACTCTGCATCCAATATTGACAGAAAAAAAAGTGTAGATATTTTTGCTATTTTATTAAACAAGAAAAACTGAAATACACCCTGGTGATTAGTATTCAGACCCTTTGCTCAGTATTGAGTAGAAGCTCGTTTTGAGCTAGTACAGCCATGAGTCTTCATGGGAATGATGCAACAAGTTTTTCAAACCTGGATTTGGGGATCCTCTGCCTCTTCCTTCCAGATCCTCTCCAGTTCCCTCAGTTTGGATGGTGAACGTTGGTGGAAGCCATTTTCAAGTCTCTCCAGAGATGCTAAATTGGGTTTATGTCCGGACTCTGGTTGGGCCAGTCAAGAATGGTCACAGAGTTGTTCTAAAGCAGCTGCTTTGTTATTTTAGCTGTGAGCTTAGGGTCATAAGGGTCATGCTGCGCTCTTTTGTCAGACTGTGCACCTTTTTCAGGGTTAAAACGGCTTGCACAGGTATTTAATAGGTGTGTGCCCTTGGATTGCTGCGCACGCAACTCTTTTTGTGAAGCAGCTGTACTTGCTTCCATGCATTACAAATTAGGGGGCGTGCTGTCTAGCGATCCAACTGATTCGGAATGTGTCGCAAGCCCCATGTTTAAAACACACCACAAAAAAGATGCTGATCTCTGTCGGACCTAAGCGGAGAAGCGACACATTCATGATTGTGGGGCGCGCGATCTTAGGGAATAGCCACACGCAGCATTATATATGGACAATGCACTTTAAGTGAACTCTGGTTACCCTGTAGGAGAGGCTTCCGTCGGCTCAAAAAGCAATAGACGAGTGGAGGCTGTAGTGATAGTTGACTTTGTGTAACTTTTTTCCATCTCTCTACTGCATCTCAGGAACTCAGCCACAGTGATCCTGGTGGATCGTCTTTACCTCACTTTACCTCACTAAGGCTCTTCTCCCACAATTGATTAGTTTAGTTGGACAGCCTGGTCAAGGAAGAGTTGTGGTCGTCCCAAAGTTCTTCCATTTAAGGATTATGGGAGCCACTGTGCTCTTAGGAACCTTGAGTTCTTCAAAAATTCTTTTGTAATTTTGGCAGAGCTGTGCCTTTCCACAATTCTGTATCTGAGCTCCTTGGGCAGTTCCTTAGACCTCATGTGCTCTGTGAGCTGTCAAGTCTTACATAGAAAGGTGTGTATCTTTAATTATAATGATTGAAATTGATTAGTAAACACAGCTGCACTCCAATGAAGAAACAGAACCATCTCAAGGATGATCAGAAGGAAATGCACAGGATGTGAGAAATATGAGAGTCACAGCAAAGGGTCCGAATACTTATGTGACATTTCATTTTTTTTTTTCATTATCAAAAAAAACAAATCTACATTTGTTTTTTACTGTCAAACTGGTGTGCAGAGTATAGATTAATTGAGCAAAAAAAGAACCGTTTTGATGAATTGACTGCAATGAAACAAAGAGTGAAAAATGTTAAGGGGTCTGAATACTTTCCGTACTCACTGTACAAAACAGGTACAGTAGTATGGGGTTAAAAGAAGCAGCATAACAAATAGAGCTTTGTACAGAAGAAATTCATAAAAAGAGAATTCTTTTAACCTAACTTCAATAGCACCATGAAATTCATATGGATTATTGTTAGAACAAATCAAAATATATCCATAAATCAGATGTAAAAGATTGGATGATCGTTCTGACATGGATTTTTAAAGTAACACAAGCCTTATCAGATCAATAATAATGATGGATTATATTCTAAGATCAAAGTCATATGATAAATTATAGTTGTAAATTTGTAGCAGGTTCCGCATAGCACCTCAAAGGAAATCTACCATCAAAATCAAGCATGGATAAACCAGGAACACCAACTCATTTGTTATCCATGGCCTCCTTCATTCTTAAATCAACTTTTAAAATTATGCTTATGAGCCAGAGGAGCTCTAGTGGGCATTTCCAGAGCCCCTCCAGAACATCTCATCCTCCTCCTGCTCTGTCCCTCCTCCAGCAGAGCAGGAAGTACTGGAAGCAGGCAGCCATACTACCTTGCTTAGGCAACAGCGTCTGGGTCATAGAGAGGACTAATCCCTGTGACATAGGGGCTGTCACATAAGCAACGACGTCGGAGCCTAGAGAAGAAGAGTCAGCAGCGCGGAAAAAGGCGGTTGAGGGGCGACAGGAGAGCATTCATTTATATTAGTTTATTTGGCTGTGCTGCATATATACTACTGGGGCATGTACTGCTAGGGCATGTGTGAAGGTTACCTATATATTACTAGGACATGTGTGGAGGTTACCTATATACTACTGGGGCATGTGTGGAGGCTACCTATATACTGCTGGAAATGTGTGGAGGCTATCTATATACTGCTGGACATGTGTGGAGGCTACCCATTTACAGTGGGGCATGTGTAGAGACCCAGACCTAGGGGGAGTTTGATTCCGTGTGAGGAGGAGCAGGGCAGACCTAGGGTGGGATTCTTTTTGCATAGGGGAGGGCTAGACCTCGGAGGGGGATTCTGTGGGATGAAGGAAGACTAGACCCAGGATACTTGCTTTGTGAGACCTGGGGTAGTTTGTTGTGTGAGAAGGAGACAAGGAGGGCGCTACCTGGATTAGCAGAGAGACCAAACCGTAGACATAGGGGGCAGTATTGCAGTAGTTAAATTCTTGTACACTGGGAGCCGTATTATAGTAGTTATATTATTGTACACTGGGAGCAGAATTATATTAGTTACATTTCTGCACATAGGGGGCAGTATTATGGTAGTTATAATCCTGCACATAGAGAGCAGTATTATAATAGTTACATTCCTGTACATAAAGAGCAGTATTATAGTTAGAGATGGGCAAATCAATTCGAACAAAGAGGAATTCGATTCGCCACAAACCCGAAGTTTACGGTGATTCATGGGAACAAAGTTTTTTTTAGCACAACGTGTTACATGGGGAGAACTCTGGGAAGAAGAAAGGAACACCCTTGATCATATGTGCAGACCTGTAAGCCAATCAGCGACCTGAACCCTATAAAAACAGGCAGCCATTTCCAATTGCGTTATTTCACACTGCATGTGTGGTCTCCAGCTTCTAGCGGTTTGTACTGTACTGTGCTGTAGCAATTTCTAATCCCAGGGTGTCCGTTTTGGAGGATCTGCATACCCCAAATTTCAGAGTTTTTTTTGTTGCTGACGTGAATACGAAGAAATCTGTGTAAAATCCACAAATTTTCTGTAGTAATTTCTGCTCCTATTCCAGTGTGTCAGTTCTTGTGCTTCTGTATACCCCAAATGACAAGTTTTTTTGGTAGATAAAGTAGATACGTGTCAAATCAACATAGTTGATTAACCAATATGTCAGACAGAGGTGGCAGGTGAAGCAGGCACAGTAAGGGGTCTTTGCGGCAGGGGTGACTCTGTGAGGCCAGAACTGCCTGTATCATCTAGCAGCAGTGTGTTGATAAACAACCCAACCCAAATGTGTGTTGATAAACTTCCTCCCAAATGACTTCCGACAGCCCAAGAGTCTGTGGGTTCATGAGATACAACCCTTAGTTGGCATGGCCCAGGAGCAGGTCAGACGCGCTCACCTGTCCTCAACCAGTCTCTGTCCTGTTCATTTCCCTCAGACAGAGATCTACTAGGTGGTCTGGGCTCAGTGCCACTATACAGTGAGGATTAATTATTTGAGGACAGCAAGCAGCTGCTTGGAAGTGAAGATGTGGGGCAGAAAGGGGTAGGCGGGAAAGTAGAGATGGGGAGAGTGGGTGGTTATGTTGCACTTGCAAGTAGTTGGGCTGTGCATACTGACACCATTGAGGAGAATAGCAGTGACAGGGAAACACAAATCAATGATGATGTAGCCGATCACACTTGGGAGCCGGATGAAGCCAGGGATTCATCATCATCTTCGGGAGAAGAGGGTGTCAGTTTGCGTGTCAGGCAGCAAATCGCTACTGTGGCCGTGAGTCAGCAGGGTGGCAGCAGTGTGAGGACAGGAGCCAAACGCCCGCGGGGTACAAACCACGCTTCGCAGGTCCAAGTAATAAGTGTCACAGGGGCTCAGAGAGGCAGCGGCGTTAGTAGTCACTCAGTGCAGATTGTTGGCAGTAAAATTTTTGTTAAGACACCAGAGGAGCCGAGCGTGTGTATATGTAGAATCTGTGGGCAGAAAGTGAAGCGTGGCCAGGGAGCTAAGGTTGGCACCACAGCCCTGCGTCAGAAGTGGAGGTCCATTCTGCGGCAGCAGCAGCAACTAGTGGCACACATACCATTTCAGCTACTCAAGGCTCCAGCACCTCTGCCGAAGGGAGCGGTTTTTCTTTGACATCATCTCCTGGTCCAGATGCTTCTGCTCCTCGCTACGCTGGGTGAATGTGCTTCCCGCGCAGCCACACCAACAACTTGAACAAGAGACGCCGCTTTCTCCTCCACATTGTCAAACTGCTGCTCCTGCTCCGCGTCATGCAAGAAGAAATCAATCTGTGGCTTTCTCCGCAACAACTGAAAAATGGAACCATGGTGACAGACAATTTCAGGAACATGGTGTCGGAGCTGCACTGAGGAGGGATGGACCATGCGCCCTGCATGGCGCACATGTTCAATCTGGTTATCAACAGGTTACTCAAGTCTTCCACCCCTCTCCAAGGCATTCTAAAAATGGCCAGGAAACTATGCATGCACTTCAGCCACTCTTACAAAGCCAAGCACACCCTCCTCGAGTTGCATTGGCAGAACGGCCTCCCCAACAGTCTGATATGCAATGTTTCCACCCGTTGGAATTCCAGCCGCCATTTGTTAGACCGCTTGTATGAACACAGAAAAGCCATTAATGATTTTTTGATCATGCAAGCGGACCAGAGTACTCCCCTGTGTAACTTTGATGCCAGCCACTGGCAGCTCATGCGTGATACCTGCCATTTGTGCAGGCCCTTTGAAGAGGCCATGTTATTTGTCAGTTGCCAGGACTGCGGGTTGAATAACTTCATTCCACTGCTTCATGTCCTGGAACTAATGCTGCAAAATCTGTCTGGTCAGGGCACGGGAGAAGTTGCGACTACATCTCATGGCCACATGAGTCCGGTGGGGGCTGAACTGGAGGAGGAGGAAGAGGAGGACATTGGAGCACAAGCAGAGTCTGGTGAAATCAGTGGTTTTTCCACTGAAGTTACAAGAGAGGAGGAACAGGAGCATCCGGAGGAGGTAAAAGACGAGGCAGATGACCCAGAAGCACCGTGGCAGTATACAGTGGAAATGGAGGCCGGGAATCCCTCAGAGACACTTGGCCAACTGGCCCGCAGCATGCTGCTTTGCCTAACTAGTGACAGTCGAATAGCCAACATCCAGCATAGGGATGAGTTTTGGCTCTCCACCCTCTTTGCCCATCGCTACCGGTCCAAAATGGGTGACTTTTTTCCAGTTGCCGAGAGGGAGGACTGGCATACTATAGAGAAATACTGTGCAGACAGTTGGCCGCTGCCTATGTGCACCATTGTCCATTTTCTGTCAGGTCTGACCAGGGAATTCCTGGCAGTCATCGCTCACATACTACTGCCACGGCTGCTGTGGGGAGATGGGAGGTAAGAGCAGTAGCATCTTAAATATGGAGTCCTTAATGAGCAGCTTCTTTTACCCACCTAGTGAGGAGGATAGCCGCCAGCAGCAGCAGGACATGGAGCAGACCCTGCACCAGAGTCTACTTCGACAGCACTTTACCACCCCAGGAAGAGGATCCCCTGGACTAAGGGGCAGCCAAACTTGTTGCGTGGCCGCAACTTGCGAAGTTTGTAGTAGAGAAGCTGTCCTGCCCGGCCAGTAGTGTGGCATCAGAGCTGTTGTTCAGTGTGGCGGGCCATGGTTACCCCAAGGAGAACCCACTTGTCCAACCGTAATGTGGAGAGACTGACCTTTGTCAAGATGAATCAGGCTTGGATCGGCCAAGGTTTCAACTGACCAATGCCTTATGCATCAGAAAACGTTGAGAAATGAGTCGGGATTCTAACTACCTGCTTCAGCCACTATTCTTATGCTGCCACCTGCCTGATGCCACACATTTGCTGCCAGTTGCTCCTTCTGCCTCTTACCATCTTTACCAGGGACTGGAATTGTCACCCACCTCCAAGCTCTGTCATTGTGCCACTCTGTGGCCTCCCATATTGCTGCCAGCTAAAGAATTTGTCATTGTGCCACTCTCTGACCTCATGCTGCTGCTGCCACCTCCACACTGTCATTGTGCCACACTATGGCATCCTGCTGCTCCTGCACCTCTTCATTCTGTCATGCCATGGTCTGCCATGTTGCTGCCACCTAAAGAATTTGTAATTGTGCAACTCTGTGGCCTACTCATGCTGCTGCCGCCAACTGACCACAAACTCCCTGTGATTTCCATAATGCTGTTTTCACCCTCTACCTCTCTATAACATTGCCACTATGTTTGGCATTCCCCTTCATTTCATCTGTCAGAAAGAATGTAAAGCCTCAGGATTGATAGCCAAAAGCAGGAGTGGATACAGAACACAGAGGACATGCAAATATCCCATTTACTGGTCATCTCTGTTTTGGATCCACTCCTGTTTTTTTATGGCTTTAGCAATACTGATGGGTTATTGACTGATTGAAAGCAAACACTGACGGATGAAATGAAGGGCAAAATGATCAGTGACATCAATGCAAAATTACTGCCGACACCCTCTCCACTCTTTTGGGGGGTTTCTACATGTATCTGTGTTTAACCGGTTAAGGACCGGGCCCTTTCCTGTTTTTTCATGTCCATTTTTCACTCCCCACCTTCAAAAATCTATAACTTTTTTATTTTTACACGTAAAGAGCTGTGTGACGGCTTGTTTTCTGTGTAACAAATTGCACTTCATAGTGATGGTATTAAATATTCCATGCCATGTACTCGGAAGCAGGAAAAAAATTCCAAATGCAGTGAAAATGGTGAAACGCATTTGCGCCATTTTCTTGTGGGCTTGGATATTACGTCTTTCACTGAGCGCCCCAAATGACATGTCTACTTTATTCTTTGGGTCGGTACGATTAAGAGGATACCAAATTTGTATAGGTTTTATAATGTTTTCATACATTTACAAAAATTAAAACCTCCTGAACAAAAATTATTTTTTTGATTTTGTCAACTTCTGGCGCTAATAACTTTTTTATACTTTGATGTACGGAGCTGTGGGTGGTGTCATTTTTTGCGAAATTTGATAATATTTTCAATGATATCATTTTTAGGACTGTACAACCTTTTGATCACTTTTTATAGATTTTTTAATATTTTTCAAAATGGGCGCTATTTTCCGTTACAGTGTTAAACGCATTGAAAAACCGTTATCATATTTTGATAGTTCGGGCATTTTCGGACGCAGCGATACCTGATGTGTTTATGATTTTTACTGTTTATTTATGTCAGTTCTAGGGAAAGGGAGGTGATTTGAAATTTTAGGTTTTTTTTTTTAATTTTTATTTTTACTATTTTCAGACTCCCTCGGGTACTTTAACCCTAGGTTGTCTGATCGATCCTATCATATACTGCCATACTACAGTATGGCAGTATATAGGGATTTTCCTCCTCATTCATTACAATGTGCTGTCAGCACATTGTAATGAAGGGGTTAAAACGAAATAGCCTCGGGTCTTCGGAAGACCCGAGGCTACCATGGAGATAGATCGCCGCCCCCCCCGATGACGTCACGGGGAGCGGCGAACCCAGGTAAGATGGCGGCGCCCATGCGCCGCTATCTTTTTGAGGCTGCCGGCAGCCCTCGCTGTGAAAACACCCGCGATTGGTGCTAGCACCGATGGCGGGTGTTACCGGTAAGCCTTTGCTGCAATATGCAGCAAAGACTTACCGGCTATGGAGAGGGCTCAGCCCGTGAGCCCTCTCCATGCAGCGCGACCCGGCGGTCGCGAACTGGTTAATGGAACAGGTTCTGTCGTAATCTATGGAATCATCTGATGTCAGTGTAAAAAAAGAGTGCACTCTGATGTTATAGTGGGATTTTGGTCCTCAGCTCAATCCTTTAGAGCTGGCATAGTCTTGTCAGGCTACGTTCCTGCTTCACTTATTTGCTGAAGTTGGCCTCAGTAAGTGCACATATAATTGAAGAGTGAAGCGATTCTAAGAGTGGCGGCTGTCTTATGCAAGTCATACTAAAACACAGCATTGTTTGAAGACCAGACCATGCTCCCTATGCATATTTGAGCATGGCACAATGTTCTACAACACCCTACAGGCTCTCTGCAGTCAGGAAATGCTTGTTTTGTTAACGTGATTCATCATGATTCGATTCGGGTCAAATCAAATTTTTTTTAGAAAATTTGATTTTCAACAAATTCACCCATCTCTAATAATAATACAGGCGGTCCCCTACTTAAGAACACTCGACTTACATACGACCCCTAGTTACAAACGGACCTCGGGATATTGGTAAGTTACTGTACTTTAGCCCTAGGCTATAATAAACAGCTATAACAGTTATCAAATGTGTCTGCAATGAGGATTTAGTGTTAATCCTGATTCTTATGACAACCCAACATTTTTTACATCCAATTGTCACAGAGACCAAAAAAGTTCTGGCTGGGATTATAATGATAAAATATACAGTTCCGACTTACATACAAATTCAACTTAAGAACAAACCTACAGACCCTATCTTGTATGTAACCCAGGGACTGCCTGTAGTTATATTCTTGTACATAGTAGGCAGTATTATAGTAGTTATATTCCTGTACATAGGAGCCGTATTATAGTAGTTATATTCTTGTACATAGGGGGTAGTATTATAGTAGTAATATTCTTGTACATAGGAGGCAGTATTATAGTAGTTATATTCTTGTACATAGGGGGCAGTATTATAGTAGTTATACTCTTGTACATAGGGGGCAGTATTATAGTAGTTATATTCTTGTACATAGGGGGCCTTTATGTAGTTATATTCTGTACATAGGGGGCAGTATTATAGTAGTTATACTCTTGTACATAGGGGGCAGTATTATAGTAGTTATATTCTTGTACATAGGGGCAATATAATAGGAGGAGGCATTTCAGTTTTTACCTCAAGCAGCAAAAAGGCAAGAATTGTCCCTGTGCAGCAGATAAGTAAGAATAACTGGCTTGCTGCAGGCAGGGCACAGTACTGGGCTCTATCAGAGCCCCTGCGTCCAACCAGTTATGTACAATTACCTGCTGTATGGGTTCAAATAATTTTCATCATCATTATTATCATCTGTACTGTATTGTATTGTATTGCTGCACTTGGTTCTATGTTACTTATTGTACAAATGCAGTAGTTGTTTCTGATCGGAATTTGCGCAGTGGTATGGTTTTTGCTGCGTCTAGGGTTTTGGGTAATAGTCCGGCCCCTTGAAGGCTATCGGCATGACAATGCGACCAACAGTACAACACCAGCCCTGAGAGATGTTCATCAGATTTCAAGAAATTATAAAATGTAAATATATATTAATGTAAAAATGTAAATTATATCCATAGTGCACTTATTACTACACTATCGTCAGCCCAAGCGCTACATGATACATTCATATATTGCAATGCACCAAAGAATGCATATAGCTCCCTCGGTTTTTATGCATTTTTATTTGCATTTTATTTCCTAGACTGTTGATATATTTATTATTATGGTCACGGACAGGGATAATGATATACTACTGTCACGTCATATTGTCTGATTTTTCTGTAATGCACTGTCCAGCTACAGATCTATTACAATGTTAATTAAATAGTATTAATAGTAACATAGCAGCAGGGTGAAGTATTATTCTGTGTAACCTAAAATATACAACAAACAGGACTCAATATTTCTCAAATGATGCTCTGCAGCAAATTTTATCTGCGATCAGCATCCCCGCAATCTTCTAGCTATGGAAGTCAGAAGTCAACCAGCAGGGAGGTTTCATTTTCATACACATCACAGCATATCTTCAAGGGCAATAGTTAGCTTGACAGATCTGCAGATTTATTATAACTAAACCCATCAAGCTCTCTGTGGCTACAAAAGTTAAACCGCAGTCTTGTTGTTTGATGCCCACAATTCCTGCTGTGCGCTGTCGAAGAACTGCATTTCAATATTTCTCTCATCTTTCGGTCAATGTTCCCTAGGGCCAATACAACATGCTTAGAGTCCAAATCTATCCCTACACATATTTAAATTCCGTCTTAAGAGGATCAAACTCTACTGAATTAGTTTGAAGTTCGCTATTTACTGAAATATGGGGATTCCACATAACCCATGGAGTGCGGAGGACAAGTTTTGTCAGTCTAAAAGTAGCAGACTATAATAAAAGACAAAAATGTCGATAAAGATGGATAATGCACTTAGCTACAATAGATGCAATTCCGCTTTACAGACTAGTAACATCCCATCCATTCATCCCATGGCCTGTGTACAGCTCTGCCGCATTGGGGTTGGCTGTAATAGCAGGAATATGTCCTATACTTTTGCTAGTGAGGCAATCTCACTCAGTGGGAGGAGGGGAAGTGCTCCTGCACAATTCAACAGGCTGCAAAGCTACAGCATGGAGGGGCTCATGTACTGCCCCCAAGAGCCCTTATGGCTCATTAGCAAAATTTTAAAAGTTGATTTTACAATGAAGGTGGTCATGGATTAAAAATATAAGATTCCTGTAAAAGGTTAAATAAAAACAGTAAAGTAAACTACTGACAGACCTAATAATCTTATATGAGAACATATCTACAGTCATGGCTATAGGTTTTTTCATACTATTCTTATTGCCTGTTTGATTCCTGAAGATTGTACGCCAAATCCTTAGAGGAAGGATAAGGTGAAATTAATGGTTTACAAGTCATCATGTTTGATCAGTGAAACATGGATTAGTTTTCTGACCTATTACTATTATTAGTCGTTTTTACTTTTCTGAATGATTGCTCTAAAAATGTTTTTTTCTGAATGTCATCTGAGTTGTCATCTGAGTTTTTTTTTCATGCATTTGCTGTCATAAAATACATGAGAAATGGGCCACTTAAGGATTTCATTCATGTGCGGTCCTTTTTTCATTAAATTGACTTTTACGGGGCAAGACTTTCAAGAGAATTGGATCAAAATTGTGAATGCTGATTTGTGTACAAAATGCTTATATTACATTAGCCCATAAAGTTTAACCCCTTAGTGACCAAGCTTATTTGTGCCTTGATGACCAGGGCCTATTTTTCAAAACCAGCATGTGTCACTTTAACCAGTAATAACTTTACAAGGCTTTAACTTACCCAAGTATTTTTGAGTTTCTTTTTTTCCTTCCTTTCCATCCTGTACACCTCGTTAGTAGGAAATTTTGGTTAATATATTTAGCATTTCTTTATGAAAAAAAGGTGAATTTGGTGAACATTTTGAAAAAAAATGTGCTATTTTCAAAATCATCTGTTTATCAAACTGATAGTCACTAATTTAGTATAATAATACTAACATTAACCATATCTTAGCTTTGTGTTGGTGTCATTTTATAAGTTTCCTTTTGTTTTATTACGACGCTTGAAAGATCACAAAATCTAACAGCATTCTTTCAAATTTTCAAGAAAATTTTGTTAATTATTTTAGGGACCATTTTATTTCTATAGGGGTTTTGGAAGTTCTGTTAATAACCCCCACACACACCACACACACATATAACCCCGTTGTATGAACTTCACCCCTAAAACAATACAAAACAGCAGTTAGGAAGCTTATAAACCCTTTAAGTACTTCACAAAACTTCAAAAAACATTATGGTTTGATTGAGAATTTACTAATATTTATCATTAATACATTACTGGCATATGAACTAGTGGTATATGATCACTAGTTCATACTACTGCAATAACCATGTATTGCAGTGCATTAGAAGTGTCACCCTATGCAATTGCATAGTATTACAGGAGTAGGCTTTACCTCGGACAAACCTTCATTAGGTTGTCCAGCAGTGAAGACGGCACACTGCAATCACATCATGGGGTGTCGGCATGAAATAGAAGGAGCCCCCTCCCTCAGCAGGTATGTAGATCCATTGGTCACAGCAGTGACCCCGGGATCTAAGGCGGTCAAACTCATTCCAATCCAGACTGTTATAACAGGGGCCTGGCTGCCGTATGACAGCTGTGCTACTGTTATTTCCCCCGTGGAGAACTTTGGTTAGGCCGACACCTAAAATCCGTACAGGTGAGGGGTTTAAAGGGAACGTCTCGCCAGAACCTACCCCTATAAACTCTTAAGCACACAGCCATTTCGTAGCTTAAGGTTCAGCCCCATGTTTATTTTTTGCAATCTGACCTGTCACCTTATATGGTTAAAACTTTTGAACACTAACTTACCAAAGTGATTTTTTAAATTGTTTTTTGTGACACGTCTTCATGTCTTTCAAGAGGTATAACCCTTTAATTGTTTTGTCTATGAAACTGTCCAGGACATGCTGTACTTTACGCAAGTATCATTCTGGTGTAGCTACCCTTTTATTAATCACTTTTTATTGCAATTTTTGTGTGACGAGATAAGTAAAGATCATCTTATAATTGGCGTTTAAGGTTTTTTTAAAATTACATTTTTTACGTGTTTTCACCATGCTGGTTCAATAAGTATATACGGTAGATTTATTGTAGGGGGTCAATACAGACGCAGTAAAACCATATGTGTAGGGTTGGTGTGATTATTTTTCCCTTTTCTCTCATTATAAGTAACATTTCTATGAAATAGGGGGTTTGAGGCATTTGTATTCCTTAATTGATTAAATTTTACTTAAAAATTTTTGTTTCCTATTTTTATTACTTCCATTCATGTGATTGTTTGTTCATTATAATACCCTGCAACACTGTATTGCAGGGTATTAAAGTCAGCTTAAATGGGTTTTCCCACGAAAGAAAATTCTTACACTTTAATCCCCTAGTGATATTAAAATAATAAAGATCATTTTAACCCCTTACTTTACAATTTTACTCAGTTTTATTGCTGTTTTAGCCCCTATGACTTTCTTAGGCTCCCATCTAGTTATGTGGGGTAACAATGTGGATACTTTATCAGGGTACAGGTGTATATACACTTTCATCTGGCTTCTGACATTGTACTAACACACTGACACATAGAAATAGAGATGAGACAGATCAGAGATGCACGAGATTGCACATAGGCTCACAGACAGAGGCTGACAGACTTTTACACTGTTACACCGTGAGCTACATCTGACCCATGATATGTGCCTGCCTCCCCCTTCCACTGGATCTCCTTGTAGTTTGCAGTCCTCTCTCCTCCTCCTTGCAAGAAGTGAGCAGTGAGAGTCTCTGAGCTTTGTGCAGGGGGCGTGGCTACAGACACAGCAGAGAGAAAGAAATCTCACACAGAAATCCAAGATGGCAGCCCAACCCTAAGTCAGAAGTTACAGGGTCATGTCTAGGGGCAACTGAAATTGTGTACACCAGGACTGATAGAGACAGGTTATATCTGCGAAATGCTGTATTTTTGTTAATAACAGTGAATTAGAGAAAGTGTTAGTTTTTATCCTTAGTACACTTGTCTCCGTGGGAATACCCCTTTAAGGTGATGCATAGGATGAAACAAAGAATGTAAGATCGTGGGAGGAAAATCCCCCAAAAGACATTTAAATGCAGCAGTTGCGCTGACCGTGGCATTTAAAAACCTATGTCTTTCGCTGCTTGTATCTCTGTAGTTTCCAGAATGACAACACGGATTTTATCTAAAAGATGAGATTCTCATCTTTGATATGTTTCTAGTTACTACACTACCGAATAGAGGGACGTCTGAAGTGACATTTCTTCAGCAGCATCCAAGCTTTACTCGACTGTGGCAAATATGACCCTTCTCTGCTTTTTATGCGACTTTGGAGAATATTTGTTTTGAGGCAAAACAAGCAAGTTTTCCTATAATAGATGGAATTCTAGAAAGGAAATTAGAAATTCTAGAAAGACAAAGTAATTTAGTCACATTGCAGTAGGGAAAATCCGGCATGATAGCATGCCGACTTTCATTTTGCTTTTCACAGTTTCTTTCACAGAGTGCTGGTGTGCAGTTTTTATTTTTGCGCAACTATCATGAGATGTCATCCAGCTAGGTTTTCTCTTTAGAAACCTGAAGGACACTGATCCCTCATTAACAGATGTGAGCACAGTCTATATCAGTTATGATCATTTAATGAGGTGCAGACAGTAATTGCACGCTGTCACAAAACAATAGCATCACGTTGGTTTTCTGCTCTAGCAGTTCACATTATATCAAGACAGCTGCGCCTTTATTTATTCCAACAAAAAAGCTGCACAGCTTGTGATGCCAGAAAACAGGAAATATCTGTCTATTGGCACATATTTACGAATACTTAGAAACGTATTTACACCCTAATGGCGGAAGAGAGATGTCCACAACTTAAAGAAAATCTATCATCAAAATCGAACATGCTAAACCAGGGACGCTTACAGTCAGGGCCGGATTATAGGCGGGGCTCCCGGGGCTCGAGCCCTGGGGCTCCCACCATGTTGCCCCCATGCGCGCCACGTCCCCACTCCTAGAGCGCCACTGCACGCGCTGCATGAGGAGCCGCCCGCATACATCCCCTCAGGCACAGTTGACAGACACCTCCCGCCCAGCCCCGGCACAGGTGACACTGCCTCCCCGCCCGCCCCCGGCACAGGTGACATGCGCTCACCTCTCCGCCCCCCCCAGCACAGGTGACCGCCTCCCGGCCCCCCATCCCCCGGCATGCATGGCCAAGCTACAAACCCCTGCCGAAACAAGCAACCCCGCTCGACAACCCCCCCCCCCCCCCCCGCTAGAACAAGCACCTGCCGTATAGTATAGATGTATACCTACCGTGTATATAGTATATTATGCATTCCACAAAAAAAAAAACCGGGGGTTTGGTATAGAGGGTAGTCTACCGGGTAGTATGGGTATATATGCATCTAACGTGTAAATGTGTATATACTGTTTATTTATGTGTATATACTGTGTAAATGTGTTTATACTGTGTACATGGGTATATATGCATTTACTGTGTATATATGTACATACTGTGTATATATGTATGTACAGCGTATATATGCATCTACTGTGTATAGGTGTATATACTGTATTTATACACGCATATATTTATATATGTGTGTCTACATTTAAATATATATATATTATATATATATGGTATATGGTATGTATGTATACGCTCTATATACTGAATGTGTGTGTATGTATTTCCCGTATGTGTGTGTATATGCTGTATATACTGAATGTGTGTGTATTTGCTATATGTGTGTATATACTTTATGAGTTTATATATACTCTGTGTATTAGTGTATAAATGTATATGAGTGAATAAATGTGTGTGTATAAGTGTATTCTTGTGTGTATATATGGGTGCAAGTATACGAGTGTAGAGCTTTATTTGTGTGTATTTAAGTATATAAAAGGTGTGTATATATCAGTGTGTAATTGTATAAACATGTCAGTATAAGGAAACATGGGGGACGTATATCTGGCCGCAAATTTGCTACCTGATATACTTCCCTCATAAGCATCTATAGTGCTTCGGTATGGTGAGCACAACGAGTACTCACTGTTTCGTGCTGTGGCCGCAAAAGAGCGTGCTCTATCTATGGCCGTAAGAACGACCATGCAGCTCTATTCTCTATGGAAAAGGGAGGGGTGAGCTGCGATCACCTCTCCTCCTCTCCAGCATGCCAGACGTGTGCTTGTCAGGCTATAGTCGGCGGTGTTACTGGGGGCGAGGCGGCTGTATGTAGCGGTGTTAATGGGGGCGAGGCGGCTGTATGTAGCGGTGGAAATGACTGTGATAGGTGTGGCGACTGGCAGAGGCTGTATGTAGCGGTGTGACTGGGGGCGAGGCGGCTGTATGGTAGCGTGTGTTGACTGGAGTGCGGGAGGCGGCTGTATGTATGCTGTGTTCCGGGGCGGGGGGGAGGCGGCTGTATGTAGCTGTGTTACGGGGGGGGGAGGCGGCTGTATGTAGCTGTGTTACTGGGGGGGGGGGGGCTGTATGTAGCTGTGTTACGGGGGGGGGGGGGGGCGGCTGTATGTAGCTGTGTTACTGGGGGCGAGAGCGGCTGTAGTCGCGCTGTTACTCGGGTGAGGGGCGCTGAGGCGTGATGTTACGTGTTATGGGGGCGAGTGGTGTATGTAGCGGTGTTACTGGGCGAGGCGAGGCTGTATGTAGCGGTGTTACTGGGGCGAGGCGGCTGTATGTAGCGGTGTGACTGGGGGCGAGGCGGCTGTATGTAGCTGTGTTTACTGGGGAGAGGCGGCTGTATGTCGCTAGTGTTACTGGGGATGGAGGAGCTGTATGTAGCTGTGTTACTGGGGGGGAGGCGGCTGTATGTAGCTGTGTTACTGGGGGGGGGAGGCTAGCGCTGTATGTAGCGTGTTACTGGGAGGGCGGGACGCTGTAATAGTAGCTAGTTTACTGTGGGGGGGTATGGCGGTGTATGTAGTTGTGGTACTTGGGAGGGGCGGCAGCTTATGTAGCTGTGTTACTGGGGGAGGCGGGGGAGCTGTATGTAGCTGTGTACTGGGGGGAGGCGGCTGTATGTAGCTGTGTTAACTGGGGGGCGGAGCGGCTATATGTAGCTGTGTTACTGTGGGGCGAGACGAGCTGTATGTAGATGTGTTACTGGGGATGAGGCGGCTGTATGTAGCTGTGTTACTGGAGGAGAGGCGGCTGTATGTAGCTGTGTTTCTGGGGGTGAGGCGGCTGTATGTAGCTGTGTTACTGGAGGAGAGGCGGCTGTATGTAGCTGTGTTTCTGGGGATGAGGCGGCTGTATGTAGCTGTGTTTCTGGGGATGAGGCGGCTGTATGTAGCTGTGTTACTGAGGATGAGGCGGCTGTATGTAGCTGTGGTTCTGGGGGTGAAACGGCTGTATGTAGCTGTGTTACTGGGGGAGAGACGCTGTATGTAGCTGTGTTACTGCTAGGATAGTGGAAAGGAAGCAGGAAGACGTGTGTACGCTACACTCAGTGGGGGCCTCCACCCGATTTTGCGCCCAGGGGCCCCCATCAACCTTAATCCGGCCCTGCTTACAGTATATACTCAAGTATAAGCCAACCCAAGTATAAGCCGAGGCACCTAATTTTAACACTAAAAACTGGGAAAACCTATTGACTCAAGTATAAACTGAGGGAGGGAAATGCATTGCTCCCAGTATATAACCAGCAGCCCCCTAGTATAATGCCAGCACCTGCACCCTGGTTTAAAGCCAGTATCCCCCTGCCCCCAGTATGCCATTGCTCGCACCTCCCGTATACAGCCAGTAGCCTCCTGCCCAAACTAAACCCCCCCCCCAAATTTCTGAACTCACCTTTCTGACACCGCCGCAGGTCCTCTTCTGTTTTCAGCTCCGTCTTCAGCTCCCTGTGCGGTCCCGTCACATACACCATGACATCAGCTGCTTGCTGACATCATAGTGTGTGCCAATGGCGGCACGCACGCTATCATGTGGGCAGGAGAGGACCTGTGTGGGACTTTGGAAAGGTGAATACAGTTTTTTCTTTTCAATGGCTCGAGCATATGCAGAGTTAGGGTTTTTCAGCACATTTTTGTGCTAAAAATCTCTGCTTATATCTGAGTATAGAGTTACCAGAGGCCCTCAGTGCTACAGATTCACAGGCTGTTACAGTGTGCAGAACATGTCTCACCATCCTGTGCTCTCCCTCCTCCCTTTGCCTGTGTAATCTAGCAGCAGCAGGAAGTACAGGGGGAAGGGGGACCCCTTTCACCACAAGATGGAGTGCATGCTGTGGTTGCGATTTCACCACTGTGACTCACATACAAAGAGTGGAGTCAGTGAAGGGAGGAAAGTATAGCTGCTTTCTGTCAAGCAGGTAATAAAAATTTACAAGATTGGACAACCTATGTAATAAACAGAGCAGGTCTCACCCAATTCACTAACTTTATATTATTTATATTATTTTAAATTTATCAAAAGCTATTCTTTAACTATTTAACTAACTTGACTATTGTACATGAAAAAATATTCATGCAAACACAAGAATGACAGTGTTTTTTTTATTTTAAAACAAACTTAAAACTCCGATATTTATTGAAAATACCTAATATTTTGTGTACACACCGAGCCTCTGGCCTAAAGACATTTGCACATATTACAACCTGTCCAGCGACAAAGAAAAATAGAATGGAACCATGTAAGCAGTAAAAGAAAATTAACTTCTCCCATAATAGGAATAATCTGTTTGTACTGTACGGAGAGGTGTCATCTTGATGATCGAGATGAAAAAGATTAGCAAAGGAGGGAAATAGCTTCATTACACTGTAAGGTTTTTTAGTGATACTGGAAAAGATTTTTATGAGTCTTTGGCTACACTTTTATGGCTGCAATTTTAAAAAAACTTACTTTAATTATTAAAAGAGCTTCAGCTACCAAAGCCAGCAGCACAGCTCGCAGCTGCTGTAAAGGTTCTCTGACTTTCTAGAGAAAGGGACATTAGGACCAGAATGTCCAGGTCAAATGTAAATGCTCTTCTTTAACCCCTTCATGACTCAGGTTCATTGCTGCCTGAATGTGCAGTTTAATTTTACGATAAAATTACGATTAAATTACGATATCTTTGGAAAAGCTTTTCATATCATAACAATTTTTACTTTGTTGCTTTTTTCAAAATATGAAGCTTTAATTTGGTAGTTTTATTAATTACATTTTTTTTTCATTATAAAATTTGCCAAATAATTGACATTAAAAAAAGGCTATTTTGTGATTTTTCCTATTAAAGCCTTTTTTTATAAGTAATAAAATCGGAATAAACTTTTACCAATGTTATAACAATGCACAGCATTATTCCATCACCCTTTTCCGGGTTCAGCATTAAATGCAGAGGTTGCAAAGTGAAAGTCTTTACTGCAACTTCTTCATTCTGCGTTCCCAGTTACTGCAGGTTGCCAGAAGAGGAAGCAGAAGCGAGGAAAGCAGTGACTGGGAGGAGGGTTTATTTTCAAAGTGAAGGAAGAGGAGCATTTTACACGGGAGGAGCGGGGGATTCAGCTCTATGATAAACACACCAGGGGAGACAGCTGGCAGGGAGCCAGTGAAAGTTTAATATACATTATCATATGATTCACAAATTACAGAATTTGGAAGTTTTGGAATAAACTATTAATTATCTATGAAGGCATAGATGAGGATAAAAAGGATCTCTGGTGACAGGTTTCCCTTTAAAAATGAAAACCTTCCAAGGAAAACATTTTTTGCTGTAATGCCGTTTTCTGAGGCTAATAACTTTTTCCTAATTTGGTGTATGGAACTGCGATAGGAACCACGGACACCCCTGGTAAGCGCTGCAGGGAGGCGATCTTGTGCAAAAGCCCCTTACACAATGCAGTCAGCGTAACCGCAGCATGTAAGGGGTTAACGCCTGTTATTGGAGGAAGCTCCAATCACGGGTATTAGCGGCGTCGGCTATAATATACAGCGACACCCGCAGCGTCTGGCACCAATGCCGTTCGGCAGCCGGTGCCAGACGCTGGAGGTAGTACCACGTCACAATGAGGCAAGTACTTGCCGTCTGTGACGTAGTACTACATCCAATGTCGGGAAGGGATTAAAAAGGTTTATTAGAAATGTCTAAGATAAAATTGTTCTAGGTGCCCATGGAAACCAGTCAGAGCTCAGCTTTCATTTAATAAACAGCTGTGGGAAAATGAAAGCAGTGCCCTAATTGGTTTCACCTCTTAGACACTTCTGATAAATTTCCCCCCATATGTTAATGTTCTGATAGAATCATAGGATTCATATAGGGGTTAAATTTTTGTTTATGTTTTTGCCTTATATTATTATATATATATATATATATATATATATATATATATATATACATATATAATACAATATACAGTATCAGTCTCCAATATAGGGGGTGGGGGACAAAATTAGTTTTTAACCCTTTTTTGGTGAATTGGTGAACATATTTCTTTTTTCAATATACATCAATTTGAAAGAGAATGCTCAACAAATAATATCTTGGTATAATAATCAAAATTCAGATCACCAGTAGTGCACCAGGAAAAAAGTAGGGCTTGTCTAGTGGACATCTGAGGTGTATGTAAAGATGTTTAAAGGGTCTTCATGTCTGATTTACTGATGCTGTTTTGCTTGTTATGAGTCTTGAATCATTAGCATTAGTTACATCTCTTTATTATATTTATATCACAACCCATTAAAAATAACGCCAGACAGGGTCGGTCTGGCCCACCGGGGGGCCGGTGAATCCCCCGGTGGGGAAACAGTTAGAAGAGCTGGAGAGAGCAGAAGGAGCACTCAGGGAGATGGTAGTGAGATGTCGAGCATAGGAGTATTGGCATGTGTCTGTTTAACTATCATTTGTCTCTACCCTGCTTGTTGACGTGCACCTACCAAAGCCCACACCCAGGTCCTCAGGGAGCAAGAGGATAACATAGGGCTTAAGCCTAATTAGGACAGAAGCAAAAAACATATTCCTCTTCTTGACTCCTAGGATACTTATAGGGTGCAGCCTCCTAGCCGGGTTAGTGTTGATTTCTTGTGTTCTTTTCTGTGCCAGATACTTAGGACTCCAGACTCTTAACCCTGCATGCTGGCCTGTAGGAACGAGAGGAATAAGTGCTTGCATTTATACTTAGTACTGTAGTCCTGTCAGGATCTGACCATTAACCCACAAAGGGTTGTGAAGAAATGGGAGACCAATTTGCCATCACATTTGAAAAAAACCTGCAATCACACTTTTCGTCCTATTTTTGTTCCGTTAGGCGCAACTGGACGACAAGCAATGGTGTTCCGATCTGCCTGCGACAACTTTGGTGTCTAGATTTTTTTTCATGAAGGAACGAACGTGTTCTTCGCAGTCACAGACATAACTTTCTCACTGCAAATCATCTAAACGAACAACTACAGGAAGGATATCTTATGAAAACAAAGTTTGCCAAACCTGAAACATCTTCTGTTACACTAACTTTATTTATAGCTGAAATAAAACCGCAAGTGTGAACTCAGCCTTAGCTCACAGGAGCTGGGCATTTACTGTATATTCGCTCCAAGATGCCTGCGTCTTGTAGACCGAAGGTCAGAGGACAAGCACTGCCAACCCCTCCTGACCGCTGACATTGGGAGATCATTGATGCCCTGATTAAGTGCAACCTATCTCCCAGAGAGGAAGGGCTCCATACTGCTCTCTCCCTCTCCTCCAGGTACAGGACCTGCGGTGTGTCAGAAACATGTGCTATCACATGCTTCTTGCATACCCACTGATCTATACTGGGAGAATGGGAACATGCTTGCTGGGACATTGTAAGAAGGGGGGGGGAGTAGTTTGTGTGTGTGTTTGGGGGGGGTTCTGTGTGTGTAGCTGAGCTGTGTGTGTATTTGTATGGATGATGTAGGGCTGTTTGTGTTGTGCTTTAGTGGACCCCAGGATATTTTAATGGTGTAAACTATATTCTCTCCCTTTTTTTGGAGCCTAAATCTGGGGCCTTATTAAGAACGTCTTAAGTCTGAAAATATGCTAATAAGTACATTGTAAATATATGACTCTAATCAGTTAGACCGGTAGTCAATGTTGTGACAATGAGGATCCATGCATGTTAACGTATATATGGAGGCCGTATGGAAAGTATAAAGCAGTGGGGCGAACCTATGGCACTGGTCCCAGCGGTGGCACTCGGAGCCCTCTCTATGGGCCACCGCCCATCAACCCACTGCAGAGTTCGCCATACAGGACTAAAGCCACTGCAGCCCAGGCATCCCAGGACCCTAGAAGGAAGCTACAAGATAACCAAGCTTTTTTTATCCTTCTTTCTACTGATGGGGTGTGTCATTGCCTATAATTTAAACATGTACGAGCGGAGTATAAGTAACTGTTTAACTTTTTCGCATCGGCACTTTGCGAAAATGATGTAGTTTTGTGCACTCTGCGTCTAAAAGGTTCGCCTCCACCTGGTATAAAGCGTATGGCGGGCCATATAAGTAATTTTCATGGGCACAAATACTGTGAGCACAACAAGCCCCGACCTCGTGTACGGTCTGTCTAGCCCGCCGGGGTCCGGTGAATCCCCCGGTGTCCCCCGACTCCTGTCACTATGGCATGGCCTTTAATGGAGGCTGCTCCTCTACTACTAACAATAGTACTTGCATCATTCATATGCAAGTACTATTGCTTACAGCGCCGGCGGACGTCCGTGCGCGCTGCTGTGACACAGGAAAGCCCTTGCTAGCGCTTCCCGTGTCACTACCACAGAAGCAGCCTGGAGGAGCCAGGGGAGAGGAGTGGAGCGCGCACTTTCCAAATCTGTGGCTGAATCTCCCCTGGAGGTCAGCCCGGGCAGAGCTACAGGCGAAGCCCTCCCACCTGCCCGCCTCTGCACATAGGAGACAGCTCCATCACTGCCATGATTGTTTTAGAAAAACAAAAAACAAACAAAATTTCCCCCTTCCTGACCTGGACCTGCTTGCGGGATATCAGGTATTGTAATGTTTATATGTGTTTGTTCTCTCCCTGTGTATGTGTGGTTTTGTCATATATTGTCCAACATGTCATGTATTGTATATATACTTAATAACATGTAATAGCTGTATTATGGTGTAAATGTGGTTCTTATGTTGTGTATATAGGGTATAACATTTCTTAGGTGTGTGTGTGTGTATATAGATAATAGTGTGTGTATAGGTATGGCATATACAGGTTTACCATGTTATCTATGTAATATGTGTGTAATGCAGGTATACCATGTAAAGGTGTAATATAGGTGTAATGTGTGTGATATTTATATATAGTGATTGCGGGGGAAATCTTTATACTGTGGTTGCTGGGGGAGCTGTATACGTGTTGTGCTGGCCTACGTGTATCTGTTTTTGTAGCTACATGGCGGTACTTTTATGAATTTTTATACTACAGGGTGGTAGGGGGGCGCTGTAGTATTTTTGTACTACATCGGTACGCTGTATGTATTTTTGTACCTACATGCGGTAACGCTGTAATGCTTTGCATTGCCTTTATTTTCCACTCAAACATAATGATGCTCGGGTCCTGACACTCCCTTATATTTACATTATATGGGGGGGGGGGGTGTCTCTCTATGGCTCGCCTTGGGCAACATAAAGGCTTAAATTCTTCACCCCTGCATGGGGGCCACTGCCAATGCTGCAATCGTACGTAGATTCTCCGCTTGATTACTATCACTGAGTGTGCGCACCACACTCAACATTTTAGATGCCGGAGGGAATGGCAGCATGTATGGGCGGGTCCTTAATAAAATATTGAGGGGGGAAGCATTTATGCATGGGGGGCATTAATAAAATATGGAGGGGGGATGGCGTGTGCGACGGGAGCCTTAAATAAAATATGGAGGGGCGTGGCTGTTGTTTGGGCGGCCTTCTTCACATCGGGGGGATGGGCAGTGTGTATGACCGTGGTTTTATCCAGGTGACATTATACTGTCAGTAACTGTGGTATTTTTATAGGCTATAGGCACACTGCCGTGCCCGCCCGTACCGTAGCGGGCAACGGCAGTGTACGGGATAGGAGGAGGAGGTTAGCGCAGCTCACGCCCCGCCCCGCTCCCATAGCAACCTATGGCGCACGGCGCCGTATTACGGGAAAAGATAGGAACAGGTCCTATCTTTTTCCCGGGTACGAACGGTACCGCACGTGTGGCGGCACCGTACCACTCCCGTAGTGTGCCGTGCGTCCCATAGGAAGTGTATGGGGGACGTATATCTGCGTCCTATATACTGTCGGCCGTATATACGTCCCCCTTACGTTCGTGTGGATATAGCCTTAGGGTCGCACTGAGGGGGATCGCTTCCCCGAGCTGAACCATCTTGCCAGAAATTCTGCAACCAGATTTTGACGATGATTCTGGAGTTTGAGGAGAAGAACAAAATCCTTATAAGGTAGAATATGCTACTTCTTCCTGTGTCCAGATCGGGGTATTGGTAGTCCCTGACTAGTGTGATACACTTCTCAGAGTAATGTCCTGTTATATCTATAGTGTCATAGAAAAAAAAAAAAAAAAAAAAAGCCTGGGTGAACTTGGCTAGGTAATGTGGACCCCAGATAGTGATTTGTCATCCGTCTTATAAAGGTTTTCAGAATTCGTTCTTGGAAGTTTGGTGCCATGCGACACTTACATCCCTAACCCAGCCCAGCCACCGCAAAAGCCCAGACACCAGGGTACTCATTTTTTTTTTTTTTTTTTTTTTTTTTTTTTTTTGGTGTGTGTTTGGGGTGTGTTTTTTTTTTTTTTTTTTTTTTTTTTTTTTTTTTTTTTTTTATTTTTTTTTTTTTTTTTTTTTTTTTTTTTTTTTTTTTTTTTTTTTTTTTTTTTGTTTTTTTTTTTTTTTTTTTTTTTTTAAGATTTTTTTTTTTTTTTTTTTTTTTTTTTTTTTTTGGGGGGGGGGGGGGGGGGGGGGGTTTTTTTTTTTTTTTTTTTTTGTTTTTTTATTTTTTTTTTTTTTTTTTCTTTTTTTTTTTTTTTAATTTTTTTTTTTTATTACTATCCCTAACACAGCATAGCCACCACATAAAGCCCAGGAAACAGGGGTAACTCTTATCATCCCTACCTTAAATGCTTGAGGTGACGTCCCCCTACAGCCCTGTAACAAACCAGAGCCGAGCTCTAGGCAGAGAGGCGGGCGAAAGGGATTAGCTTATCCTTTGCTTCACTCCCCGCTAGTGCTTACAATTCCCTCATCCCATAATATTGTATTTAGTATTAGTGGGCCCCCAAAATCAATTTCACTGGTGGGCCCCAGTCACCCAGTCCGACCCTGCGAGTGGTAGCATCCTTACATTAGGCTTATAAGAATTAGACCTCTTAATGTGCAGTATATGACCCTGCAAATATTGTGAGATCAAAGTGGGACACACACAATATTTCAGTGTCCTTTAAGCATAGATTGCACATTGTAGGTCTACGTCTTTATAAAGGCCTCCTGCAAGTATTCCTACACTCGGGTTTGGTCCGTTGTGCGCACCGTATGTTTCACCACGAAGCATGTGGCACCCCTAACTGTTTTTGGCAATTAGGCAATTTGACATCAAAGATCTAGCTAAGCAATCTATCTTGATTTGTTTCAGTGATTTTTTTTTGTTATTTGGTAACTTGATACTCAATAGTGTTAGTGGTGGTGACATCACAAGACCCATGACATCACAGACAATACATGACATCACAGTTTGGTAATCGAAGGTTTGAGGCTTCTGTTTCGAGACATCTCGATCACTGAGCTCAACATGTTTAAGAGGACCATCCAGGTAAGTGGGACTCTGCGGCAGGTTTGTCATGCCACAATTAATTTTGGGGTAAATGGTGCAATTCAGAACCATTTACCACAAATAATCTCAGCAGAATATCGATGTTTTTTGCTGTAGGACTAGGACTTGATACCAATTTACACTTCCAATTCTACCAAATCTCTAACCAGTTTGAAGTCAATAGTAAGGCTGTGAGATCTAAAATCATTCCAACCTTTGGGAGGGGCGGAAGAGACAAAAGTCATGCCGCATGTGCACTGCTGAGATTTTTTCCTCCTAAGCACGCTTTTGCCCGCACCCAAAGCGCCCTCTCCTCATACTGCGCCCCCCTTCCCCAGCGCGTATCCCTCATACTTTGCCTCCCCATAAGATTCAGCTCCCCTCAAAAGCCCTGATTTTAACCGCAGTCTTTAAATGCTTGGAGAATCTATGTCAATACACAGTGTAAATGGGATTTACTGTATATCAACCATAGGAGCATTATACGTAAATAACTGACTGTAAATCGGGGCATTTTTCATTATATTATATTGTATGCTTCCTAGGAGCGGGGCTTATATTAAATATTAGACTGGTGTTTAGGTTGGGGGGGGGGGTGGACCCAATAATTATTGTGCTTATCATGACAGGAGAAGTATGTGAAGGTTGGCTCGGTCTGCATCTGTCCTGTTTCCAGGGGGTCACGAGATTCACTTCATGATGAATGGCTTTTGTTGAGCAAGGGAACAACACAGGCAGTGAAGTCTCCTGGAAAATGGAATGGTCCCAGGAGCCACCTTGGCTGTAGCAGGTCCTGTGGAAACCCAAGGAACGTCTGGCCAGGTGCCGACCCATGTACCGGCAGTACCAGAGAGACGTGGGAATCAGGAGCAAGAGCGGGGTAAGTAATTTTGTTTTTTATATCCACCCTGCCCCATCAGGTTTTCCATATTCATGGAACTCCTTTAAGCTCTTAGAGCAGGTATACGTTAATTGGATTGTAAGATCCTAGGAGCAAGGCCTGTACGTATATTACTCCACAAAAAAGTATACATTTAACTATAGTCTTATTCTGTATACTAGACGGTTAGCTCATAGGTGCAACCTTTCCGTACATATGGCTTGTAGTCTTCTCGGAGCAATGGGGTGGTTGGGTTGGGGGTCTGGATGGAATATTAGCCTGTTCGCTCATTAGACAGGTAATTTACCATATATGTTCAATTGTGAGCTCCTGGGAGAACACCCTTTATTATGTGTTCCGCACCTTTACCCTTTCCCCATTTGGAGATTGAACGAAAACAAAAACGGAAGGTTGAAGCGGAATCTCTTCTGATCCTCTCTGTTCCCCATGGACATTCACGTATGGAAGGTTTTTCTGTACACTAACTTTTATTTATAGCTGAAATAAACCTCAGTGTGAACTCATCCTAGCTCACGAGCTGGGCATTTACTTCTATTCGCGCCAGGAGAGCTAGTATACAGTACGGGTATTATACTGTACATTAAGATAAGAATCCGTGCCGGTATATATACTGTGAGGCCAAAGAGTGGGCCTTTTTCATTTTTTTTGAGGGTGAGCTCCTAGGAGCAATGACATTAGACTGTGAGCTCATTAGCAGGGAATGTACTAACTTATATTCTCGATTATAAGCCGAGGCCCCTAATTGTTCCACAAAAAAACTGTGAACGCCTATTGACTGATTATAGAGTGGGAAATGCATTTCACAGTCCACTATCTCAGCTATCAGTCCCTTCCACCCTAGTATGTAGCCTCCTGCCCCTGCCCTCAGTGGTTAGCCAGCCCCCTCCACTCTAGTCAGCCAGCCCCATCAGCCGTCCCCTGCCACTGTGGTAGTCACCAGACCCTGCTCTGTAGGCCGCCCTGCCACTGAGTCGGCGCCCCTGTCAAGCCGCCCCCCGCACCTGTAGTCAGCCAGCCCACTGTGCCATTTGTATTCACCAGCCGTGTTCACCGGGGAGCCCCTGCACCTGTGTCAGCCCTTCCAATTGTAGTTCAGCCAGCCCCCCGGCCATTGTTAGTCAGCCAGCCATGTCAGCCCGTCCCCACCCCTGCCACTGTAGTCATCCATCCTGTCAGCCGTCCCCGACCTGCCACGGGTAGTTCCAGCAGCCCTGTCTCTGTAGTCAGCCCCTGCCACTGTATCAGCCGCCCCCCTGCACCTGTAGTCACCAGCCCCTGCCTTTGATAGTCACGCCAGCCAGTGTCAGCCGGCCCCCTTGCACCTGTAGTCAGTCCCCTGTCCCTGTATTCAGCCCCTGCCACTGTAGTCGCCACCCCGTCAGCCGCCCCCCTGCACTGTAAGTCATCCAGCACTGCCTTTGTAGTCAGCCAGCCGTGTCCGCCCGTCCCTGCATCCTGTATTCAGCCCCCTGCCACTGAGTCAGCCAGCCCTCTGCACCTGCCGTCCGCCCCTTCCACTGTAGTCAGCCGCCCCCTGCACCTGTGTCATCCAAGCCACTGCCATTGTAGTCAGCCATCCGTTCAGCCGTCCCCTTTGCACCTGTTTCAGTCCCCTGTCCCTGTAGTCAGTCCCCTTTCCCTGTATTCACCCCTGCCACTTTAGTCATGTCCAGCCCCCGTCAGCCGTCCCCCTTCACTGTAGTCATCCAGCCCACTGCCATTGTAGTCCAGCCAGCCGTGTCACCGTCCCCTTGCAACCTGTAGTCCCCACACAAAGGGGGGGGGAAGGGGTGTGGGGGTGGGGGGCCCCCTGTCCCCTGTAAGTCAGCCCCTGTCCCTGTAGTCAGCCCACTGTCCTTTAGTCAGCCTCTGCCACTTTAGTGCAGGAGCTGTATACAGTGATTGCTGGGGGAGCTGTATACAGTGATTGCTGGGGGAGCTGTATACAGTGATTGCTGAGGGAGCTGTATACAGTGATTGCTGGGGGAGCTGTATATAGTGATTGCTGGGGGAGCTGTATACGGTGATTGCTGGGGGAGAAGCTGTATATAGTGATTGCTGGGGGAGCTGTATACAGTGATTGCTGGGGGAGAAGCTGTATATAGTGATTGCTTGGGGAGCTGTATACAGTGGTTGCTGGGGGAGAAGCTGTATACAGTGGTTGCTGGGGGAGAAGCTGTATACAGTGGTTGCTGGGGGAGAAGCTGTATACAGTGATTGCTGGGGGAGAAGCTGTGCAATACAGGGCAAATCGGCGCAATTCGGAAATATTCGGGTAAACACGTCGGGAAAACGCGAATCAGGCCCTTAGTAAATGACCCCCAATCGTTATTATGGGATGAGCGGAAGGAGGAAGGAGAGTGCTGACTTTGTTGGTGGCATGGCAGTCGCAAGAACTGAGGATGTGCTGTTGTACGTCAGAGACAAGGAAATATAGACTGCTGAAACAGACTCACATATAGAAGGCTAAGTATCAAAAAGTTGGAAGGGGTAGCAAACCGTGTGGCTTATTAAATCACAGTGATTGGGAGCAAATGAGATGAGTGTGCTGAATTTGGTGCCTCAAGTAATCCAAGCATCTTGTGATTATGTCGGAGAGGAAAAGGTGTTAAGTTTTAAGTTGCCAGTGACAAGTGCCTATGGGAACGTGCCACAAAACATAGTGCCTGGAGATGAAAACACAGTATTAAGATGAGTATGTTGACTTGCAAGAGAAAGTGGACCATTTCCAATAGCTTAGTATAATAGGACAGGGTATAAGATAAGGGAGTATTCAAAAAAGCAATCTGTGTAGAATATCTGAAAGGATATGAGAGAAACAAGAAGTTAAGAAATGGATTTGTGTTGGAGACAGTGACCTCTAAAAGGAATAAGATTCAAGTGATAATTTTCAGCTCCTTCTGAGACCATCACGACATTACATGTACACTGTGTAGGTCTAGGACCGAAATTTGTCTTCTTTAGCCAGCACCCTGTGTTAGATGGATATGTCTTCATATGTTTTATAAGAATTTACAATTAATTTTTGTGAGTGAATACAATTTTGAGTATATTGTTAAGGACTGTAATTGGCTGCAATGGACACATGGCCAGATGACTATGATTCATCACTGGACTGATGGAATCCACAGAGACTGGGCCAATTCTTTATGTTACATAATATCCACAAGTTTCTTTCAAAATTTCAATATACATTTCAATGTTTTGAAATGTCTCCAATACTTTAGATTTATCAAAATATATTTAGCTTACCGTCCTAAAATGAAGCACCACATGTGACCCTGCAGTAAATGTTAACGCGACCTCTGCTAATCTCCCCCAAGGAGTTGCATTAAGATCTTATTGTCTGACTTTACATCTCTTCTTTATTTATAGAAGAAGATGCGGCAACAGCCTGGCTCCAACTTCAGCGTCGGAAGGAATTTTCCTGACCTAAAAAATAGTGCGGGGGACGCCGAAATTATACCTAAGACTTCCATCATTGACTATTTTCATGATCTCAAGAATGTTTGGCTTGTGATCAATATTTATGTGGTACATGGCATTCAATCGTTATTTGCCCGCACCTAAACACCCACCACAATAAATTTTGGGACGCCATTGACTGGCAGGACTTTTGTGGAGGGGCGCCCCGTGCCACATTAGTTTCCCATCTTGTGCCTAAACAACACACAGTATCTACAAAGTATATGTTTTAGCAACTATGCGGAAGGTGGGGGGTTGTGCTGACTAGGGTCCCCACTCCTGGACTTGCAGCACAGTAACCTGACAAACCCCTCCGCAACCTATCCCCAGATGAAACACAAGAAGAACAATGAGCATCGGAATAATTGTCAAACCACATCTAGAGTGGGTTTTAGAATTCGGTGAGACTTGCTTAGTGGTCTTATTATGCGCACAAAATTGCGCCAAATAATAGGTTGTCCGTAACTGATGACTGTTGGGGATTGGAGACAAATCAAGAAAAATAAGATACGGAGTTGGCGGAAAAGAAGCTTAAAATTTGGGAAATCAAACCAAAAGACGGCCAATATTAGGAGGCGTCTTGTACCTAAGGGCCCGATTCGCGTTTTTTTTGTTTCCCGGAACGTGTTTGTAACAGCCGAGATAGTTCCGATTTTGCTCCGATTGTAAAGCTGAAGGCCCCGGGATATTTGGAGCACGCGGACGTACTCACGGATTTCTGGCGCATCGCGCTGGCATGCACGCGACCTAAATTGCGAGGGCGTGGCCACGAAAACCCGCCTGGATTCGAATAACACTCTAAAACCGCCGCATTAGTAAGGACAACAAAATGTCGTCGGCGGAAACAAATTACACTTTACCTTCACCAGGTATAGGCCGGGGATATCATTAGGGCATTCCAAGCCGCAACTCCGGGAACTTCAGAGCAGCAGCGCCACTGTGTGGATGGCATGGAGAGATAACTACTGTCTTAGAGTGACATCACCGGCGGACCGAATCCTCCAGCCGCAGAGGTGGAACGAGCACGCTGGATCGCGAAGCGGAACCGGGTAAGTAAGTCTGCAACCATTATGTCCAATATGGGGCCATTATACAAAGCGGCATTATTTATCATTGGTTTTCATGGAACTTTTTTGCCTTAAAAAAAGTCTAAAGTAGTCGCACTGGGTTTTGCGACTTTTCACTGCCTAAAAAATTTTTTCTCACAGGACTATATACACCTCTTCTTAATCTGGTGTAAACATGAACTACTGCTAGTGCCAACAATGTGCAGAGCAAAGTCATATCTTGGGACTTTGGCAAAAGTCTCATAAAAAGTATCATAGTCATAGTAAAAAAGTCGTATACATTTGAGACTTCGGGGACTTTTGAAAAAAACAGAAAGTAGAACCCAAGAACATTTATTTAAAGGGCCAAAGACACTTTAAAGAATGTGAGGGGCCGCGGAGCTCCAATATTAGGACATGAAAAGTTCCTAATGAGCCACTAAATGGTAAATATCCCCATTATGTCTATTTAAAAATCTAGACAAGACTAGCGAGAATATGCCCGTAGGAATGGAGCTGAAAGTATGGATCTACAGGAATAGCGTCCATTTAGAGTAATATAGGGGGAATACCCTACAAAGGCAGAACTAAAGGAAACAGTACCACATACCTAGTGCCTGAAGAAAAGTGCCACACTCTGGGGCCTATTGGAAGATGGTAAAACTGTACCGGTACTTAGGAACAATGGTCAGTTTCCAGGAAAGTTGCCATAAGCTAGTGACCCCAACCTTGTTGCTCTAGAGGTCAGTAGTTTATATGGTAATATTGCTGGGGAAAAGGGATTGTTAGAAGGGTGGTTGGGCTGTATCTGAGGTGCTGAGGAGGAGGCTCTTATATTTTCAAATCTCCCTATTGCCCATAGCAAGAGCAGCCAGTGACTGACGATGTGGTAGAGGTGCCTGAACTACCTCTCACAGACAGTATCCTTCCGCTCCATCTCCTCTGCGGCGAGAAATAAATGCTTTCAGAGAACACAGCCAAAAGGTGCCCACTTAAAGTGATTTTATTGATACGTTAATAGGGGACGGATTTACCAAAGGTCTCCGGCGCCACTTTCAGTGGAATTTGCCAACGATTTTCAGGATTTGAAGCCGTTGTGGACAGGTATTTAACAATTGTGTCGCGACACGATCGGATTGTGCATGGTCGTGCTGCTTCATGTGACAGAAATCAGGGGACGGACATTGACAAATCTTACTAATTCTTTTTTTTGTATGTTTGTGTTTTTCTTTTTTTTTTTTTTTTTTTTTTTTTTTAGGAACCTGGCGCGGGATTTTAACTTTCAAATGTGTTGCAAGATCATGCACTTACTGCACCGGGAAGAAGAAGGTGAACTCCGGGGACTGAGCGGGGAGCGACCCATGAAGGATATCGGGGCAGGATCTTAGTGACTCCCCGACACAGCGGCATTATAAACGGACAATGCACTTACAGGCACCAGGAAGAAGAAGGTGACTCCAGGGACTGACGGGGGAAGCGGACAATGCAGGAATATCGGGCGCACGATCTTAGTGAATCGCGGAACAGTGCAATTATACACGGACAGTGCACGTTGTCAGGGAACGAGTCAGACAGGTAAGAAAATGTGCCCCATAGATTGCCAAAGTACAGATCTCGTAATCCCGCCGTTATCCCTAACCCAATCCATCAATTTGTTGGCAAATTGCCTAAAATCCAAAAACAAAAAAAAAGAGAAATTTTTCAAACCCTAATATACAGTAAACGAGGCGAAAATGACCAAATTACATTAAATGGAAAATTGATCCTATAAAATAAAGGATGCACAAATATAAACATGAATCGTCGATGCAGAAAAGGACAAAAAAACATTTCCTCTTCATCCTAAGAGAGGGGGGCCTGATGATTAGATGTTCATGGTGGGGGATCCATCCATCTGTTAATTCAGGTCTTCATACGGTGATGATAGGGTCTTCACATCCGGCTCCTGACAATCTAATCCTCTCCAATACTAGGGCATGGGTGTGGGGATTTGATCAATGCATCTTCTCCCACGTTTAGTACAATTGACGTAAGTGGATACGTGGACCTTCTCACCCTCAATTAGATCCTCCAGTGTCATTTTAGTAGTGAGAATTGGCGGGAATCATTTAGCCGGTTATACAACCGGTGAGCGGCCGACACTCGGCCGGATCCGCCGATAGCCGTCTCTACCGTCATCATTTTGATTTGTGTTACACAGATGTCAGAGCGGGCGACAGGGTCGGGCCCTTCTTTCGAGTGTATACGAATTTTCCCTGAAAGCCATCGCGTAATTCTGGTAGAGGTCCTGCCGGGGATTATTGATCAATATGGCCTGCGCACGATGACACTCAGATTTTGCGTTTTGACTTTGTTGGATTGTGACAGGGGCGGATGGGAAATTAAAAGAGGCCCTGAAAATTAATTTCTAAGTCGCGGCTCACTATGTGTTTGGTAGAGAGTCAAAGTAGTAGACTGGGCGTCACGTGATGTGGTGGAAATTTGCCAACTAGGGCTTATAAATACTGCCCCCTATGTACAAGAATATAACTACTATGAATACTGCCCATATGTACAAAGAATATAACTACTATAATACTGCCCCCCCCCCCATGTACAAGAATATAAAACGACTAGAAACGGCCCCCCATGTACAAGAATATGAACTGCTCAATATTGGCCACCTATGTACAAAATATAACTAGCTATCAATACTGCCCCTCATGTACAAGAATATAACTACTATATAATACTGCCCCCTATTGTACAGGAATATGAACTACTATAATTACTGCCCCCCCCCTTACACCCCCCCCCTATGTACCAGAATATAACTACTAATAATACTGTCCCTAGTAAGGAATATAACTACTATAATACTGCCCCCACGTATGTACGGAATAGAACGTACTATAATACTACCACCATGACAAAGAATTAACTGCCTTAATAGTACTGCTCCCTATGTACAGGAATATTAACTACTAATAATACTGCCCCCTATATGACATGACATTTCACATAAGAAAATTATAAAGAAAATATAATATCTACAATTGTGTGCAGAGGCATGCAGTACACAAACCTGTTTCGGATACACAACACTCAGACTCTAACTTTTACATTTTTACCATGTTAGACGTATTATCGAGTATGTAGCCAGAGTTTTTCAGTACATAATTTGTCCCTGCTTGATAAAAACTCGAACCGGCTCTTATAGTAAAGCAATTAGAAAACAAAACAAAAGTACTTAACTTTACATATGCCGCAGGCAGTTCCTCACTCATATCCATCAATTGCTCCGACGCATCAGCGCCATGACCGCCTTGCGGTCAGCAGCAAGAGGTCTGAGATTATAGTGCCTGCGACAGAATGCAGGGGAATACGGAGCCGAGCTGGACATTGATGGATATAAAGGAACCTGCCGGAGCATCTGTATGGCTAGAAGTGTAAGACTGCCGTAGGGGGGGGGGGTGGGGGTGCGCTCGGGGCCACGGAAGGTGGGTTACAACTTTGCAGTTTTTTTCCTACAGGCATTAATAGTTGTGGGCAAGCGACTGCCGGCTATATACTGGGGTGGCAGCAGGGGGCAGGCTATATACTAGGGAGGGAGCAGGGGGCTGTCAGGCTTATTATACACTAGGGGGAGCAGGGCTCTGAAGGCTATATACTAGGGGAGCAGGGGGCTGCAGGCTATTAACTGGGGGACAGGGGGTGGCAGGCTATTACTACAGGGCGCGGGCGGTCGCTGTATTACTACAAGAGGGCTGGCGGGGCTGTATACACGAGCTGCGGGCTATTATCAAAGGAGCTGGGTATGGGCGGAGTATACTACAGGAGCTGGCGGGCTGTATACACAAGAGCTGGATGGAGCTGTCTACTACGGGGCGTGGCGGGGGCTATAACTACAGGGGCTGGAGGGTGGGCTATATACTACAGGGCTGCGGGCTGCTCATACGGCAGGGGCGGCGGGCTGTATAACTACAGGGGCTGGCGGGTGTATACTACAGGGCTGGACCGGGGAGCTGTATAATACAGGGGCTGGGCACGGTGGAATACGACAGGGCTGGGCAGCTGTATACTACAGGGCTTGCAGGCGTATCACTACAGGGGATGGGCAGGCTGTATACTACAGGGGTTGGCGGGCTAGCGCTATATACTAAAGGGGCTGGGCAGGCTGTAACACAGGGGGCTGGGCCAGGCTGTATACTACAGGGCTGGCTGGGCGTATATAAGGGGCTGGCGGGCTTATACACAGGGAGGGGGGGCGGCGGGCTGTTATTACTACAGGGGCTGGCTGGATGTATACTACAGGGCTGGCGGGCTGTATACTACAGGGGCTGGCTGGGCTGTATACTACAGGGGTGCGGGCTATACATTACAAGGGTGACACCTGCTCGTATTGAGAGCTCAGCCTGTGAGCTTTCTCCATACAATGCCAGCAGCATTACTAGTGTTTTAAAAAACAATTACCCAGACATTACATATATACAGGGCGGTCTGGCCAACACCGGGGGGCGGTGAATCCCCCGGTGGGCCCCGACTCCTGTCACTATGGCATGGGCCTTTAATGGAGCGCTGTCCTCTACTACAACAAAGTACTTGCATCATTCAGATGCAAGTACTATTGCTTACAGCGCCGCGCAGGACGTCCTGTGCGGCGCTGCTGTGACACAGGAAGCCCTTGCTAGCGCTTCCTGTGTCACTACCACAGAAGCAGCCTGGAGGAGCCAGGGGGAGGAGAAGGGGGAGGAGCGAAGAGGTGCAGGAGAGCCACATTCAAACCTGTGGCTGGTCTCCCTGGAGGTGCAGCCCAGGCAGAGCTGACAGGAGAAGCCCCGCCCACCAGCCCGGCCTCCTGTACAGAGGAGACTGCTCCATCCACTGCCATCATGTATCCCCTGCCTGACCTGCACCTGCTGCTGGATATGAGGTAAGTGTAATGTGTATATGTGTGTGTCTTCCCTGTGTATGTGTGTTTTGTCATATATATATATATATGTACAACATGTCATGTGCTTGTATATAGACTGATAACATGTAATAGCTGTATATATAGGTGTAATGTGTTCTATATGTGTGTATATAATGCTATAACATGTATTAGGTGTGTATATATATAGGTATGTGCATATACAGGTTTTACATGTGATATATGTATATATGTGTATATGCAGGTATACCATGTAAAGGGTGTAAATATAGGTGTAATGTGTGTGTATATTTATATATAGTGATTGCTGGGGGAGCTGTATACAGTGATTGCTGGGGGAGCTGTATACACTGATTGCTGGGGGAGCTGTATACACTGATTGCTGGGGGAGAAGCTGTATACAGTGATTGCTGGGGGAGAAGCTGTATACAGTGATTGCTGGGGGAGAAGTTGTATACACTGATTGCTGGGGGAGAAGCTGTATACACTGATTGCTGGGGGAGAAGAGAAGCTGTATACAGTGATTGCTGGGGGAGAAGCTGTATACAGTGATGGCTGCAAGAGTACTAGATGCGGCCGGAAGCGGCTGCTTGAGTACTATCACTGCTTGTGCGCGCAGCACTCAAACATTAGATGCCGGAGGGAATGGCAGCACGTATGGGGCGGGGCCTTAATAAAATATGGAGGGGGGGGGGTGGCAGTGTGCACGGGGAGCCTTAATAAAATATGGAGGGCATGGTTGTTGGTGCCAGAAGGGCTGGTCTGAGTATTTCAGAAACAGATGATCTACTGGGATTTTCACGTACAATCATCTCTAGGGTTTACAAAGAATGGTCAGAAAAAAAAAACATCCAGTGAGCGGCAGTTCTGTGGGCGGAAATGCCTTGTTGATGCTAGAGGAGAATTGGCAGACTGGTTTGAGCTGATAGAAAGGCAACAGTTACAACCAAGGTAGGCAGAAGAGCATCTCTGAACGCCCAGTACGTCGAACTTTGAGGCAGATGGGCTACAGCAGCAGAAGACCAACCGGTGCCACTCCTTTCGGCTAAGAACAGGAAACAGCACACTTTGCACAAGCTCATCGAAATTGAACAGTAGAAGATTGGAAAAATGTGCCTGGCTGATAGTCTCGATTTCTGCTGCGACATTCGGATGGTTAAATGTCAAATTTGGCGTCAACAACATGAAGCATGGATCCATCCTGCATTGTATCAACGATTCAGGCTGGGTGTGTCATGGTGTGGGGGAATATTTCTTGGCACTCTTGGGCCCCTTGGTACCAATTGAGCATGTTGCAACGCCAAAGCCTACCTGAGTATTGTTGCTGACCATGTCCATCCCTTTATGACCACAATGTACCCAACATCTGATGGCTACTTTCAGCAGGATAATCGCCATGTCATAAACTGGAAATCATCTCAGACTGGTTTCTTGAACATGACAATGGGTTCACTGTACTCAAATGGCCTCCACAGTCACCAGATCTCAATCCAATAGAGCATCTTTGGGATGTGGTGGAACGAGATATTCGCATCATGGATGTGCAGCCGACAAATCTGCGGCAACTGTGTGATGCCATCTTGTCAATATGGACCAAAATCTCTGAGGAATGCTTCCAGGCACCTTGTTGAATCTATGCCACGAAGAATTGAGGCAGTTCTGAAGGCAAAAGGGGGTCCAACCCGTTACTAGCATGGTGTACCTAATAAAGTGGCCGGTGACTGTATACAGTACAGAACAAATGAACACAGAACACACCGAAGGCATCATAACTATGAATTAACACAAAAAGAAAGTCCAAGCAGCACAAACCTTCAGAGAAAAAGAAAAAGAAAATTGGGTGCAGGCAACCTAGGACCGGGCCTCAGGTCCTCCAGTAATAGTATAAAGAAAGCGGGCAGCACTCCGTTGTAGATAAAAGTAAAAAAGTGTCTTTATTCCATAGTGAGCAACTGTGACAGCGACGTTTCGGCTCTGCAAGAGCCTTTCTCAAGCCCTGAATTAACACATGTAGAATTATATACTTTTTTTTTTAAAAAGGGTGAAAATATGTCTTATATTCTAGGTTCTTCAAAGTAGCCACGTTTCGCTTTGATTACTGCTTTGCACACTCTTGGTTGGCATTTTCTTGATGAGCTTCAAGAGGTAGTCACAGAAAAGGTTTTCACATGCCAGGTGGGCTCTGTCAAGTTTAATAAGTGGGATTTCTTTCCTTATAAATGCGGTGATTTGAAGGTGGACTGGGCTAAACTAGCCAGTGTGACAGCTGATGGTGCTCCTAGCATGGTGGGGTCTAAGAAAGGAGTAATTGCTCGCATTACCCGAGAGATGGACAAACATAACCATTCTTATCCAATAGCAATACACTCAGGGGCGCACCTGCCATGAGGCGATTTGAGACTTTCGCCTCAGGGCGGCATGCCTCCTGCTGGTGGAGGGGGCGGCATTGGGGAGACTCCAGCCTGGAGGAGCGAGGGGGAGGAGCGAGAGCACCACATTCAAACCTGTGGCTACTCTCCCTGGAGGTGCAGGCCCCGGCAAAGCTGACCTGAGAAGCCCCGCCCACCAGCCCGGGCCTCCTGCACAGAGGAGACAGCTCCATCCACTGCCATGATGTATCCCCTGCCTGACCTGGACCTGCTGCTGTATATCAGGTAAGTGTAATGTGTGTATATATATGTGTCTTCCCTGTGTATATATATATGTGTGTGTGTCTTGTCATGTGTATATATATTTGTGTGTTCCCTGTTTATATGTCTTTTATCATGTGTATATGTGTGTAAAACATGTCATGTGTGTGTGTATATAGAGGTATGAAGTGTAATAGCTGTATATATAAGTGTTATGCATGTGTATATAGAGGTATGACATGTAATAGCTGTATATATAAGTGTTATGCATGTGTATATAGAGGTATGACATGTAATAGCTGTATATATGTGTGTGTAATGCATGTGTATATAGAGGTATAACATGTAATAGTGTAATAGTGTGTGTTGTACTTCCACATGTGTATCTAGAGGGTATTACCACATGTATAATGTATATTATGTGTGTTTATGCATGGTGTAATAGAAGGTATAACTGTATAGCTGTATTATATGTGTGTAATGCATGTGTATAATAGAGGTATAAAATGTAATAGCTGTAGATTATGTGTGGAATGCATTGTATATAGATGTATTACATGTAATTAGCTGTATATTAAGTGTAAGCGGCGGGCGTGGTTATCTCGGAATGTGTGCCATTGTCCTTCTGTATCTGCGGTGTAATGCTGTGTATATAGATGTATGACATGTAATGCTTATATATATATGAACATATAGGAATGTAATATCCCTGTGTCTATAAGTCGGTAGACATGTGTACTAGCTTGTATATAGTGTTCGTCGTGTAATGCATGGTATATAGAGCTATGACATGTTAATAGCGTGTATATATATGTGTAAGCGTGTATATAGATTTAGACATGTATAGCTTATTTATAGGTGTAATCATGTTATATATAGATTTATGACATGTAATGCTGTACATATAAGTGTAAGGCTTGTATATGATGTATGACATGTCATAGCTGTATATATAGGTGTAATGCCTGTGTATATAGATGTATGACATGTAAATAGCTGTAATAAAGGTGGTAATTGCCATGTGTATATAGATGGTATTGACATGTACTAGCTTGTATATAAGGTGTAATGCTTGTGCTATGAGATGTATGACATGTTATAGCTGTATATATATTACAACTATAATATATTATATAGTATAGTGTATATACACTCACTGCCCACTTTATAGGTACACCAGTCATAGTCAGGTTGGACCACCCTTTTGGTGCCTTCCAGAAGTGCCCTCCAATTCTTCGGTATCCGAGCCCTTTCCTAGATACTCACTGTTGTCCTGGTATCATAGCCTAAAGACTCACTGGAATTGGGGAAAAAAAACAATTGTTTGATGGGTTCATTGTGGGGGGATGGTTTGGCGTTTGATATACACAGAAATCATAGAGGGGTTCACCACTTTTACAAGATGTATCTCACTATTCCTATGCTCAAGAAAAAAGACTAAAACAGAATCATAGTTACATAATAGAGTTTAAATCTACATGACTTCGACATTCAACAGATCGACAAGTGATATATTATATTACACACGATAGATAGAAGATCAGATAGAATAGAATGATCAGATAGATAGAGAGTAAATAGATAGGGGAAGGGTAGATAGAGGGTAGATAGGACGAGAGACGTAGATGAATTGGATACGAGTGTGATAGGCCTCCTATATACAGTCGGGTGGTGGGGTAACTGCGGCACTGGCTCAGAAGTCGAGATAGTGATACTTCAGATCCTTTCTTGAAATATGATGGTGTGTTATAAATTGGTCTCTCATATAACGCTGATATTTACTCGTTCCATATGTTATCATATTACATCCAATCACTTTCGCCCTTGCTGAGGCATTGTGGGAACTTCTAGGGATTTCGATGAAATCCAACACCATCCATCCAGGCCGGATCACTTGTCCTTTCTGCTCTAACCGGGTCAGGGAAAATACGTTGTTCCTTCCCCATCCAAAGCGTAATGATGTACAGTTCCTTGTGAAACAGCGTGATGTAGCGGTAAGGTGGCGATGATGTGCTCCCCTGCATAGTCCCTCTCAACATATAGGCATGATGGGTGGCCTCCTCAGGGTCAGCAAAAGTTCCATCATCCATTATAGAAGAGTAGGATGCATCGAGGGGTTGGCCGCTATAAGGGTGTCAGCACTCCTACCACACCAGTACCTGCTTGTCCAGATCTTCACAGTGGAAGCGGTCATCCCTTAGGTGGTTCGTCTCCTCCTCCGTTCTGGCGGGCCTTGGTCCTCGTAGATTATTCCTCTCTTCCCCGTCATGGCAGCAATCTGGTTTCGTGGCTCCGGGTACGGGCTGGCTATAGGAGAGATCTCTCCAGGAAGCCTCGGCGGCCCCCTATGCGGGTCTGTGGCGCGATCGGACGCTTCCTGTTGTTTCTTCTTCTAGGACCCTCGTCATTCCCTTGTTGTACTGCAAAAATGGCTGAAGAGCACTCTCAAACCTCTTGTTAAAATTCACCAAAAAACTAAGTCTTTTTGTGATAGAATCCTGCCCAATATACCTAGGTCTATCTCCGCTTCCTCCTAGGCAATGTGACATTCCATACGGATTGGATAAGGCTAAACCCATCAGACAATGTGTGAACGTCAGTTATATGTAGTTCTGGATACCATACGCCACGCCCATTATGGTGACTCATCAGGCATGAATTAGTATTTATTCACCTGCTACTGACCGTTTTTTTATCTATACTTTATTACAGGAAACCTACCATTTAGAATGGCACGGGGTGAGCTGTAAGTACCGAGCACCAGCTCAGGTGAGCCGGTGTCCGGTAACTTACTGTTCGTAGTGTTATAAACCTCGGTATCCCGGTTTTAAAATTTTTAACTTTTAGCAGCGAGAGGCTTCGGCGCGGCTATTTCTTATTGTAGCGTGTCGCAGCGCCAAAGCCTGTTCTGCTATAGAGTCATAAAAGTTTTAAAACGCAATCCCGGGCGGTTTATAACACTAACGAAAGTACGTACCTGCAGGTCCCAGGGTGCACCGAACTGCACCTTAGCTGGTGCGTGTCGGAGTTTTGCTACTATACAAGCGCACGCCCTGTCCTTCTAACATGGATAAGGTTCCTTTAAATGTATCTTCATTGAACACAAACAATGCCAAGATATACAAATGGATATATCTCCAAATATATACTAAATATATTGTTATACAACACCCCCATTAACCAATCCTCTAGTGATCAACATAAAATAAGGTTTGGTATAGGATTCTTTTTGGTTCTCAATCTGTATTATGGTATTATATTAAATAGTTTTATCAAATTTCACCCAAAATTTGCTACTACCATTTCTCTAACTCTGTCTGCTTTATATTGGCCTCATTTTACCCGATCCTTTGAGTTTATTATGACGTTAAAAGTCTTACAAATCTTACACTTACAAACGTATAAACTTACAGCTAGTTGGTTAAACATTAAAGGAATCCAGGGTGATAACCCCTGTGCAACGTTGGCTGTTCCTGGGTATATAGGTACTCTTCAGTTTTCAAAAGTTAACAAAATAAAATGCAAAGGCACCATCTAGAGATAACCACAATAAAACGTAGGCATAAACTATTATCCACAAGGTATCACAAAATCAATGTGCTGGGGGCCCATGCACTTTTAAATATATTCCTCCTTGAAACCTGCAGATATACACTAGCTCATACGAAAAAAAAAATCCAAAAAAGGGCCATATCCACAATCTATAGGTAATATCTTTTTATAGGTGCTGTATGCTAAGAACATGCCTGGCCTCCATCCCCATTTAGTACATTTGTTAATCCAAGTAGTATAATGAAGTCCCGTTGGATGCCTCGGTGGTAGTGTGTATATGATAAAAACTTATTTACTTTAGACTACTTAGTAGCCATTTATTAGCCATAAGCGTCTTTCACTACTCACATGGACGTCTTTCACTATTCACAAAAGTGGTTAACAATTTTATGTGTCGTGTTGCAACATGCCACATTCAGTGCTGGCGCAATCACAGATACAGGAATAATTTTACAAGCGCTCAAGGTTTGTTTGGCAGTCATAAGGTAACAGCAACAGTATAGGAACGAGAAAGAGGTGGAGGGGTGGGGGGGGGTAGGGATGGCGTTTGTATGATTGAATGGATTTCTGTATCTTTAATAGATAAATCACTATAATTACCCAATAAATAAGCCCTGTATACTACCCACAGGGCAGCATCTGCCATGAGGCGAGATGAAAATATCACCTCAGGCAGCAGAGTGCGGATCCCTTCAAAGAGTGGCGAAACTCAACGCACTAAGAGGGCTATTCGGGCGCCCATTATTGCATGAATCGCCCACCAGCAAAGTATATCGCGCCTGTCCCTTTAAGAAACAGACGCAATTTATATGTGGAGCGACGCAGCGCCTTTCTGGCTGCTGGCGTTGCTCCGTTCTATATAGCAACACAGGCGCCCGATGATGACATCACACCAGACCCCCTGGTCACTATGCTAGCCAACGGGTTTTCAGAAGACCCTCGAAGATCGGCCCGACTGCAAATCGAGGTGAGTATATGTTTATTATTTTTTCCTGTACTTTCATTAATTAAATTTTACTATAATTGGGTGGGGAGTGTGGCATTTATTCCTGGTAAGGGTGGGGGGGTGGGTAATGTATATATTATATGGGGCTAGAAAACATTTTATACTGGGGGGGGTGCTGTATATATTATATGGGGCCATAATAATTTTATAATAGAGGGCTGTATATATTATATGAGGCCAGATTCTTTTTTTCCAGAGGGTAGGCTTTATATATTTATATGTGGCCAGATTTCAGCTGAGGGTATAACATAAATACGTAACTGGGGGGGGTGGGGGGCTGTATATGGGAATACGTATACTACTAGCTGGGGGGGGGGTGCTGGTATGGAATACAGTAACTTACTAAGCTGGGAGGCTGTATATGGGATACAGTATCTTCTAAGCTGGGTGGATTATAGGGAGAGACAGTATTATTACTAAGCGGGGGGGCGGTAATGGGGATCCGTATGACTAAGCTGGAGGCTGTATTGGGATACAGTATATACTAAGCTGGGAGGGGCTGTATAGGGGAACACAGTATATACTGAAGCTGTGGGGCTGTATATGGGATACAGTAATATTATAAGCTGGGTGGGTGTATATGGGATACAGTTATTACTGAAGCTGTGGGGGCTGGATATGGGATACGTAAATATTACTAACTGTGGGGGGCTGTATTGGGAGACAGTATATTACTACGCTGGGGCTGTATAATGGATACAGTATAGTTACTAAGCTGGGGGGCGTAATATGGATACAGTAATACTAAGCTGGGGGGGCTGTATTGGGATACAGTATATTACTAAGCTGGGTGTTGTAGATGGGATTACAGGTATATTACTAAGTTGGGAGGCTTATATGGGATACAGTATATTACTAAGCTAGGGGGCTGTATATTGATACAGTAAAAATATTACTAAGCTCGGGGGCTGTATATGGGATACATATATTACTAAGGCGGGGGGCTGTACATGGATAATCAGTATATTACTAAGCTGGGGGATGTATATGGGATACAGTATATTACTAAGCTGGGGGGCGTATATGCGGGATACAGTATATTACTAAGCGGGAGCGTATATGGGTACAGTATTTACTAATCTGGGGGTGTATATGGATACGTGGTATTTACTACTAGCTGGGGGCTGGTAATATGGGATACAGTATATTACTTTACTAAGGCTGGGGGCTGTAATATGGTATACAGTATATTGCTCACTTGGGGGGGCTGTCTATGGATCCAGTCTATTTACTAACTGTGGGGGGGGCTGTTTCAGGGAGTACAGTATATTACCCTATCTGGCGGCTGTATATGGGACAGTAATATTACTAGCTGGGAGGCTGGAATAATGGAACGTATATTGCTAAGCTAGGGGGTATGTATAGGGATACAGTATATTACTAAGTCTTGGCGCTGTTATTATGGGATACAGTATATTACTAAGCTGGGAGGCTGTATATGGATCCAGTATTACAAAGCTGGGAGGCATGTAATATGGGATGCCGTATAATTACTAAGCGGGGGGGCTGTATATTGGGATACAGTATATTCTAAATGCTGGGGGTTGTATATGGGATACCTTATAGTTACTACACTCGGGGGGCTGTATATTGGATACAGTATAGCTTGGCTAAGACAGCTGGGGGCTGTATATGGGATACAGTATAATTACTAAGCCTGGGGGGTGTTTTATTATGGGATACAGTATGTTACTAGAAGCCTGGGGGCTGTATATTGGATACATTATAGTACTAAGCCTGGGGGTTGATATGGGATACATTTATTACTGAGCTGGGGGGGCTGGATATGGGATACAGTATATTACTGAGCTGGGGGGCTGTGATATGGGATCAGTCTATTACTATTCTGGTGGGGAGGCTGTATATGGGATACAGTATATTACTAAGCTGGGGGCTGTATATGGGATACAGTATATTCTAAAGCTGGGGGGCTGTATATGGGATACAGTATATTGCTAAGCTAGGGGATGTATATGAGATCAGTATATTGCTAAATATGCTAAATACAAAACGCTTGCAGTAAAATTGGCGTGAGCCTTTGTTTTTGTTACACACTGTTACAGCAATATAAAATTGACAAATCTCTTTCTCAGCTGTTGTTATGCGTTTGAAAACGTATTAAGCACCTCAACCCGTATGCTTCATTCACAACTACATATGGGGGTGACGTATGCACGGCCGCAAGCTTGTGCTGTACGTATGTTCCCAATAGATGGCAATGGCCGCACAGATCTTGGCTTCATACCTGGAATAATGACTGTCTTTCCCTGTGTTACAGCAGTAACCCCATAGCATGTCAATGGAAGCGGGTGGGGTAAACCCCCCTCCTCCTCTCCATGGCAATGTCACCAAACGCACACATTGTCCCCCGCCCCAACATTATGCCCGCACGTCTAACCTAATACGCCTACGACTAAACAAAACGTCCATTTTCGTTCCTCCTTTGTGTTATGCAGCCTTATTTGTCTACCAGAGAGGCTATTGGCGACGGCTGCCCCCAGACCAGTCGGGGGCTGATGCTGCTGAAATTTTATTTAAGTTATTTTCTGCAGGTTTTATTTTTTGTTACAGACGGCAACCATTAGGGAGAGCAACCATAATATAATGTGTCCTTGCTTTACTCAATGTTAGACATACTACAGATAACGTGATCTAGATGTAAGAGCCCATTGGATCGTGTCATCAGTGATCTGTAAAATACAGAGACCTGCAGAGAGATGCATACAGCACCTTCCCTGCGCCTTCTCTCTGTATCAGTTTTTGCTGGCTTGACAGGAGACTGATAATAATCGCGCCCCTTTCCCAGTACAACAATCGAGCTGTCACATAGACAGCACGATCCTGTTACCGGCTGTGGTGCTCGATCGCACCACAGATCAGGAGCACGGCCCCGGCAACGATCTCCCCGCCCACCCCTCCGCCGTCTCCATATCGGCCCTCCCACGCTGTCTCCATAGCTGCCTCCACACCGCTTCTCCATAGCTGCCTCCACACGCCGTCTCCCATAGCTGCTCCACACGCCTCTCCATCGCTGCCTCCACACGCCGTCCCTAGCTTGCCTCCACCGCCGTCTCCATACGCTGCCTCCACACGCCGTCTCCTTAGCTGCCTCCACACGCCGCGCCATAGCTGCCTCCCCACTCGCTCCCTAGCTGCTTTCAAACGTTGTCTCCATAGCAGCCTCCACCGTCGTCTTCCATAGCTGCCTCCAAAAGTCCGTCTCCATAGCTGTCCAAAAGTCGAGCTGTGTCAGGGCTCCTTATTTGTGATGTTTCACACCAGCTACGTTATGGAACTTGGTCCTCTGTCCTGCCAATAGGCTGGGTTATCGCTAATATACCCTCCCTCCTTTGGTTCCCTCTGCCGCCATACCAGGCAAATACTGATAACTACCGCTCTGTTATCCTCCCTAAAGGATTTTTTTTAATTGGTTGAAGCCTGAGTCCATTTGGGTTTGTCGCCATGCACATCTAGCCTGCCGCTGCTGCCGTCTGCCTCTGCTCCGTTCCCCTATTAGTGTCAGGGGTCAATTATTGGATGTTTTTAGATGCGATCTAGCTTCATTCTGTCACGTCTGTCAGTCAGCTCAATGCCTGTTGCCCATCATTTTTGCCGGTTGCTGGGGGAGCTGTATATTGCGGTTGCTGGGGGAGCTGTATACAGTGATTGCTGGGGGAGCTGTATACAGTGATTGCTGGGGGAGCTGTATACAGTGATTGCTGGGGGAGCTGTATACAGCGATTGCTGTGGGAGCTGGATACAGCGGTTGCTGGGGAGCTGTATATAGCGGTTGCTGGGGGAGCTGGATACAACAGTTGCTGGGGGAGCTGGATACAGCGGTTTCTGGGGGAGCTGTATATAGCGATTACTGGGGAGTGGTATGTAGCGATTGCTGCTCCCTGTCTGGACTACATACAAAGGGGTCCCCCACCATATTTTGCGCCCAGGGGCCCCCACCAACCTTGATCCGGCCCTGCCAGGATCATAAGTCTTGGAACACTCAAGAAAAGATATTGTCCTCTATTCATCGGGAGATGTGAGCCAATCAGACCAGTGTCACAATACTTCTATCTTATCTTTTTCTACTTTATTATTCTAACACGTCTATCTCTTCTGCAGCAATCACAATGTGCTGCTGCCTTCATAAGTAATTTACTGTAAGGAGGTTCCTGAAGTCCCAACTTACAAGAGAATGCAAAACCTTGCCCTAAGCAGAGTTGCATTTTCTTTGATATCCTTAGCGAGTATTCTGGATGTCAGAAATATGACTACCACCGTAGCAGTGATGCTAATGGGCCAGCCCAGGGCCTACGGCATGCCGTGTACCCAGGGGGCTTGGCCCTATTGACAATAGCTGCCGCAGCCGCAATGGAGGCGCGGTCGAGTCCCTCTTTATCCCTGCTGCTGGCCATCCCTAAACCTGCCTCACCTGACCAATCTCACCTGTGTCCAGGCAGCGGGCCGTCCTATCTTCTTCCTGCATGAAGATGTGATGTCACATGACAAATCCCGGCCAGCACTGAGTGCGGGTCCAGGGTGGCTACTCACAAGGGATACATCTTCTGGCTCCACTAAAAGCCTAAGCCTAATCCTCAAACCAGTTCATGCTTGATGGCCACAATATTGTCCAAGAGGACTGCAGAATTACAAGCACTGTCCTTCAAGGATTTAAAGAACTTTAAAAAGGGGGCAAATTGTCGACAAGGATCATTGACTCCATGAGATGCTGTTGAGTGGGGGGGGGGGGGGGGGGGGGCGGTGAATCCCCCAGTGGGCCCCGACTCCTGTCACTATGGCATGGGCCTTTAATGCAGGCTGCTCCTCTACTACTAACAATAGTACTTGCATCATTCAGATACAAGTACTACTGCTTACAGCGCCGCGCAGGACGTCCTGTGCGGCGCTGCTGTGACACAGGAAGCCCTTGCTAGCGCTTCCTGTGTCACTACCACAGAAGCAGCCTGGAGGAGCGAACAGGAGGAGGAGCAAGGGGGAGGCAGTGGCAGTGTGCACGGGGAGCCTTAATAAAATATGGAGGGGGGGGGGGGGTGGCAGTGTGTATCAGGGGCCTTAATAAAATATGGAGGGGTGGTGGCTGTTTGTTTGGGCAGCCTTATTAAAATCTGGGGGGAGGGGCAGTTTGTATGACATTGTTTTATCCAGGTGACATTATACTGTAAGTAACTGTGGTATTTTTAGGGTCACAGTGAGGGGGATCTGCTTCCCAGAGCTGAACACATGTGCCAGAAAATTCTGCAACCAGATTTTACGATGATTCTGGATGTGAAGGAGAAGACAAGTCACTTGTAAGGTAGAAGATGCTACTTCTTCCTGTGTCCGATCAGAATTGTAGTCCCTGACTTACATTCTAGTGTGAGAGAGCTCTCAGAGTATGTACTGTTATATCTATAGGGTCAGAGAGACAGGTGTGACTTGTTTATGTAATGTGGGACCCCAGAGTAGGGTTATTGTCATCAGTTCTTATAAAGGTTTTCAGAATTAGCTTATTGGAAGGTTGGTGCAATGCGAACACTTACATCCCTAACCACAGCTCAGCCACCAGCAGAAAGCCCAGAACACCAGGGGTAACTCTTATACTATCCCTAACCATAGCCCAGCCACCAGCAGAAAGCCCGGGACACCAGGGGTAACTCTTATACTATCCCTAGCATTAATGCCTTGAGGTGACATCACCCCTGCAGCCCCTGTACACAAACCAAGAGCCAAGCACCAGCAGAGAGGGAGGGAGAAAGGGATTAGCTTATCCTCTGTTTCACTGCCCCTGCTAGTGCTTACAAATTCCCTCATCCCATAATATTTATATGTAGTAGTAGGTGGGCCCCCAAAATCAATTTCACTGGTGGGCCCCAGGCACCCCAGTCCGACCCTGCTTACACTTACCATTTGAAATGGTAGGTTTCCTTTAAAGGAAATCTGCTTTTATGCTTTATGAAACAAACATACCTTGAGAATGCTCTAGCTGCACTGCACCAGGTGGTTGTGCTGAAAAAACTATTATACAATTATGATAATGAGACTCTGATGCTCCTGTGGCCTTGTCCCGCCTAGAACACTGTAATCACTGTGTTGTCCCTGACAGGCAGGAGTAATCAATCAGCGGTCTCGACCCCTCTGGTACATATGCAACACTCTCGCCGATGCAAGGCAAAGCTGTGTTTGCGAATATGTCCCACCATGTAGCTTGCAGCCTGTGTAGGGTCTGACTAGCCCCACAGCATGTCACTACATAGTCCTTATAGATAACACAGGGGAACACTGCAGTAGTAGAACCTGCCTGGTAAGGCAGGAGTTAAGTGTTTTGTGTGATGTCAGATGTGTCAGCCAATCACATGTGTTACACTCTGTTTCTGTGAGCTGAGATGTAATTGGAGGAGTAGCCACCACCTGACCAGGGGGAGTAACAAGATCCCTGTTCAGGAAACTTCCAGAAGAAGTCAGTTCTCTCTCAGAAGAGAGTGCAGTGAGGAGAGAGTTCACTCTCTCAGATTAGAGACTCTGAGGAGTCAGTGCAGCTAGCACACCAGACCACACCTGCCAGCTCCCTGCCTGAAGACTGTAGTGAGACAGTTAGTTAGGAAAGGGATATCATCCTACCTTCAAGGGTGATATCTGAAGCAACCCAGGAAAAGCTGAAGCATCCTTCTAGGACACAGCTATCTCCCAGCCTGCCCTTGCATCCAGGCTGATGACCCCCGCTAGTGCTTACAAATTTCCTCATCCCATAATATTTATATGTAGTAGTAGGTGGGCCCCCAAAATCAATTTCACTGGTGGGCCCCAGGCACCCCAGTCCGACCCTGACGCCAGACTATTAAACATAACATTTTTAAATAATTTTTAAATATCACTTTTAAAGGTAGAACCAAGAAGACATAATACACATAATAAACAATTATACATGTATAATCAAAAACGATAAAATAATATTGAATAAAGCATGAAGCAGCATAATTATGGAATATGGGAGTCTTACATATTGTATGAGTTAAGATTAAACAGATTCTACTGTGGTTATTATCCCTACTTGATAAACACATAGTATGAAATGCCAAAAGGAAGTAAAGGGAATTTCAGGTTCACAAGAAAAATATGACAACCATTTATTATTCATGTAAATCTAGTATGAATATAATAGTAACATCACAGCATTCATTTGTGCCAAAAGGTGATCAGGAACATACATTTAGCAGGGAATATGAGCATTTACAGGCCAGCAGCAGTGACAGGGCATATTTATTAGAAATTATGCAGCTAAAAATGCAGTTTACTGCAACACAATAAACCATACACAGGAATTGTGACTCTTTAAAAGGAAATCTACCATCAGAATCCAACATGGATAAACCAGGGACTCTTACGCATGTATCCAAGTAAAGGAACTGTGGTAATCTTCTTATATTTGTTATCCATGGCCTCCTTCCGGGACGTAATGATTGCATTCGCAGGGGGTGCTACCAGAGCCCGCTGGAAGAGATAGGTTTGGGTCATGGCTTGCCATAGTTAAACAAATGACCCAGTGTGCAGTATATTGAACTGCGACAGCTGTCATTGATATGTTGAATCACTTATCAATAAATAGCTGTGCAGCTGTCATTGATATGTTGAATCACTTATCAATAAATAGCTGTGCACCCGCTTCAGGCTCCGACTCCCCACTGCAGTTTTCAGGTTTACTGCAGTAGTGCATATGACAGACAGTAAGCATCCCAGTGCTGGCATCGGGATGTTAATACATTGTTCCGTGTGCTGAAGACAGAAGCTCAACGCTGCCGGAAGGAACCGTGAGAAGGAAAGTATTGTTTTTTTCCCTTTGGTCCCAGTCCCACACGTTACCATCCCACTTAGAGATGAGCGAACATACTCGTCCAAGCTTGATGCTCGTTCGAGCATTAGCGTACTCGAAACTGCTCGTTGCTCGGACGAATACTTCGCCCGCTCGAGAAAATGGCAGCTTTTTGGCGGCCAGAAACAGAGCCAATCACAAGCCAGGAGACTCTGCACCCACCCAGCATGACGTGGTACCCTTACACGTCGATAGCAGTGGTTGGCTGGGCCAGATCAGGTGACCCTGGGATAGACTAGCCGCTGCCCGCGCTGCTCGGATCATTTGTGTCTGGATGCCGCTAGGGAGAGCTGCTGTCTGGTCAGGGTTAGGTAGTGTGCAGTAGATTGACTGTTAGGCAGGAGTGATTCTCCAAGAACCCAACAGCCCTCTTAGGGCTACAAATAACGTTATACTTTTTTTTTGTTTGCTTTGGCTGGGCTTGCTGGCACTAGTAGGGCAGCTGTACCATATTGTTGAGGAATGTGCAGGGGACTTGCTACCGTTGTGTTAGCTCTTAGTGACACCATATCCCCTCAACACCAAAGTGGGATAATGTATTAGGGAGGTTGGATTTCAATTAGGCACAGTCTGCCATTTCTTTTTATTTTACGTTTATTTTTCCTAACTCACATCGTCTCTCATCATGTGCTTCATACTGGCTAGAAAATAGCCAAAGGAGAATCCAAACGGCTTACGTACGCACTACATAGCGTTATATATTTTATTTCTGGTGATTCTGTGGTGGCTGTCCTTGCTGCAGTGCATAAACTAGCCATTGTGAGGAATTTGGAGTGAGACTTGCGACGCTGTGGTTTAGCGCTTAGTGACACAATCCATCGCAAAGACCGAAGTGGGAAAATTTATTAGGGGTTGGATGTCATTAGGCACAGTCTGCCAGTTTCTTTTATTTTCGTTTATTTTTTCATAACTCAGCGTCATCTCATCAGTGGGCTTTCATACTTGGCTAGAAAATAGCCAAGGAGAATCCAACGGCTACTTACGCACTACAATAGCGTTGTATATATTTATTTCTGGTTGATCTGCTGGTGGCTGTCGCTGCAGTGCATTACTAGCAATTGTGAGGAATTTGGAGTGAGAACTTGCGGACCGCTGTGTTAGCGCTTAGTGACGCACATATCACATCGCAAAGACCGAGTGGGATAAATTTATTAGGGTTTGGATTTCAATTAGGCACAGTCTGCCATTTACTTTTATTTTACGTTTATTTTTTCATACACGTCATCTCAATTGCATAGCAGTGTGCTTTCATAGTTGGCTAGAAATAGCCATAGCATAGGATAGCCATCGTTTTGTTTTAAAAACTAAAAAACAAAAAAAAAAAAAAAAAACAACAAAAAAAAGTAAAAGAAAAATTAAAGTCTTAAAACTTTCATTCTTCAAAATGTTTAACCCCGAGGGCTAGGGGTAGAGGACGAGGGCGTGAGTTGGGCGTCGTCCACTATGACAAGGGGTAAGAGGCCGTGTGTCCTGGGGGGGGTGAGGGACACACACCTGCTGAGGAGGAGCAGGGGAACGCCCGCAGAGCTCACTCCCTACGGTTCATGTCCTGAAGTTACTGATCGTGGTAGAGCACTGTGAGGCAGAACAGTGCGACAGTGATGTCCGTGGAGTTGCGACAATGCTTCGAGCAATTTGTCCCACCAGTCAATCTTCCACGCAGTCCACCCTGTCACCCGAAATCGGCAATCCTCCAGCTCTGCACCTCAGCCTCCCACCCCCAGTCTGCCCCCTCCCCAGAAAATTTTGGCATTTGAACCGCATACTCTGAGAAACTTTTCTGGACCCTTCCCACATCACAAACCACTTCGGTTGTGTGAGCGATATTTTCCGATGTCCCAGGTTTTCCACCAGGTAGCAGTTGTGGGTGATGAGTGACCTTCTGACGTAGTGGCATAAGTGTGTAAAAGGTGTCGCAGGTGAGATCACACGGGTGTCGACCAGTGGTTGAAGTTGTTGTCAGGGCCGGAAGTCCAAAAGGGGGGAGAACTGAGGGACTCGGAGGATATGTAGGTAGCAGACCCAAGCTGTTGAGAGCGCGGGTGAAACAAAGGTGCTTCTGACGACCAGCAGTAGCCGCTATTAGCGACCATTTGAAGCTGGCAGTGGTGGCCAAGCCGATGAGGCAGCATAGGTCATCAGGATGTGCACAGTGAAGTTCCCGTGGCGAGCTCGTTCAGTCATTCTTAGCACGGAGCCTGATGATGTGGTGTGCACCCACCGGATCAGCAGGTTAACGCAGCTTACTACCTACGCGTGCACTAATGTACCCTCAATCAGTAGGGGGCCGACGTATAGCTTTCAACCCTGCAGCCTTTGGCTCAGTTTCACACATCGTCTGGACCGTTGACACACCGCGTTTGCTCCTTCCTTGACGGTCAACTGCCTGACTTTGCACAGGATCAGGTCCATCAGCTAACCCACAGTAGCCAGCACTGGCAACACCCGAATGGCCAATCAATCTGACACCCATTTCGTCATGAAGTCAGCCTGCCCAGGCCTGACAAACCCACGCTATCCGACCCCACCGAATCCACCAGCGTTCAGCTATCACTACCCCCAAGCTGGAGCGGAAAGAAAAATTAGTGAACCCACCCGCACGCCCAAGCCCTTAATGTCCACACTCCAGTTGCTTATGGCCTGGGATGCAGGCAATATAGGCTAGTAGAGACCGAGGCCTTTCGCAACCTCATGTGCGGCCGCCCCTCTCGTATTCGGTTCCCCTACGCACCACTACTTTTCCCGAGTGTGCCGTCCCATCCCTGCCCTCAGCAAGTGTCCATAGACCAACATCATCCGTGCCCTGACCAACGGGTTTCTGACAAGTTCCACCTGACCACGGACACGTGACGAGTGCTGCAGGGCAGGCCACATATAATCGCGACTGACATTGGGGTTTAATCTGTGGAGGCTGGGACCGAGTCTGACCCTGGGGCTGGTTCATATACTGCCGACGCCGAGGATTGCGGGCCACCTCGTCCCAGGTACTCAAAGGCCTACTATGCCCTCCTCTCTGCCCACCCCTCTCCACCTCCTCCTCCGAATACATCCGTGGGCATGGCGCAATCATCCGCTAAGCTCTGGCCACAGCAGAGGAAACGGAGTGTGAGAAGCATGAATACCAGCAGGCCCTGGTGCACCAAGCTGAAACAGTATTTCCTCTGACACGCTAGCGTCAGAGTGCCGTAGTTTCTGCGGGACAAGTAGCGAGGGAGAGTAGGCGAGCATGGAGCTGTCCAGCACTGGCAGGTACGCTTTACAAGGCGTTTTTGCCAAGCTTTATGTCACCCCAGTTCAAGACACGTCACTGTCCCCGTCTCGGCCAGAGTAGGGCTGATGCTTTACGAAAGATGGTGAGGGAAGTACGTAGCTGACCTACCATCGTCCTAAATGATCACACAGCTCCTACAACTACTGCGCTTTTCACAAGTGGACTGTGCCGAACTTGGCGCTGTAACGCCTGGAGGTTCTTTGCCGCCCTCCACTAGCCGCAGGGGGTAGGGAACCTACGCTCGGGAGCCAGATGGGATTATTTATGGCTGCATCTGGGCTCCCGACACATCATATGATGTACGCGATCGCCACTCGACTATACTTAGTGATCTCTTCTCTAGACCAGGCACCATGTCCTAAGCAACGATGCAGAGCCGCTGGGTCATAGAGAAGAGCGCTAGTGAGTGATAAGAAATGCTGAAGGAGAGGCAGGGTAGGTGAGGTATTCCCTTTTTTTTGCTGTGAATAAGATTACTGTGAGGCATGTGCAGGCGCTACTATCTAATCCGGGCATGTATGTGCCTGGCGCTACCTATCTCTGGGAGGCATGTGCTGTATATGCCTATCTACTGGGGGACATGTATGTGTCTGGCCGCTACCTATTACTACTGGGAGGCATTTGCTGTTTACTAACCTATCACGGGGGGGCATGTGGCTGGGCTACCTATCTACTCTGGGCATTATGTTCTGGCGCCCATCCTCTGGGAGGCATGTGTGTCTACCTATCTACTGAGGCATGGGGGCATGTGATGGGGCTACCTATGTACTGGAGGTATTTGATGTGGCTACCTACCTACTGGGGGCAAGTATGTTCTGGCACTAACTATCTACTGAGAGGCACGTGTCTCTGACTACACTATGAAAGTGGGGCCCCCTTGAGGGCACATGATGGGGGCTACCTTACTACTGGGAGATATTTGCTGTGGCTACCTATTTACTTTCTGGGCTTTCAGTGACTACCATCTACCTTGGGCATGTGCCTGTGGGCTACTATCTCTTGGAGGATCATTGATTGGAGCTACATTCTACTGGAGGGGGATGTGGCGTGTGGCTACACTATTTACTAGCAGACACATGATGGTGCTACCTATCTACTGGGGGGCATGTTCTGTGGCTACCTATTTACTGGGGGGTAAGTGATGTGGCTCCAATCTACTCTGGGCAGTACTGCTACCCATTACTGAAGGGGTCATGTAATGGGGCTGCCTAGTCTACTGGGGGGACCAGTAATGTGGTCGACCGTATCTACTTGGGGCATTGTGCATACTTGTATGGCTCTCACAGAATTCTTTTAAAATATGTGGTGTTCATAGGCTCTCTCTCAGCCAAAAAAAAAGGTTCCTGCCCCCTGCGCTAGCGTCTTGTCCGAGCGGTTTCATGCGCTGGTGGCCATATAAACCGATAACGTACACGCCTGTCCCTTGCAGCGCTGACAGGGCTGACGCTTATTAAGATGGAATAAAGCCTGGATTTCTCCATAATTCCAATCTCCACCAGGTGAAGGAATAATATTCCTGAAAATTGCAATTATTTCATTTCCATTTCTCCAAACAAAGTAGTTACTAAAAATCTCACCAATTAGCTCTAACCGCACCCAAACTACATAGCAAAAAGTGCATCTCATATGGTAAAAAAAATAAGCCCCTATACGGTCCACATTAAAAAAAAAAAAACTGAAAAAAAATGTATAGCCGTTACAATTTGTGACAATGCAAATCTGCTCTGGATGGCACCTCCTTACATTCTATGCCCGGCCGTGCTCCCATGTGTACTCGGGAGAAATTAGGTATCAAACTTTGTATAGCTGACCCACAGAGCCATCAAGGCTAAATTTAAGAAAATTTGAAAAACCAAACAAGGGAACTCTTTTAGGGTACAGTGTTCATCCAGAAAATCAACTTTGAAGTGGGGTGTAAACTAGTAGTATAAAGTCAAGGAGGCGGAGAGTTTAATACCGTCATATCTCTGTATGCAAGATTATCAATTACAGTGGAGGCTTTCTGAGGAAGAGAGCGCTTGACTTATGTTAATATCTCCACCTCTTTGGCTTAATACAACCAGTTTACATCTCACTTCAAAGTTGATTTTCTGGATGATGGCACCACACTGAGCCATGAAAAAAACATGATTTGGAAGGCAAATGGTTTATTAGGTCCATTTCTGGTGACAGATTCCCTCAAAAGTTTCTGATAACAAAGGTCTAAAGAGATGGAAGGAGTAGGTAGAAACCTTAGAGACACTACCTTACTTTATCTAATATTTTTCAGTCTCAGATTTATTTTTCAGACAAAATTCTATTCCTTGTGGGACAAAATGTTATCTGAACCAGCAGGTACACCTCAGGAATCTCTGGACCCTGGTTCCTTCTGTTACTCTTCTTGTGTAGTTACAGGCATAAATCATTATCATCTTCCACTGCAATTTTTTGGCAGCTTGGCTGCTATTTTGTATACCCTAATGGGAACTGTACAGTCAAGGCTAATATCAGTCACAAACTGATGTTAGATGTGTCCTAATAAGAAGTTCAATATGCGAGCATGGAAATATGAGTAATAAAAGTTTAGCAAACTGCCTATTTTAATTTATGCAATCCCCCCGTAGTAAATTGATGGTAGATGTCCTTTAAAATGCACAAGCATGAAAGGGCATATGAAAACGGACTTCCAGTTCTGACCAGGTTTTAACATTCCTTGATCAAACTTTTATGTTTTGTCCCAGAGTAACCGAAGATCGCAAGAATTATAAAACGGGTTTGATTTGCATAGCAAATACCGAGATGTGGATAGAGGATTACGTAAGTGTCAGGTGCTCACCACCAGGATATCACATACATTTTAATTAGCTCTGTGGGCACTAAATCCCTGTTACTACTTATAAAATCCTAATTATTATTTATACAGCACACCCTGCTCCTCCTCACAGTAACATACAAATTAGTCTGTGGCGTATCTGGTCACACCAATTCACATTTATATTCGTAAGCAACAATTTTCAGAAATTTTAATACATTCCTTAATCCTCAAGTTCACTTCTCTGTTTATTAGGTGGAAATTCATCATCATCTTTTGTGTTTTACGTATTAAAATAAATCCCCAATTCCGCGTGATAAATATTCCATGTAATGAGTACAGCAATATCCTCTTAACATAGCTGACAAACAAGTAGTAAATGCTAAGCAACAATTACAGGTAAAACAAGCTATAAAATGTGCCAGATGTAATTTGTAACAATTTATTAAAGATACTATTGCAGAATGCTTACATAACAGAGCTAACAGATGCCACACCAGTTATCAGTGAGTGGCAGGGAATATGGTTTCCATTAGAGCTTTAAAAACAAGCAGATTGTTGAAACATCACTTAAACAATATTAACCTCTTAAAGGGAACTTGTCACCTGGGGACAACCATTTTAGCACTCCCCCAGTCCCCACAGAGCATAGTTACATACGCTGCCAAAGTGGTTTTTGATAAAAATTGGTTTTAACAGAAAAAAAAAAATGTTATTGTACCTTTCATTAGCATGTGCTGTGTGACCTAGGCAGTTGCCAAGTGGGAGGGGCTGGAAAGGAGCAGTCCCCCCACCCTTGGGAACAGCTACTCCATGTGACCTTTTCAAATATATGAAAACACCCATCACTTGGCTTAGCGACGCCCCCTGCTCCTCTACAGCCAATCCCGAGTGTGGGGAGTTATTCATATATTTGAAAAAGTCACATGTTTCCCAAGGCTGGGGTGGGGGGTGGGGGGGGAAACTGCTCCTTAGCAACTCCCATTAGGCAACTGCCTAGTCACACAGCAGATGTAATGAAAGTACCAATTATAAACATATCTTTTTTTCTGTAAAACCTATTTTTTTACAAAAACACTTTGGCAGTGTATGTACTTTGCTCTGTGGGGACTGGGGGAGTGCTAAAAATGGGTCTCCTGGTGACATGTTCCCTTTAAGGACGCAGGGTTTTTCCGCTCATTTCTCACTCTCCACCTTCAAAAATCCATAACTTTTTCATTTTTCCATGTACAGCTTTGTCTGAGGGCTTATTTTGTGTGTAACAACTTTTTTCTCCATCACATTATTTATTATACCATGCCGTGTATTAGGAAGCTGGAAAAAAATTCCAAATGTGGAAAAATTGGGATAAAAATCACATTCACGTCACGTTCTTCTGGGCTCAGTTTTTACATCTTTCATTGTCCAAATAACAACTCTACTTTATTCTTTGGTTCAGTAGGATTGCGGTGATACCAAATTTATATAGGTTTTATAGAATTTTTAATACATTTTCAAAAATTAAACGAATGTGTACAAAAATAAAAAAAAAGTTCTGACGCTAATAAATTTTTCATACTTTGATGTACGTAGCTGGCACTGCCTCTTCCCCGGACCGCCCCGCTAGCTCCATAGGCCGGCAGTGACTGCCGCGCTAGGCAGCAGTCACCGCCCCTAGCCATGCCCCAACCCTGCCCCCTATTGAATACGTCGGACAGCTTTGCAAGCTGTCCGACAATTACATTGTACCCCGCCACAGTGTTAGATAGCGTTAACGGAAACCTCCTATCACTCTAACACTGCGGCGTTTCATCAAGCATTAGGAGCTGCTTACTTTAGTAAGCAGCTCCTAGTGCCGATAAATTGGGTGACAGGTCCTCTTTAAGTATTTTACAGAACTTCAAACAAAATGAAGGTTTGATTTGGACTTCACTAATATTCATCATTAATATATTAATTTAGCCGCAAAACACACCCACAGAAACTGAATAAAAGTAGAAAATGCATCTACAAATATATAGTGCAGTTTCTTCAGATTAAAAGGACATCCCACATGTGGATGTAACCCGCTGTCTGGGCACATGCCGGGACACAGAAGAGAAGGAGCCACTGAGCTTTTGTAGGTCAGAATGGTTTTCAGGTGCCATGACATGAACCCCTGAGGCCACGTTCACACGTGGCATTTTGGTTGCGTTTTGAAACCCAATCCAAAGGCTCCACCTGCGATCACATGTTGAGGGAAGATTATATTTACTTTGTGTTTAGTTAACGTGTTGGAAAAACAATGTTACCACAACATGTGATCATGAGTGAAGCCTTTGGATTGCGTTTCAAAACACAACCAAAATGCCATGTATGAACGTGGCCTCAGGTATCACAAACCCCTTATCCCGTTAACTTTTTATCATGTGGTAAAGGAAGCATTTTAACCCCTTACCATTGATGGGCTTTTTCCATTTTACTTTATCGTTCCCCACTTTCAGAAATCAATAACTTTTTTATTTTTCTGTGTACAGAGCGGTGTGAGGCCTCGTTTTTTGTGTAACAAATTGTACTTCTTAGTGATGGTAGTTTATATTCCATGCCAAGTCCGATCCAGATTGCAGGGGCCTGGCTGTCGTATAACAGCTAGGCCAATGCTCTTGAACTTGCGTTAGGCCAACGGAAACTTGGGTTTTCCGGCGGCCTAGCCCAAGGTCCCGTAGTGACTGATGGAGACATATGTATGGGTGGTCACTAAGGGGAAATCTACAATCAAAATCAAGCATGATATACCAGGTTTCACAAATTGATTATCCAAAGCTTCCTATAAGGCTGACAATGCAGGGTTAAGGTGAAAAAAGCTTAAACGTCATACACCATAATCAATGCTTTTAGGGCAAACAAATATGGTGTGATAGAACACATTCTACAGTCTTTTCTTAAAGCAAATCAACCATCAAAATCAAGCACGATAAACCAGGGCCACTTACTCATTGATCCGACCACCGTGACTGTGGTCATCTTATTTTTGTTATCCATGGCCTCCTTTCTTCTAAAATCAACTATTAAAATCATGCTAGTTATCCTGAAGAGCTACTGGGGTGGTTCCCAGAGCCCCTCCATGCAGTAGATTTATAAGCTGTTACACTGTCCACCCCATGCTCCCTCGTCTCTTCCACCTACCTCTGTCTGATGTAATCTCACTCCAGCACCAGAAGTTTCAGCACACAAGGAGTGTTCCTGCACAGTGTGACAGCCTGTGAATCTGCAGCATGGAGGTGCTCTGGGTACCACCCCAGAAGCCCTTCCAGCTCACAAGGCATAATTTTAAAAGTTTATGTAGAAGATGGCCGTGGAGAACGAATAGAAAAAGATTACAACAGTCCCAGGGCCTGGCTCTATGAGTAAGTGGTCATGGTTTATCATGCTTGATTGTGATTGAAGATTTCCTTTATGCAACTTACCAATATATATTCAAATAAAGTCCTGAACTATTTATAAAAGGAGAAGCCACAGCCCTTGTCCTAATGACGTCTATCATCATGCGTTCTACAAAATAAGCCCTCACACAGGTCTGTACACGGAAAAATGAAAAAGTTATGGATTTTTGAAGATGGAGAGTGAGAAATTAGCAAAAATACCATGTGTCCTTAAGGGGTTAAAGAATCTGATAAATCAATTGATCTAACCTCTTAAACAATATATGTTTTATAAGTATGAAATAGCTCATTACTGGTATGATGATGATAATGGCTATCAGGCTATCGTAATCTGGCAACTGCCATTCAGCCTCTGCATGTGGATTTTAGTTAGCTTCTGCCATTTGCCCAAGGCCCCCTGCATGTGGACTTTTGTGGGCAGAGGATGTATCGCTCCTTTAATATCCCTTGGTTGACTGCACGGGTGCAGATTCTTATATATCTATATATTCTATATATTGTGAGAAAGCGAGAGGTGTCGTGTGGGAAAACCGCTATCTGCCCGACAGACAGATAAAAAGCACATGGTAAAAGCCCTGGGTTTGTCTGCAGTAACCCAAAAAGTCTGTTTGGTCTATGTTGACCTCGCTAGCATAGACACCTTACTGGGCCCGTACAGGGCCTGCTTATTATGAGTAGGGGTAGGCTGGTAGTGGGACTCCTACTCCATCCGGGCTTGGATCCTGGGTTTCTGTATAGCCCACAGGTGCGGGCACAGGACTCGTCTGAGCATTATTTTGACTGCAGGCCAGAAGCAGTAGGTTAGGCACTACCTGGAGAGTTGAAGGCTGGACCGTGTTCACACAGCAAAGGTAACTGAGTGCCTCCTGATATTCTATGGCCAAGAGCGTGTGCCAGGCAGCCTGGTACATGTATAGGTAGGTGCTGTTATTGTATTAGGCGGTGCTCAGCCGGGAAGGGTTTATTTTGTATGTGCCTAAGCCAAGGCTGAATTTGTGTTTTGACAAAGAAGTGTGAATAAACACTTGATTTTTGGACTTTAACCCTGCGTGTGCCGATGCTTCCTGCACTGCTACAAAGCATCTACCAGAGCAATTTCCCACAATATCTATCTCCTATTATTTGTCTATTTCCTATCTATCCATCTAGCTAGATTTAAAGAATCTGATAAATCAATTGATCAAACCTCTTTTTTATTATTGTTTATATTAATATTATTCATGAATTTTTATGTATTTTAGTCAGTCCATTCTTAAACAATATATGTTTTATTAGTATGATATAGCTCATAACCGGTATGATGATGATAATGGCTATCGTAATCTGGCAACTGCCATTCAGCATCTGCTTGTGGATTTTAGTTAGCTTCTGCCATTTGCCCAAGGGCCTCTGCATGTGGACTTTTGTGGGCAGAGGATGTATCGCTCCTTTAATATCCCTTAGTTGACTGCACGGGTGCAGATTCTTATCTTTTTGTCTATATATTGTGAGAAAGCGAGAGGTGTCGTGTGGGAAAACCGCTATCTGCCCTACAGACAGATAAAAAGCACATGGTAAAAGTCGTGGGTTTGTCTGCAGTAACCCAAGGGTTAATGCAGACATGCGGTAAGCAGGAGAAGTCTGTTTGGTCTATGTTGGCCTAGCTAGCATAGACACCTTTGTTATGTCCGTACTGGGCCTGCTTATTTTGAGTAGGGGTAGGCTGGTAGTGGGACTCCTACTCCATCCGGGCTTTGGTCCTGGGTTTCTGTACAGCCCACAGGTGCGGGTTACAGACCTCGTTAGAGCCTGATTTAATCTGCAGGCCAGAAGCAGTAGGTTAGGCACTACCTGGAGAGCTGAAGGCTGGACCGTGTTCACACAGCAAAGGTAACTGAATGCCTCCTGATATTCTGTGGCCAAGAGCGTGTGCCAGGCAGCCTGGTACATGTATAGTTAGGTGCTGTTATTGTATTAGGCAGTGCCTAAGCCAAGGCTGAATTTGTGTTTTGACAAAGAAGTGTGAATAAACACTTGATTTTTGGACTTTAACCCTGCGTGTGCCCCTGCTTCCTGCACATCTATCTCCTATTATTTGTCTATTTCCTATCTATCCATCTAGCTAGATTTTTGACTATTTTTCTCCTCTCTCTCATATCTATCTACTTTATAATTGTGCATTTATAAATCTATATAATCTTTCATATTATTGAATGTGACTGTTCATAAAATTGTTTTATTTTGGGGTTTATTTTGCACATAGGGCAGCACGGTGGCTCCAGGTCCTCCAGTTTCCTCCCACACTCCAAAACATACTGGTAGGTTGATTAGATTGTGAGCCTCAAGGGGACAGGAACTGATCTGGCAAACTCTGTGTGCGCTATATAAAGGAATTATTATTATTATTAGGGCCCCACTGTGTCTAAAAACGGCAATGTCTTGTATGGATTAAAAGTCAAACTGAATATTATGAGCCAATAAACCATATGTGACATAAAACATGTCAATTCTTCCTAGCTTCTCATTTGTAATTGTTTCACCGATTAGTGATGGTACCATGACCAACCTTAAGAAATTGTGATCTCCCAACTTTTGTTTTTAGTGATAATGTACTATTTATTATTTAACAAAACTGGTTCCAAAAGACAAACTTTTTCCAGTCAGGATTACCTGTCTGCGCCAACTGAAGTGTACCTCTTTTTTTCCTTTGTGTAATTCAGTTGGATTTTCATTTTTGGATTATTTACTATACTGTGGGGCACATTTACTTAACTGTCACGTCGCGATCCCCAAGGTGCGTTGTCCGACGAGGATTCGGAAGGACCGCGATTCATTAAGATCCTGCGTCCAATTTCCTGCATGTGTCTTCCCCCCCCCCCCCCTCAGGTCCACCAGAGTTCACTATCTTCTTCCCGATGCATGTAACTGACACAATTTTTAAAGTTAAATTCTGCGGTTTGTCCGAAGCAGTCGAGTTGACCGACGACCACGATTTGTGTCGCATGAAAGCCGGTGCCAATGCGCCAAAATCCAATCGCGAGCGCCAAAAACCCCTGTGCAATTCAGGGCAAATCTGATATTCTGGAAACCGGATGGAAATGCGTCCGACGGACCCTTAGTAAATGTGCCCATGTGTGTAAATGTCAGGTTCCTGTAAGGAAAGCAGAGAAGATGCTTGTATTCCTTCTTCCCTTCATTTTAACTAATTCACCCTAATCTCACTTGGCATTAACCTTGGTGAACCAGCAAAACATAGATGTAATAATTAAATAATTTTTTTTCTATGCCATTTGAAAAGGTTTTCATGACATAGATATTTATGAGCTGATCTGTGGTGTAGGTCAACTATATCACATTTTTGGGAGTCCGAAGCCCAGCATCCCCACCCATCAACTATTAAAAGAGATCTTATAATTACAGACCAAGCACCGTACCATAGAATAGTAATGGTGCTTAATATTGCAGCAAAGCCCCAATGACCTGACAAAACTAATGGAAGGCATTTGTAGAAAATCCAGGTACATACAGAGATGACATATCCAAAGTATATGCACAACTTTAGCTAGAATTCCATATAGTTCTCTGCCATTTTTATTGAGTGCCATCAAATACATTTTAAAGGGGAGATCCAGAATTAAATAAAAATCCACTTGGGAAATTGAAGAAAAAGGGGTTGCCCAGAGATTGAAATAATATGGCCACTTTCTTTAAAAAAAACATCTCCTCTCTTGACTATGGGTAGTGCCTGGGGAAGAAATCAAGTTCCAATTACAGCGGAAAGGTTCCCTAAAATAATTTTGTGCTATTGGTCTGCCATCAACAGGGGGATTTGAAATTGTGTACCTGGAATCACCCACATATATTGGTTGGCAAATGATTTAGGGTTTTTCTTTAACATTTCAATACACAGGGGAAAATAGGTACCATATATAAGATAAAAGGATGGCATAATTTTATGTAGCGGTACTTTTTCCTAAGCCGTATGTGTTCATGCAGGAAAAATATTCATGCAGAGTTTATACGGCTTATCAAAACACATTTCATTAGTTCTTGGCACAAATTACCTTTGTTAAAATTAATTTAATGTAGACAATTTTAGAAAAATCTTTTTATATAATGTACATACTTATATAAATATGTATGCTTGAATGTTTTTAAATATTTTATAATGTTGAAACTTTATTAAACTATACTTTTACGAAATGGAATTTTCTTTAGTTTGCAGCAAGATTATTTAAAAGCTGCATTTCCCATATTAGTCACATTTTAAAAGAAATCTACCATCAATAACAGCTTGATAAACCAAAGACACTTACTCACAGATCCAGCCACCATGCCTGCGGTAATCTTTTATATTTGTTATCTATGGCCTTCTTACTTTACAGACTGTTACACTGTCTCACCCACCATCCTGCTTTCTCAGCACTTGTGCAGTGAGCACTTCCGGTGGGTTATGAGGGAGCAGGGGGGAGGGTAAGATGATAACCACAGTCATGGTGCCTGGATCTATGAGTTATTGTCCCTAATTTATCATGCTTCATTTTGATGGTAGATTTAAAGAAAAGATACTATACTACTATACTGCCAGTGCCGTATATATACCTGGGCGGCCAGGGGACATTTATTTCTATATATTCTTTATATAGTAACCAATTGGTGGCCAGAGAGCTGGAGACCTCCTCCTGTTGGGCACATCCACTTGCACCTGCTCCAGATAATACCAAAATCAAGGACGGTTTTACATAGAACACATTTGTTCCCCTGATTGCTTGTTCAAGCCACTTCACTTCAATACTATTACTAAGAAACACAACACTCATAGCCCTGCTACATCATCCACCCACACACAGCTCTGCTAAGACACACAGGCAGCCACACTCACAAGACTTAATAAAACAGCATGATGACAAATGGTTGTCACTTAATTAAATGTCATTATACAGATTTTCATCCAAGCAGAACAGTGCAGTGTACAGAAAATTAAAACTCTGTGCTCATACTTGTCACTTATTAACATGAAATTAACCAAAATTCAGGTATTCCTGAAAAAGTAACATTTTTACCAATATTGTCAAATATTACTATATTGTCAAATGTCAAGCTGCCACCTGTTGGCAACATCCAGAAGTGTTTTAATTCTTTTTTTTTTTTTTAACTCAAACAAGAAAACATATACATGCGGTCCCCTACTTAAAGAGGACCTGTAACCCTGAAATTGGGCAATTAACCAGCTCCTGGTGCTAAAACAAATGCAGCGGTGTTACAATGATAGCGTTATTGGAAAACCTCTAACACCGCTACGGAGTACAATAGAAATGGCAGACCACTCTCAAAGTGGTCTGGCGTATTCATGAGGGGGCGGAATTAGGGGCGGTGACTGCTGCATGATGTGAGTGGGGCGGTCCAGGGAAGAGGCAGCGCCTCCGGTGTTTCTATTGTACTCCGCAGTGGTGTTATGGGTGCTGCATCGTCCCCTGCTATATTTGAAGATTCCCTGAGGACTGGTTATGTTCCACAGTATTGGCGCATAGCAAATGTGGTACATAAAAGGATCAAAAAGTGATCCTGTAAACTACAGACCTGTGAGTGTAACTTCTGTGGTGAGGAAATATTTGAGGGGTTTGTTAGAGATGCTATCCTGGAGTATCTCACTGTACACAACCTTATAACCCAGCGTCAGCATGGGTGTATGAGAGATCGGTCCTGTCAGACTAATCTGATTGGTTTCTACAAGGAATTAAGTTCCAGACTGGACCTGGGGGATGCCGTGGATGTTGTATATCTGGACTTTTCAAAGGCATTTGACACAGTGCCGCATAAAAGGTTGGTACATAAAATGAGACTGCTGGGAATAGGGGAAAATCTGTGTATTTGGGTAAGTAATTGGCTTAGTGATAGAAAACAGAGAGGTCGTCATTAATGGCACATTCTCAGATTGGGTTGATGTTACCAGTGGAGTGCCACAGGGGTCAGTATTGGGGCCACTTTTTAATATTTTTATTAATGACCTTGTAGTGGGTTCAGACAGTCAAGTTCTAATATTTGCAGATGATACTAAGCTGTGTAAGTATAAATACTGAGGTGATAGTTTAGCATTACAGAGGGATTTGTGGAAGCTGTGAGCAGTGGGCAGAGAATGGTTGATGAGGTTAATATAGATAAATGTAAAGGTATGGAGATGGGGGGGGCTACAATACACTGAAAGAATGCAAAATTTGGGATTATTCAATTTAGAAAAAAAACGACTGAGGGGAGACCTCATTACAATGTACAACTACCCGAACGGCAGTACAAGTATCTCTCCAAAGATCTTTTTATACCTAGGCCTGTGACCAGGACAAGGGGGCATCCTCTACGCCTACAGGAGAGGCGATTTTACCATCAACATAGACAAAGGTTCTTTACTGTACGAGCAGTGAGACTATGGAACTCACTGCCGCAGGAGGTTGTTATGGCGGACTCTATGTACATGTTCAAGAGAGGCCTGGATGACTTTCTGGAGAGAAAAAATATCACGGTTATGGGGGAATCACATTTGTTTAATTCTTTAAGGTTGGACTTGATGGACTTGCATCTTTTTCCATCCTTATATACTATAATACCATAATATTAACCCTTTGACTGGTGTCTTCAAAGCCACCACCGGCATTTAAAAGAGCATTGCCAACTTTTTTTGGGTCTTTGTAAGACAGTAGTATTGCAGTATATGGTAGGAACCCTAGAGGGGCTAAAAAAATTGTAAAATAAAAAACACAACACATAAACTAAAAATTGAAATCACCACCATCCCCTAGCACTGACAAAACTAAAAAAAACATAAAAATCACCCAAAATGGCAGATCTAAATAGAAAAACAGTGGTGAACCCCATAACGAAAATTGCACCCAATTGTCCGATACGTGACTTCTATGCCATTGTACATCACATAAGAAATGTAATAAAAAGTGATCAAAAGATCGCTCTGTCCTCAAAACGGTAGCAGTAAAAACATCAGTTTATCTTGCAAAAAAATATGGCTCACACAGATCCGTACACAGAAGTATGAAAAACTTATTAGCCTCAACAGATGGCGAAACAAATGTTTTTTCTTACACAATGTTTTCATTTCTGTTTCAAATGTATTAAAACACAATAAAAATTTGGTATCAGCATGATTGTACCGAACAAAAGAATAAAGAAGTTGTATCAATTGAAGCACAGTGAAAGTCGTAAAGACTGAACCCACAAGAAAAGTGACACAAATGTGTTGTTTCGCCAATTTTACCACTTTTGGAATTTTCTTCCAACTTCTCAGTACACGGCATGGAATAAGAAACACTTTCACTGAGAAGTACAATATATTATGCAGAAAAAATAAGCCTTCACAGCCGTACACAGAAAAAATTAAAATGTTACATTTTTGAAGGTGGGAAGTGAAAAATGAATGAACGAAGGCTGCAACACGAAGGTTAAACATATTAGACTAGCCTGATCACTCACTAGTCATCTTTGGATGTCTATGAGAGGCAGAGTAACCTAGTCTAACATAAAGCCCTGTAGGAAAGTGTTGCAACTACTAAAGAAGGTCTGGGAGAATATACAGGATGAAATCTATAGAGGAGTATGGAAACCACATTCTGGGTCTCAATGATCTTCTGGCATGTACCTGGTTGGGAGCCAAAGTATTGGTCCTGTGTCTTTTGCGTACAAAAATCCCCATAAATAACCATGGTTCTTGCAGGGCACTCTCACTACCATTGTGAATTGCACCCAACCAGTGTACAGACGAAAATGTGTTATCATTCTCTTTTTCCCAGAGTCATGTAGGTTTTGTTTACTGTTCTGGCTACCTCTCAGGCAAACAGCATAGGCAATGAAGATTCCTCCTATATTTATATCTTGATTTTTTTTTAGGTATATTGGAAATTTGGCACAATCTGTTAGGGCAATGCTACCTGCGGTTATAACTAATTGGGCAGCACGGTGGCTGAGTGGGTAGCACCTCTGCCTTGCAGCGCTGGAGTCCTGGGTTCAAGTCCCACCCAGGTCAACATCTGCAAAGAGTTGGTATGTTCTCTCTGTGTTTCCTCCGGGTCCTCCGATTTCCTCCCACACTCCAAAACATACTGGTAGATTGTTTAAATTGTGAGCCCAATGGGGACAGGGACCAATTTGACATGCTTTGTGCAGCGCTGCGTTATCTGTAGGTGCTATATAAATAAAGAATTATTATTATTAAATGAAGAATTATTATTTATCATGGAAGAGGACAACAAGGATTTGATACTATTATATGTAAAGACTTCTGAATCTGGTAGGTTAAATTTGGTAGTTAGTGTGTTGATGGGAAATCTGCTTCTAATGATGAGCTGAGCAAGATCAACAATTCCTGCTTCTTGCAGTTAGTCTGATTTGGGGAGCAAAGAATTAGAGTGCATATACTTAAGTCAGTGGGCATCAAATGTACATAGCTAACTCTACTATCAATCATATCCTTTTTAGTACACAAGAAACAGGTCAATACTTTGGCTCCCAACCAGGTTCATGCCAAGATCACAGAGACCCAGAATAGGGATTCCATTCTCTTCTATAGATGGGTTGCTTTTCTACAGGCCTCCATGTTTGGCAACCTTGCACTTCTCCTGTATCAAGGGGTATAAATGTCGTCTTCACCCACTCTTGGATGTTTGTTTGACCGTACATAGTTACTTAAGCATTGGTCTGAGGAAGGGGGGTGTGACCCACTGTGACGCAGCACTTTCGGGAGGTGTCTGCTGGAGTATCCTCCGTCCATGCACCAGGATACGTGAGTAGTTTAAAAGGACATTCAAAGGATGGACTGCGATTATGCTTATGCAAGTTTACAAATAAGTTTACAAATATGTTAACATACTCACGCTACCTTGTGGTTCTTGAAATGCAAGCTCTTTGAACTTTATAGTGAATATATGGTCAATTTATCAAAAAAATGTGAATGTTTTACGAGAAATTATGAAGTAAAAGGAAGATTTTATCTAGAAAACTTGTGTCAGTTTTGCTCTTGGACATTATTCATTTGAACCAGGTGAAAGAACTATTCCAATTATAAACTACTGGCCAATTCTGAGTCGTTGTTGATTAAAACAATGTTACTTTTGTTGTTGTTTATTTTATAATAGTAGAATTTGAGATGACTGGGTCCATACAGGAGATCAAGATGTCATCACGGTAAAGCCCAATAGCATTTAATCAAAATTAACTTTTTTTTTTACTTGAAAAGTGTATATCACTGGTTCTGTTAAAAGGGTTTTCCACGTACACAGTTAGGCCCTATCCACAGGATAGGGCCCAACTTGCTGGTCAGATTACGAAAACGAGGGGTATTGGAGCAGACGGCTATGCTTGACATTCTGCTCCATTCATTTCTAGGGAGATGATAGAAATTGGTGAGCGCGGTGCTCAGCAATTTCCGTCAGCTCCATAGTCTCATCACTGAGACCGCCACAGTGATGCACAGTGGTCCTGTGGATAGGCCTAACTTGTGTTTGTTTGAAAACCCTTAAAGCATACCGACAATCCAACCTGGAATTAAATGGTCACTCAGACTTTGTTCTAGGTGCCAGGGTTCCGGAGATGTAGCCTCTATGTTGGCCACTCTCATGACGTTTATAGAAGTCCCTTCTGTACAGGGCATGGGCAAATAGGACGTATATACTGTAGCTGTATGGCAGTCGTAAAGGGGTTATACACGTACAATTAAGACAATATAGATGAGGACAATAAAACAACATAATTTGTTTTATAATGAATCAGATAGGGAACATGAGACTTTTGACTGTAGGTAAGAGCAAGAACATAATAGCTTTTTTATTGACTATTTTTAGACAATGTACTCAGTAACGCATGTTTCTTAATTTTCCTAAATGGTGATAGCTGTCGTAGACCTACTGATCACTAGCTGGACTGCAAGATACTGATTTTTTCCTGGGGTTAAGACTTTCCTTTGACAGGCAGAAGGTCTTTCTGTCCTTTTTATACATCATGGTCACATCACAAAAAGGAAATTGGATATGTGCTGAAATCTGAATTATGTCTGGTGATAAGTAAAAAAAAAAAGAAATAAAGCAGAAAAGATGGATGATTGTATATATTTTAATACTATAAATTGAAGTCAATTTTGAATCCTACATGCAAGTGTAGCATACAAAATGAGAAAAATTTACTATTACCAGATCTATTACTCTGGCTTTGTCAGTTTTCAGTCCAACTTTGCACAAGTATTTAAGAAGTGTTTGCGCCAGTTTTGTGTAGCACCGTGTCCATTAATACTGAAAAATGTGCACCAAGGGAGTCGGAGTATTGAGTTGCGCGCTTAAAAGGTACACCTAAGAACAAAAAAAATGGTGCACACTTACTGAGCAGTGCAAGGGGCGACATATAATTTAAGACCGTGCACTAGTATTCAATTATCTGATGCACCCTGCACATTTGTGAGGCAAAACTGCACTTAGTGACCCATCTAGCCCATTTTGTACATACACGCTGATGAAGTCCTAATGCAACAATAGAAATTTTAGCAAAACCATATCCTGTGTCACATGATTTAGATTTAGGTATTCTTACTGCGTCTAATACATCGTGTATACTGATACACGGACATCAAATCTTTGTACAGATATTGGCAAGGAGTATTGATTTGCCACATGTGTATGTTGAGATTGACTTCATGTAGAATTTGTTTAATTAGAAAGTTCTGCCACTTGCTAAATGTAAATTAACCCATATAATAAAATAAAGAATGTACTAACTACTAGACATATCAGGAATGCATTAGCAGCAATTATGATCAGGCCTGTATCCACCCTACATTCCTTCTGCCAGAGAACACATCATTTACAGCTACTGGAAGAGAAATAACTTGGAAACCATGCTGAAGTATGCATCCAATTAGTGCCTGAAAGAGGACCCTTATTAGCATAATAAGTGTTATGTGTTATGCTCCCTTCAGACTTTAGTTAGGAGCATTTCCCAGTTACTGGCCAGCAGCTATGCAGACAACAAGCTGAAGAAAACTGCAGCTGAGAACAACTGAATTAGAGAAGAAGGAAGAAAGAGCAGGACCTGGTATCCAGCTGTAAAAGACAGGGAGAGACCCATGGGAGAGGGAAGAAGTGGCTTATGCCTTCATTCCTCACTACATAGCACTATGCAGTGGACAGAGGAGGATACGGTGCCTGAAAGACTTATCAGACCCAGTAGAGCTCTGATTGATACATCTTCTCTTATAGATGCCCCAGTCACAGTGGAAAACTTGTAGGTGGGACATATTAAGGAAAAGAAAAACACACACATAAAATGTGTATAAGTATATAGAAATGCCCTTCTATACTGTCACACAATAGGAAATTTCTAATGTTACATTTTGAGTTGACCTGAAAATTAAACGTTTAACTTTATCCTCAAAAAGATTTAAACGGAGGTCTGCCATCAAAATTAAGCATGGTAAAAAAGAGACACTTACCCATAGATCTAGGCCCTGTGACGATATTAAACTATTTGTTAGCTATAGCCTCCTTCCTTCTAAAATCAACTTTTAAAATGATGCTAATGAGTCAGAAGGGCTCTAGGGGGGCAATATAATGGTAACACCGTTAGAGCCCTTGTGGCTTATAAGCATAATTTTAAAAGCTGATTTTAGGTGGAAGGAGTTTATGTATATCAAATATAAGACAATTACCACAGGCACGGATCTCTGTGTAAGTTCCTCTTTTTTTCATGCTTAATTGTGATTGTAGATTTTCTTTAAGACATCAGGAAAAAATGTATAAAATGAAGTTATAGCCCTTAAACCTTTATGTAAAAAACTTGCTGAAAATGCAGGGTTATTAAAGCTTTTCCGAGCCTTTTCGTTAGGGGTTAACAAAAGGGTAACAACTAGCCATAGCGAGTTCATAGACAATAAAATTTTGCAAATTTTGAGTATACATTTTAAGAGTAAAATACAGCAAATGTGAAGCTAAAATTTACATAGTAAAGTAAAACAAATTAGTAAAACAAATACATTTAAATTGCATGGTATGGTATAAGTTACAATATTTTTGAATCCTACACTGACATCTAGTGGTCAATTGCCAAACTGCAATTAAATGATACCTGTGTCACATGTAAACAATCTCATGCATCTATGTTTATGCCGAGCACTCACAAGGCTCTTAGTCGTAGCCATGTTTAGATACAATCAAGAGTCATGTGAGGGCTCGAAACGCTTCAGATACAATTCACTTATTTGTATGAAAAAGAAGTTTATTTTTTCTAAAAGAATAGAAGAACTTTACACAGTGCTGGATGACATTCATGTTTTGGAAGCAATAGTTGAAACCTTTTTGAGGCCGAGTATATTTGATAATATAATTATTTGATAATATTTATTTATATAATAATCTGTATTTATATAGCGCAATCATATTCTGTAGCACTTTATCACTCATAGGGGACAAATACAATATTAATTTAAAAAAAAAAAAAAAAAAAAACATTACAGAGTAGAAACGGTGATATGGAACAATTTAGTTCGATGGTCCTGCTCACCACAATGGAAGACCTACAGAAAAATGTCACCTTTTCTGTTCCATGTATAACATCTCAGAATAGAATAAGGAGAGCATATAGTATTATTTGCCAGTTATTATGTATGTACAATATATAATGCATACCCAACCCCAGAATAAAATGCTCAGCTTACCTAGATGATGTCCTCCTTCAGCCACCACATCACTGACCCTTTTTGCCACTTTTGCTGCGTCAGCTGCTGCTGCCATCCTTTTTTCTTTTAGTCTCAGCTGTTCCTCTAGAGATTACCTAAAAAAATAATGTTTATATATTTTGTAGTATAAAATGCTATTTCAAAATTCAAGATCACCAGTTTACAATTTTAGAAATGCTTGTCCTACAAAAAGCCCTTACTTACATTTCTGGAAGGGAAAGATGGACAAAATAGTGGTATGCGTAGCATGACGTGGCAATCCCCCTAAGCCACACCCCCAATCACTCAATGGCCAAGCTCCAAATTTTTACCGTATTAAAATAAAAATCATCTTCTCAATAATAATAATAAAAAATGTTTTAGCCAGGTTGGGATTTAAACCTAGAACCTGCACAGTCCATGTGCCATAAACACACAGAGCCTTTATCCACTGGGCTACAGGCTCAGCAGATAACAATTAGATGATTTTTGGTAACTAAGAGCTGGTAACTGCTACTGTTACACTGACACAGACTTAATGCACTGATATATAGAAAGGGATCTTCTCAAAGATTATTATTATAATTATTCAGACAATTATCATTATTATTATTATTATGGAGACGGTTATTATTTTTACTATTATTAATAATTGTCTACAAAATAATACAAATAATAAAATTTATAATCGTAATGGTCTTAATAGTTACAATAATAATCTCTGAGAATATCCCTCTCTACATATCAGTTCATTAAGTCTGTGTCACAGTGTAACAGTAACAGGTAACAGCTCTAAGTTACCAAAAATCCCCTGATAGGTAATCACTGAGCTTGTAGCTTAGTGGATAAAGGTTCTGTGTCTCTATGGCAGAGGGTCTGGGGTTCCAATCCCAGGCTGGGCAAAAATGTATGTAATTGAACCTTGTGTCTGGGGAATCCCTAGGAGATGTGGAGACCCATATATGGACAGATGGTATCTAAATTTGATGGCGTGGTCCCTGCTCTCTGCTAACCCGACATCTCTCAAAATAATTCCCTGCCCGATGTCTGTAGAAGCCATTCAGTACTAGGCGTTCTGGCTTTGAAAGTATATACCATGCGGGACACAGAGCCGGTACAACCCCAGCCAGTGCGGGACCTGGAAGGTATATCCGTGACAATCTCCCAGCTGACCGTGATGCGGGGCAGAGGTAAAAAAATAAAAAAGTGACTGTCCCGGCCAATCCGGGACGGTTGGGAGCTATGTTATCAGAGGTACGGGGTCTCATAGATGCAGTCACATTATCAGAGGTGCAGGGTCCCATAGCTGTAGTCACATTATCAGAGGTGTAGGGTCTCACAGACACAGTCTGCTATACACTAGTCAAACATAACAAACACTCCTGCTATATACTTGTGGTCTCATACAGCAGTAAGAATATAGTTTGAAGGAGTATCAGTCACAAAGCATAGATATAATCACAGATAAAACCGATGTCCAATTAAAATAAGAAGAAACCCTTTTCAGTCATTGTTGCACAGAAAACTCTCAGCGGACCTGGGACTGTTGTCCGACTGGAAATATAGGGGCAGATTTACTTACCCGGCCCATTCGCGATCCAGCGGCGCGTTCTCTGCGCTGGATTCGGGTCCGGCCGGGATTTATTAAGGTAGTTCCTCCGCTGTCCACCAGGTGGCGCTGCTGCGCTGAAAAGCATCGGAACGCACTGGAGTTCACCGAGCCGGGCCGAGTGAAGGTAAGTGCAACAGATTTTTTTTTTTTTAAATGCAGCGGTTTTTCCGAACCCTTCGGGTTTTCGTTCGGCCACGCCCCCCAATTTCCGTCGCGTGCATGCTAGCGCCGATGCGCCACAATCCGATCGCGTGCGCCAAAATCCCAGGGCAATTCAGGGGAAATCGGCGCAAATCGGAAATATTCGGGTAACACGTCGGGAAAACGCGAATCGGGCCCTTAGTAAATGACCCCCATAGTGTTTTTGGGGTATAAGGAAAAGACTAACTGCATATGTTTACTCCTAGTTACTTGTCATTTGTAGTAAACTGCGAGCGGTTTCGAGCAATTCATTGGCAAAATCTACAAAATTTGCTCATCTCCTAGGTTGCCTGAAATCTTCTGAGGAGGAACGCTGTTCTAATCAGGACTCACATCAAGACATACTAAGATTTTAACCCCTTCACAACTGAGGATCATTGAATGTCCAGGTCAATTATTGTATTTCTGTTCTGCTTATTAAATGGCAAGATCTTTGAAATCGCTTCACACTATACCCTGCACCAGGTAGTCAAAGGGGTTTGCCCATGAAAGAAATTTCCCAAATTTGAATCCCCTAATGATGTTCACGCAATGTGCCAGCCCTCTTGGGTAACTGGAACAGTTACCCAAATGTGCTGATAAAAAGTGTTGAGGGTCATGTAATACTGTCTCATGAATACATAGACCAGTATTAGATTACATTTAACTACATAAAGGCTAAAGTTGTTACTAATTTTGCATGGTATGCCATAGGGGTGTAATAAGGAGAGACTGGGCCCCATAGCAGAATAAGGCCCCCTCCCCTTAAAAAAAATATACATATTTGTACACCCAGAATAACACATATTTATACACTTACATACACACACATGCAGTATACTATACATCATATTATTACACATACAGTAAATACACACCATATATACACAGCAACGCCCCGGAAGAAGCCTTGCCAGCGAAACCCTGGGTCGGGCGGATAGAAAGCTAGCGTCCCGTTATGTGAATTTGATATATGCAAATTTTTTATGGATTTTTGTGAGTATGATGAATTGGAATAAATTTTAACCTTGTTGGAACGTACCACACCATCTGCCTGCATATTTTCTTCTAGTTACAATACAATTAAAAGAGGAGAATGAGATAGTGCTAGTCTGAATGGTGACATACTTTCAGCAGGAGAAATTGAAGATTGGTGCTGTTTATCGAAGTTTTAAGATAAAATAAGAGGGAGAAGAAGAATCCTTGGAGCTCCGGTCATAGTGAAAATACTTTTCTCTATTTTGGAGAATTAACACAGCATAAACACACACATACAGTACATAAAACATACAAATATAATACTATATACAGACATACAGCATATATAAACATACACTAGATATACACACCATACACACACAAATACAGTATATTCATATTGCATATACACATCCATAGACTTATACACTAATACATATACTAGTTCATGTAGCCCAGTAGCTGCAGACCACATGGGGGAAGTAGACGTCAGGAAGTAGGGATGACACATGGTCTCTGCATTTCTGCTTTCCCATCCCCTAAATTTTCGAACGAGCATCAAGCTCGGACGAGCATGTTCGCTCATCTCTAGTTATGAGCAATTCAGTGGTAAAATCTACAAAATTTGCTCATCTCCTAGGTTGCACTTCTGCATGTGAAGCCGCCTGAAATCTTCTGAGGAGGAACGCTGTTCTAATCAGGACTCACATCAAGACATACTAAGATTTTAACCCCTTCACGACTGAGGATCATTGGGCTCTGAATGTCCAGGTCAATTATTGTATTTCTGTTCTGCTTATTAAATGGCAAGATCTTTGAAATCGCTTCACACTTTACACTATACCCTGCACCAGGGGCGTAACTACAGTGGTAGCAGCCATAGCAGCCGCTATGGGGCCCACAGTGTCAGGGGGCCCCAGCATCTGACCTGACACACTAAAAAGTGGAGGATGTGCATCATTATATCCATATTATGCTGAACATTGTACTGCATAATATGTATATAACATATATGTGATGTATGTATGCTGCATCTGTGATGTGTATACTGTGTATGGCGTCTGCATATACTGTATATGTGTATATATGCTGTGTGTTTGTAAATATCACTGTATGTGTGTGTGTGTATATGCTCTATATGACTGTGCATAAGTGTATAAATGTGTGATTGTAACTTGCATGTGTGAGTATACCAATATGTATAATTTTTAAGTGGGAAGGGGGGCCCCATGCCAAAGTCTGCTACGGGGCCCTGCCATTCCTAGTTACTCCACTGCCCTGCACCAGGTAGTCAAAGGGGTTTGCCCATGAAAGAAATTTCTCAAATTTGAATCCCCTAATGATGTTCACGCAATGTGCCAGCGCTCTTGGGTAACTGGAACAGTTACCCAAATGTGCTGATAAAAAGTGTTGAGGGTCATGTAATACTGTCTCATGAATACATAGACCAGTATTACGGTAGATTACATTTAACTACATAAAGACTAAAGTTGTTACTAATTTTGCATGGTATGCCATGAGACTGGGCCCCATAGCAGAATAAGGCCCCCCTCCCCTTAAAAAAATATACATATTTGTACACCCAGAATAACACATATTTATACACTTACATACACACACATGCAGTATACTATACATCATATTATTACACATACAGTAAATACACACCATATATACACATGTATACAGTATTAACACAGCATAAACACACACATACAGTACATAAAACATACAAATATAATACTATATACAGACATACAGCATATATAAACATACACTAGATATACACACCATACACACACAGTATATTCATATTGCATATACACATCCATAGACTTATACACTAATACATATACTAGTTCATGTAGCCCAGTAGCTGCAGACCACATGTGGGAAGTAGACGTCAGGAGGTAAGGATGACACATGGTCTCTGCATTTCTGCTTTCCCATCCCCTAAATTTTTTTTATATCAACTGATCACAGCATTGGGCACAGCCAGAGATCCAGAGCCAGGACTTAAAGGGAACCTGTCACCAGGAGACCCATTTTTAGCACTCCCCAGTCCCCACAGAGCATAGTACATACACTGCCAAAGTGTTTTTGTATAAAAAATAGGTTTTACAGAAAAAAAGATATGTTATATTGTAACTTTCATTAGCATCTGCTGTGTGACTATGCAGTTGCCTAATGGGAGGGGCTGGAAAGGAGCAGTCCCCCTCCACCCTTGGGAAACATGTGACCTTTTCAAATATATGAATAACTCCCCTCACTCGGGATTGGCTGTAGAGGAGCAGGGGGCGTCGCTAAGCCCAGTGATGGGTGCTTTCATATATTTGAAAAGGTCACATGGAGGAGCTGAATCCCAAGGTTGGGGGGGGGAACTGCTCCTTTCCAGCTCCTCCCAAAAGGCAACTGCCTAGTCACACAACAGATGCTAATGAAAGGTACAATGTAACATATCTTTTTTTCTGTAAAACCAATTTTTAATACAAAAATTTTTGTACTATGCTCTGTGGGGACTGGGGGAGTGCTAAAAATGGGTCTCTTGGTGACAGGTTCCCTTTAATACACTGGCTGACTATGGTATTGCAGTGTATAGAAGGTGCAATCTGTGTAAGAAGTTAAAAAGTTTAAAAAAAGTGTTAGAATGAAAAATAAATAAAACAAATAATCCTCCTTTTCTACATACACTCCGTTTTATTACAATCAAAAATTAAAATTATTTGTAAAATCCTGCCACTTTTGGTATCGCTGCATTTGTACCACTCCGATTTAACATTATAGCATTTTTATTGTTTAGCATCTTATAGACCGAAGGTGAGGAGGATCCAGCACTGCCAGACCCTCCTGATCACTGTAACGGAGATCAGACGAAGCACTGACATAGCGCTGCACCCAATCTCCCAAAGAGAAGAGCCTCCGCGCTACTCTCCCCCTCTCCCGGGTGTCCAGACATGTCTACTCACTGCCTACAGGACCTGTGGTGATGTCAGAATCATGTGTCTAATTATATGCTTCCTACATCACCAAGGTCCTTATACTGCCGAGAATAGGGACATGCTGCGCTAGGACAGGGTAAGAAGAAGAGGAGGGGAGGTGGGTTCTGTGTGTGTTTATAAATGCGTAGCGTAGTTCCCAGTGTGTTCCTTATGTGTGTGTATACTAGAGCTGTGTGTGCATTCATGTGTATTCAGAGTAGTTCCTAGTGTGTTCCTTATGCGAGTATAGCAGGGCTGTGTGTGTGTTTATGTGTATAGTAGTGCCCAGTGTGTTCCTTATGTGTGCATAGTAGAGCTGTGTGTGTATTCATGTGTATTCAGAATAGTTCCTAGTGCAGTGATGGCGAACCTTTTAGTGGCCGAGTGCCAAAAAAGAAGCCCCAAACCCCTCTTATTTATCACGAGGTGCCAACCAAAAATTTAAGCAGTAACTTACTGCTCCCTGTTCTTCAACAATCATATTGGCCTCCTGAAAACAGCAACACAGTAGAAAGATAGAAAATTTGCATCATTTTAGCTTTCCAGTGTCCCTCTGTAGACCTGTAGGGGCCAGCAGGAGGTCCACCAAAGATAATTCGGCCCTGTCTATTCAGCCTCCCTCTTCCTACAGTCCCAAGTAGCGAAGTAAGTATCAAAATATGACTGAAAGCAGGATCGTTTAAGTTGCTTGGAACTTCAGGAAGATTCTTCCAGTCCTGTCTGGTGCGCTGGGGCGAAGGCCCGGTGCCCACAGAAAGAGCTCTAAGTGCCACCTCTGGCACCCGTGCCATAGGTACGCCACCACTGTCCTAGTGTGTTCCTTATGTGAGTATAGCAGGGCTGTCTATGTATTCATGTGTATTCAGAGTAGTTCCTAGTGTATTCCTTATGTGTGTATAGCAGAGCTGTGTGTGTGTTTATGTGTATAGCAGTGCCCAGTCAGTGTGTGTATTTGTGTATGTAGCAGTGCCCACTGTCTATAGCAGTGCACGGTGTATGTAGCCATGCGCCGTGTGGTACTATTTCTGTTTGTGTCTTCATAGCTGAGGGGTGTATGTAAATGTATGGATGTAGCAGATCTGTGTGTGCTTTGCTTTTGTGCGGATATTTTAATTGGTGTAAAATATATTTTTCCTTTTTTGGAAGTCTAAATCTGGGGTGCGTCCTACAGTAAGAAGTGCCTTATAGTCCAAAAAATACGGTATATACATACATACATATATATATTTGACATCTTACAAATCATACTAGCTTGCAGAATAAAGATAACATGTTACTTTTACACAAATTTTTTAAACTTAAATAGAACAAATTGTGTTGATGTTTAATTTAGTCTTTCCCTAATGAGTTAATAAGTTTCAAATGGCACCCAAACAAATTGCAACTTGTTTTGCAAAAGTCAAGCCCTCAACCAACGACATACAATGATAAATAAAATAGTTATGGCTTTTACAATTAAATGTAAAAAAAAAAAAAAAAAAAAAAGGAAAAAAAGTGACTTTTCTGAAGGCCTGTGGAGGTTAGGCCTCTTTCACACTTACGTTTTGCACGCACGTGCTTTTCACGTGCAGAACTTGCATTGCACTCTGACCCATTGTAATCAACAGGCTTTTTCAGACTTGCATATTTTGTCACCCACACGTTTTTTTTTAACGTTTAAGTCTCATACAAGTCTATGGAGACGCATCAAAAACGCATTGCGCTCTGAGACACATGCAAGTGCAATGCATTTTTCACTGATTAATTGTCATAGAAAAGATAGAGCTCAGTCCCCAGTCCTTTTCACGCACGTTATCTGCGCATGAAAAACGCATTGAAATTGCATTGAAAACTTGTGTGAAAAACTCAGCCCCTTGACAAAATGTTGATGGAAACCGGATGAACTCAGTCAGAAAATTACTGACTAAACCTTAATCGCACCCTGATCAGACTCTGACGTGATCTGCAACCCAAGTGTGGGAGAGGTCTTAAGTTGTACAAATAAGTAGCTTCTGTGAAGTAAAGTTTGGTTGTATTTTAAATATATATTTTCCTTTCAAGTCTTTAATTAGTAGCTGCTTATACTAATGCACACTATGGATTTGGGAGAAAATAATTACAATGACATCTAAGTGACTGCTCAATCAAACAAGAAACAGGATTATATCTGGGTTGGATAGGGCAGGTTCCTGTTTTGGATCACCCTTTTGGCTGCTCTGTTTCAGGTAGGGTGGAAGAGGTTGAAATTAGGGCACGGCTATAATAAATTCTCATCGCTGACCTGGTTGAATCACTGCCAAGAGCTATCTGAGAATACTGGTTGCATATTGTCTCAGCTTGCGTAACATTTTAATACATGGTAATAATATTTGATTACTAGTTACATTCCCTGTAGCGACCTTCTCAACCAAAACCAATAAAAGAATCAAGCGTGCACAAATTCATGGTTATATAAGCCAATGAAAAAAATTGGGTGCAAATTTGTAGTAGTAAATATGGTTACAATTGTTTTCGGTTGTAAATTAAAAATCAACATTTTTACACGTAGAATAAAGAAATTTTATTTTAGTATAGTAGTAGAGTGCCTTTACACTAGACCACTGTCCCACCTATAGATTGACCGACACTTTTACACAAGATTATGGACCAGGGGTGCACCAGACGTGAGGAGAGTTGAGCCTCTTGCCTCAGGCAGCACTGGTGCAGCAAGATGGGGGGCAGTATCAGGAGCACCGTTATCTGCTACAATGTTGCAGCTTAAAAATGGAGAACTGCATGGAGAACCCACTTAGTAAAAAATATAGCCTGCCAGCCCCCATGAAGTATATAGCCAGCCCCCCCTTTAGTATACACTCACCGGCCACTTTATTAGGTACAACATGCTAGTAACGGGTTGGACCCCCTTTTGCCTTCAGAACTGCCTCAATTCTTCGTGGCATAGATTCAACAAGGTGCTGGAAGCATTCCTCAGAGATTTTGTCCATATTGACAGATGACATCACACAGTTGCCGCAATTTGTCGCTGCACATCATGATGCGAATCTCCCGTTCCACCACATCCCAAAGATGCTCTATTGGATTGAGATCTGGTACTGTGGAGGCCATTTGAGTCCAGTGAACTCATTGTCTGTTCAGAAAC